>OX388349.1:19298658-19898658 GCA_947579665.1 Sympetrum striolatum | reverse complement strand
GAGTTGAAAATAAATTTCTCTCACGGTAAATCAATGTAAAAGTGTTTCACAAAAAATTAAATCCATAAAAAATCTGGAAATGCTATCGCTGGGATAATTCAATTCACTTAAAACGATTTCAATGTCAAAATTAATATTCAGTTCACCTTTAACTCTCAACTCACCCCATAACAACCCATAAAATCCGAGAGAAAGCAGTTGGGAACGTCAAAAGTGTCTGGTATCGGTTCCTTGAATAACACTTGAGTAAAATATAGGTTACGGGACCCTTTGATAAAGTGGCTGTGATTATCAAAGTGTGCGCTTTCCATCTCATCCTTTAACAACCAGTTAAATCCGATCTCATACGGAGAAGCTGTTAGGAGGAGGATTATCAAATATTGACTGAATAATGGAAAATCGAAAAACCGAATTAATTATTTTCCAAAAGATTTTTTTGGCATTTCATTAAAATTTTATTTAAAAAATATTGAAAATTCATTTGGTTATTAAAATATTTTGTGGGGAATATGAAGTTTTGTCGTAAGTGTCTGTTGGTATGCATGATAAGACTATCCTTCTGTACCTGGAACTTACTAATGAATTACTTCATAGAAAAGCACATTTAAATAATTATATTATAATTATTATAATTTGGTAAACCTAGATAAATTGCAAATTTTTCATCAGTGAAAATTAACGAAATATTCAGAAATTCTCCACAAAGCAAAAAGTTTTACAAAACAATTAAACGGTTAAATATCTTTAACAGTTTTTGATTGATCGAAGGAAATACATTGCTTGGGGTCATAATGACCCCACGTGACTAATTAAGCGTTCCACGAAGTCAGGTCAGTTCATATCGATTAAAAATACTGAGTTTTATACTGTTATCGTATCCTAGTAATTGGTGCACAGTTTGTTGTTGGATACCAATCCTCAAAAACCCTATTCCTTAAAAACTTCAAAATTATTCAAAAGGAAATGGTAGTCTCAAAACGGTTAGGAAGGAGATAAAAAAACACATTAGGCAACTGAGGATTCGGCCCAATGGAGAAGGGGTAAGCTCATTTCCTTATCTCCACCCCAGCGAGCGATAAATATTAAAACATTCGTAATTAAACGGCGGGATGGCGGTGATCTCGTAGATAACAGCGAAACGATAAAACATTAAACAGTAAACAGGGAGACCATAAAAGGAATCATAGTTCCCTCGTTGGTTCGCTGGCGATATCTGTGGGAAACGGTGCCAATGGAAGGGTAAGTAATCAACGGGTCGTCCAAATTAAATCCCTTAAATATTTAAAGCATTTCGCTTCATTTGATTGCACTCACCCACACGCCCACACACACAACGGCAAGAGGCACTCACCTGCAAATAGAAGAAAACCAGAATTAGAAAATGGAAAATACAAAATTCTTTCAAAAACGTTCGGCTCACGCGGTTTAATTCCCGATGGAATAACAAAGAAAAACCGAAATTAAATTTTGAGAATGCTTGCGTCATGCATTGCCGGTGCAATAGATTGGAATTTCCAGCATCCCAACATCGATTAGAATTTCTTCTGAATTGCAAGCTGGAGGAGCAGGAAAAAATTCCTTGCATACTTGCGGAAAGATTAGGCCTAGTAGTTTTTTCCTCGGAAAGCACGTATAATGGAGAGAGAAAAAATATAAATGAGTAATCTAAAATGGAGCATTTTTTTCAAACGATTGAAATATCCGTGAATACGCAGAATAGAAATTCCAGTTAAGGAATAAGCTAAATGTACCCACTAGTTTTCATCCGGAAGTATCAGTTCCTGGAGAGGGTACATGAAGCTAGTTAGGGGGTTAGGTGAACAATAGTTTAAACATGGACATGTATAGCTCAATTTAAACGGCTTCAATAGATGAATTTATAACTAGAGACACCCATCAGCAATTTAATTCATGCTGTACATTGATGTATTCCTAGATTTGCTTTCTTAGAAAAACATCTGGGCTTCTCAAAATTAGAAGTTTCTATCGACAACACCTATGAATTCCCACAGCTGTCTTTTAGCGTGCATGCTAGACTTGATCATTTATTTCTTATTCTGCAGAATAGGGGTAATGGGGTTAAAATCCAAGAAGTAAATGAACAAACAACCTTTATCTGTGGGTTTCGAACCAAGGATGTTTTATGTAGCTCAAAAGAACATCAGGTTCCTAACAAATACTTTCTTCACTTTTTCATTTCTTCCATATGTTAGTATTATTGTATCAGTATTTTACTTTTTGATGTTCATTGGTGCCCTTTTCTATTATAATATGTCTTATCATTACCTGTACTCATCTCTGTATTACTTGTAAACAACTTTTGTAACATGTAAAAAATCCATGGTAAACAAACTTTTACTAGACTTTTAATGTTTACCTTGATTTTTACCTTAATGTTTACTTGACTTTTAATGTTTACCATGGATTTCTTACAAGTTAATAAGTACCACAAAATTAATCCTGAATCTGTATCGTTTTGTAACAGTTCATTGTTTGATACAAACTATGCCCCCTCATTTTACCAATGTGCAAGTTTTATGTAAAAATAATTATAATTAACATTACGTCAAAATACACGGCCATAATTTGTAATTATGCATAAAACATCGTCTGTTCCGTCTTCATCAAATACAGCACTTTTACTCCGACCTACTTGAATGCTTCACGGAAGAGGAAGAGAGAAATCAGACCATTTGAGATTTACCTTTTCAAGAGAAGTTATGGTAAAAAGGATGGAATCGCTTTGTCCCGGCACCCACGATTGCACTCCAAAGCGCCGCAAACAGTTTCCATTCATCGCACCATTTCTCCGAAATAAGCAGCTATCCGCCGATTGATTTCCCTTTGAAGGCCTTTTAGCGAACAAAGCGAAATCGTTTGCTTTCCGCCGAAGGATCCGCCATTACGACTCATAATTAACACGAATTAATCGGAATGCACAAAGGAACGACACTCTCCCGAAAAGACAAGCATTCAATTCCTTTGATCCAAAGACGTGAGGCGATACTTCAGAGCACATTGACACGCCTACAGCGGCAGCTTCAAGAGTCGGGGGTTCGACACCCGATCACGTTGAACTTTCTCGACTTCTCAGTGGGCTCTCTGTCATCCGAGGACTGATCGGATCCTCAAGCCTTCGACCATTAGCTCCATTTGTTCCTTTTTGCATGGTTATGTTAATCAACACCTGAGTAAAAGATACTTTGACTGAGGCTTTGAAATTTCATCCACTGTCTTACATAATCATCGAAGTGACACATGAAAACAAACTCTGACTATGAGACAAAGTCTGATGTCTCATAAATCTGCATGGATAAACTATAGCGTAAATGAAATAGGGTATGATATGTACGCACGTTTTAAATATTATAAATAAATTCGATGTGCGAAGGCGTTACCTCGTGGAAGGCCATAATAAATGAAAAAGAACACTAGTACACTTCCACAGATTTATTTCATTGGCGACATGTTTCGCTAGCGAGCTAGCATCATCCAGATGATGCTAGCTCGCTAGCGAAACATGTCGCCAATGAAATAAATCTGTGGAAGTGTACTAGTGTTCTTTTTCATTTATTTTAAATATTACTTTATAACTCATGTATGATACTTCCTAATTTACGCGTGCACGTTAATTCGAGTACCCTATGATATTACAAACGTCGACCACAACGTCTAATGTTATATACGTAAAACAGAATACTTTATAACTTAACAAACGTAAGTTAAATTTTACGTTCCTGTATTATGTAGAATACTTCATAATATTACATATGCCTTATGTAGGATATCTTTTAATATAATAAAGATTAATAAGCCTTATATTGCGAAAGCAAAATAGGGGCCTTCTATAGCATAACGTAGATACGTTAAATATAGCGCTTATACGCTAAATAAAACTTTTCTACGCTACGTAGAATACCTCTCATAAAACGAGCCATGAGTAGGATACCTCACAACATTATAAATATAACACCCAAGTAAAATAGAACACTTACTGGAACACTTCATATCACCTATCACCTATGTAAGTAAAATAGAAAACCATAGAACTTACCGTAGATACGTTAAATATATTAGGTATATCCCTTACATGGGATACATTGCAATCATACGTTCGTTGAGATACGACACTAAAAAACATCACCAAACATGATTGATATAAAAACGAACACGAAACCAGCATTGACCACCGACATCACAGAATTGGTATACATCGGCTCCGGTACACCATTCCACGGCGTCTCGACATCCCACCGCAATAACAGAGGTACACGCAATGGACAGAATAACCCCCATGATTCCTTTATTGAACATTTCGACAGTTAGATCGGTTGGCGGCCCTGGACGGTCATTACTTCAAAGGTTGGCTCCCGTGAATAGTTATGGCGTGCCTACACGTCGCGTGGGGGACTTTAATATGAAGAGGGGGCTTGGACTCCATCCATAGTTCGGATCCTTTTCTTTGGCGTACTTTTTTTGTGGGAGAGCGGCGGAGCGGACTTCCTCCCCGGCTGAACAGGTGATCAGGTAGTTTTTTCTCCTTTTGGGACCTCCCTTAACGACCCAAACAATCTTTGCCTTTTACGGCGCTTCCCTCCGATTCGATCTCCGCTTTCGGAATCCGTCGCGCTTTTGTTTTTCGATGTACGTCAAAACGTGGGGATTTTATGAAATGCGCTGCCCTCCATTTAAGCGGATCACCAGGTCTCTCTCGGTACAGCTTCCTAATTTCATCATCGTCGCTGTCTTTTCCCATCGAACGCATTTCGGTCTTTTTTCGACAGCAAGGCAACGCTTTTAGACGTATGGTCTCACCTGCTGGGAGATAAACTCGCTATACAGGTGATTCAATTGTTGACCAGTCTTGCTTTCGTATTATTTATCAACAATCCCAGAGCGCGTCATTGTCGCGTAACGCGGTCGATTGGTATGACGCAGTATTATTTCTCAACAATTGGTCCCCATTGTTTCGTTTTGAATGCGCGGGACAGCTGATAATAATTTCTACAAAATGAGAGACAAATCGGTAAATTCCAACTTTTAGGAGTTCCATACGTCCAAGCTGAAATGCTTTTCAATATTGATAATTTGATATTTCATTTGCGTAACTATAATGCTTTAGCTAGTTGGGTCCATCATCTCCATTAATAGCTATGCAAAGCCTTAGAGAGGGAATGAGGCTTACATGACAAGATGAGGAGTGAGGAAAATCGCGTTGATTTTCCTCATTGAGACAGAAATATTATGGGAACGAATTTACAGAAGCAAAACACAATAGTATTGAAGTAAATACCTGAGGCAAAGACTTAAGATATTACTAATACTAATATTAATAGGTAATATTAATATTATAGTATTTGTAAAACGAAGCAGAATTCAATAAAGAGTGGTAAAAATGAATGTTGTGATTCAGCGCTCATACCTCAGTAATCTACATGCTATCATAACAAATAACATGATAAATTCCGTAGTAACTGAAAGATGCAATCTATGAAATATACTTAATACTAAGCCGATCCGAAAGTTAGCCAAGGCACCAGACTACTGGGTACATTTCAAAATAAAAACAGATACCAATAAAATGACAGTAATCGAGGCATACGTAAGTTAGTAAGAGAAATATTGACTGAGGGAGGCCTGGGTTAGAGTCCCAGCAAATTCACAATTTACAAGGTTTAATGTGCTGAAAAGTCGGCTTACACACGAGGTTATACGGTACCTCTTTTCACCAACAGACAACTGAGGAATGTTCTATTCGTCAAAACCGTAGGAACTACAGAATTCTTAATTAAATAATTAACAAAAAGAAAAGATGTTGTAAATTTTTCTTTTATGAATAGAACTATAGCGGAGTGGAATTTATTACCTGAAGAAGTTTTCAATATAATTCCTGATACTGAGAAAAAGTTTAAGAAAGTCTTAAATAAAATTAGGCATTAAGACTTATATTGTTTGTTATATTTGCTATGGAAAAGTGAATAGTTGTTTTGTCATACATGATTTCTAGATGATCAGGCGTTACTTTGTGGAAAGCCATTTTAGATAATTACACTGTTTTTATTCATTATCTACCTTTGTCAAACATATTATGAATTTAGCTGTTCTTACATAGAGTTGTTATATATGATGTTTAGCTTGGGTTGTGACTTTTCCTATTTCTACTATCTTATGATTGTTTCATAATTTATTGTAGTTAATGTAAGTAGTTGGCATTATTGTATGACAAGCGGCACTGACACCTGGCTCTTTTCCTACTTGCAGTGCTATTGTAATAATGATATTCAGTCCAATAACAATGTCATCACAAGACTTACAATACAATACAATTTATAATACAACAGTACAATAACCAACAATGAAAAAAATACAAAGAATAGGTTATCATACACAGCTCAAACTTACATAGAAACAGAACAGTCTGGTCCTGCTAAGCAAAATGCTTGTCAGCAGGTTCCATTTAGGTAATCTACAGTAAAATTATAGGAATGTAAAAAGAAGAGTTTAATAGATGTCGAGTACCAAAAAAAATATTAAAATTACAGTTAAATACAACTACATATCAATATTTATACAAACACACAGTGCACGTTAAAATACAATTAAGGGTTCCAAAGGTTAATACATAAAGAGTTTGCAATAAACAGCTTAGGTTGAGACATTAATGATAATTACAGGAACACTCGACGATTTTTCCTTCGTTGTCATGGCTACTAGCGTAGAGCCTTGCACTTTCAGAAAAACTTCTCGTTCATTAACATGCATCGCGTACTCCTCCGATTGCCTCAGAGGCGATTGATTATCATCGAGAGAGAACTGATGAACTTCGACAGAGCCATCGCAATTGGACCGAAACGTGTCGTTAAAAATATATTACAGCGAGGAGGAATGCGAGTTTATTTCACTGCCCTTTGATGCCTCCTCGTCATTTCCGGGACTGATTAAAACAATTAATACCGCCTCCTATTGCACTCTTTGAAGTATGAATAACGAAGTCACGGACCGCATTTCGTAATCAACTCTCGTACGTCATTCATCTCTCGTCTGACCCCGGTTTATAGTTTCCGATGATTGAAATCCTTTTCTTTTTGGTAATTCGATTTAGACAATTGAAGCTCGTCGGGCGTTCCACGGCAGCTGTGAAATCTTTTTGATGCTCTTTCTTGGTCCTCCGGTTAGCACAGCGAGATGAGCTGCTGTTACATCGTGGTGCTCTGCTCAAATGCGTTGATGATCGAATCTTGAAGAAACAGGTTCTCCTCGCTACGTTTTTTACAATCAATGTGCTTTTAACAATGTATTCTTATTTTTAAATATAATTAATATCCAAAATATAGTGTTGCGACGTTAATGCAATGGCAGCATAAAAACAGGAGTAAGAAATGATGGTTTTCTTCGGCCCTTTTTTCATTGGAAAGCCGTATGTATCATTAGACCTCACATGGTGCTAAAAAAAACACTCGTGAATCGTTAAGGTCGTCGTTGAGTACCGCATTACATACGTTCAAAAAGCCCAACATTGAAATCGTCCTTGGGATAAATAATTCAACAGCTACACAAGCCTTAAATGGAATGGTTTTTCATTTTACTTTAACTTGATTCAATCGACGAGGCCGAGATGCAAGATGAGAGAAATTAATTCAATCATTTCGACCTTCACTCAGTGGAACTTCTTTTCAAACACATAAAATAAAAATAAGAATATTACGTTATGCCGCAAATTAATTTTTTACTACTGAAATTACGTTATTGTTTATTTTTATCTTATGGGTTTATGAGAGATGTAATTTTTTTGGCAAAAATTGATGAAAGGACTACAGTCAACGTCGGAAGGTTCTCAACCTCTGGTTTACTCCTTGGTATTCACGACCATGCAATACGCGATACATTTTTTCATAGTACCCCTGTAAAAGCTTTAAGCAATTTTAAATAGTCCGTAGAAAAGAAATTTATTGGTGAATTTCTTATCTATTGGATTGTAAATAGAACGTGAATTCAAAAGGAAACCATCCTGACACTCAAGAAGGCCAGTTTCGGCGCCAGAATTGGTTCCCCTGCCCTTTTGATTGAAAGAGAAGAATGGCAAATTCATTAATTTGGAGTGTTTACTGCTATGGGTGCGAAACGCGGACCCTAAACAAGGAAGAAATCAAAAGAATGGAGGTCTTCGAGGCGTGGGAGTTGCTGCGTAGGTTGGAGAAAGTGAGTTTGGTCGTAGAAAAACCGGCGACAAAATGGATGGAAACAAGAAAGAGGGTGTAGACATCAAGGGCAAAGAAAATGGGTTTTCCAAACATTGAGAAGACTTACATTACTAAGGAAAGTAATTAAAGGTAGAATGCAGGGGAAAGGCAAAATTTACTGGTTGAAATAAAGAGAGGGGTTAGTTATCTAAAAGTGAAGGGTGTTAAGTATGGTATTTAGGGCACCAGGACTTATCAAGAGGTAGGTTTATTGTACACATATACTTCATTATATATATTTTGTTAACGTTCCTGATTCATGACGTAACTGGTATGTTGATAAATAAGCAGAATGAAGGAGATATTTGGTACTTTTTCCACAAAAATTCCACAAATTGTGGAAAAAGTACCAAATATCTCCTTCATTCTGCATGATGGATTTCCACCATATCTCGCCCGATTCTGTGAATTTTATTGATAAATAAGGTTACGTGGCGTAGCATTTAATTGATTAATTTATTATACATGTTTCAGATTGAATTTCTTCAGGTGTTAGCCCTAACTATTATTTACAAACACTTAAAACGCAAACATCCATTACCCAGAAGTCTTATGCAGATAAATATTCCAAAACAACACCACTCTATTTGAAAATATGATTAGAACACCACTAAACTACAATAAAACTTAATTCACAGGATATAAAATTAACCCCTAGGACCAAAGGGGGTGTAACCATGTAAAAATTAGCAAAAATCTTCTTTTTTTGTTTTAACCGACCACTTTCGTAAAACACTTTCGATTTCCTTGCAATGCTATATACACGTAGCGTAAGTAACACATGCCGCACACCATACGTTACCAACATCGTGTGCATGTAAATGTAAAATGCCTCCACGTAGTTCTTAAACGGCAGCTTTAATCTGTGAGCGTAATTCGGCTGAGCTCTCGAGGTTTCTTTCCTCATTAAGGGCGAGGAATTCGGGTCGACCTAATGTGAAATAGATGAGCCGCTCTTTTGACGCTCGGAATCCGTGGATCGCCTCGTTATTGGCGGTTTCCAAGGTGACATCCATCCACACAACCATCCACGACATGCACACACACTAAAAATGCACACATTTTTTTATTCTTTTTATTCTGTAGTTTGGCCAGTTAAGTAGAAGATGAATGAGAATATACAGTAAAAGCGAAATTTCACGGGCTGTGAGATAAAACCATAGGCTTGCTTCATTGTATGCCTTTATAAACAGGTATTTTCATCGAATTTTAATTACTGTCCTTTACCAGAGGTTCTAGATCCAGGAGTGGTAACCCTTGCCTCTGATGTGAGTCACTTTAGCGACTACAATTATACCACAGGTAGCAAGAAATTTTTCATTATTAATATTTATTACTAATTATTCTTTGTGCTTCCCAATTTTTTTTTGGAGTTTGAAAGGTACGTACGCATAAATATTATAGCAGAAAGCATTAGAATATTAATTAACTGAAATTATGACTATACATTTAACTAATTTCAGGTTCGAATTCAAATCGAGAATTATGTTTATATTACGAGTACAATAGCAGTTATGGAACCGAATATTAACATAAACAATATGCAAGAAAATTGACAAAATTTGCTTAAAGATTATAAATTCCTATTTACTTTAAACATTTTTATATGTTACGAAGAGTATTTTCCTAAAAACCGATTAAAATATTTCTGAGAAAATGAGATGATAATTAAGTTAAAATTATATTATAAAAATTACATCCGAGACGTAATTAAATCCATCATTATCCATTTATATATAGGCTATAATGCTGTTCAAAACTTAGTAAAGATGTGTCCAGGCAACTTACGAAGAGAGATAAAATAATTCCCAGATAATGCTCGTTAGCAAAAAGCTACTTTTACATCTAATTGTCGCGCACATAGGATTGTTGATACATTGTTATAAGCTTGCAACAATGCTACACAACAATGCTCGGTTTACTTCAATTTGAAGGAGTTACAGTAAAGGTGAATTTTGGAACCAATAATTGAATGAACACCCTTCCTATCAAGGGTTCAACACCATACCAATTAGCTGTTCTAACATCCATAATTCCATGCAAATATCCCCAATAATTGTATAAACAATCTCACAACGCTTCAGGAGTTACGTAAGCTTCTGAATGGAAAGTGCAAGTCCCTCAGAAGAGCAGGTGTAAATTAAAGCAGAATAGGGGGGATTGCAGCCAATCAATTTGAAGGGTCCATTGAGGATGTTTGCTCTCCCAAGATCACGTGACGGATCAATCTCCAATCACTCCCGCTGTATGGGGAATCCGCAAACATTGCTACACATTAGTGGTTAACCATCTGCTTCAGAGTCGAGTATTAGGGTTCTCATGGGCTACTTTCCTATCACAATATTAAGGCTACCCCACCAATGAGGGGACAACAGATTAAGAGGATAACTAGATGAACTTGGAAGGGTGATTAAGAACTTAAATTACACAAAGAGGGCGAGAACAAATACTCATCTTACAGCGAGTGTATATGGTATAATGATATAAATGAGTGAAGTTTCTAGTGGAAGATTTTTGCTGTGAAACAACTAACTTTCCCCAACTAACTGTTTTCAGTAATATCGTGTTATTCCGATTTAAAGACGTTAGGTTTTCGACAAATTTACTTGGATTTAAAGTTTGAAATGGTATTCTTCGAGCTTACACGAAAAATAGCAAGATTAGATGTTGAGTTCAAAGGAGCAACGTAACTTACAAATGTACCGTTTTGGAGTGAGTTATTTTGACAAGGGAAGTCCAATAATATTTCACCAATCCTTATATCATACATCCAATATGGTAAAGCTCAAATATGCGGAAGGGATCCATACTAAATAGATCAATTAAATAACATTTAGTAACTTCCACTAGAATTACTTATTAAACTAGTCGCACCTTTAATAAATAATTCTAGTGGAATTTACTAAATGTTTATTTATTTGATCAATTTGCTAATCCTTATATCTTCTAATAATCGTTTACCAAGGCTAATTGACTCAGAACATTACAGAGATACATAATTATATATGATTTCGAGATATTTTCAAAATCATCAATGATTTATCATCATACATTCATAATCAAACAATGATTGCAATTTGTGTAAAAATCTTGATGGTATTGGATATGTAAAAAGATGGGCACAACTATAACTTTTGATTTATTGATTGCTTTTCGTGTGATTTGATAAGGAGATATTACTCTCGACGAATAAAGCATGGCATCGGAATAACTAAAAAGATGCAAGCTGAGAATGTTTCTGAAGAGAACGGAAGATTATAAAATATTAGGTTGGAAATTATACATGCGATTCTCAATGAAGGAGCTATTGAAGAATTTCCAAAATAAATACCGTTCTGTTTAAGTTATGAATTGCCATTATCGTGAAAGTTTACACCGGTAAACGCCAACAACAGTGATTGAACCACCATCTACAGTTAAATATGTGGTACGAATGAAACTTCCTTAGTCTTTAAGTAGGGAAAAACACATGTCCAATATGCTTAGGTTTTTTTCGACACCTATTTTTCCTCAGCCAAAAGTTATCCGAAAGCAATGTCACCTCTTTGGAAAGGTCTCCGTTTATTTAATTATCACCGTTCGAACGCGTTCTAAAGCACCCACTCGCTCTCTTAATTCGCGTGGGAAACGAGCACTTCGCCTAAAGTTCCGAATGAAAATGACATTTTACCAACCTTTCGTTCCTAGTTCCCCTAACCGCCGACAAGGCGCTGCCGGCGACAGAAAGAAGTGCTAAAACCAGGGCCGGCGGGGGGAAAGAGAGGCGGGGAGGGAGACGAACGAGATAGATGCGGTAGAACGTAAATAAATAAGGTACTACATCAGTGCATACATACACGTTCTCCAAGGCATTCACAAATTAAAGTTTGGAAATTTTAGCTTTCCACTAAGCCCTGAGATCCTTTTTAGATTGAATTCTTTATATACTTCTATAAAATTATTTTATATATTTCTATACAAGTTGACATTATTATTGGAGTGGATTTAAAAGGGAAAATACCTAATAATAATCATGCATAATTATCACGTATTCTATAGGTTCTAATCGTTCCACCATATAATATTTCCTAATCTTAGGGATTCACCATCATTTAAAAAGCACATTACTAAACTATTACTCTTTGAACAGAATTGCACCAATAGAAACGCCCTTTAATGTGTAGTTGTATGTATTGGATTTGCTCTTTTATTTATGTTTGTATTTCAACACTTTTATGTGATAGTATTTCAATTTTGTATTAGTCTTTATTATATTAGTGTTCATTTTATTTTTTTTTGTATCATATTTTATAGAGTTGTACTTTGTATAAGGATATATTATATTAGTATTCTTTTTCATTTTGTTATATAGATTTATATAGTGGTATTTTTAAATATTTTTATAGACTTATATTTTATTTTGTTATATTATTTGAATTTTGTATTATACTAAGTCATATGTTTTGTAAATGTTCATGGTTAAATGGAATATGGGACTAAAAAGTCCCAATTTCGCCTAATAAAGACCTCTGTATGTATGTATGTATATAATTGACTTGAATATTTAGTATTCGACTTTTAATGAGGTTAGAAAAAGTTACTTCGATACCAGTGCTCTTCACTGTGGGTGATCATGAATACTCGTATATCACAGGTAATAAGGTGTAAAAAAAACACATTCATTTTACTTAACTATCAGTGAATATTATTAACGGTCATTCATCAAACCCATATACTTGGCTGGTTCCACTCATAAAATCCGTGAGGATAGAATAGGTGTTTACCTCACTCCTCACTAAACCAAGTATACCTCATTCCCTCTCCAATGGTTCGGTACCTGATGGAGGAAGGGCTACCAACTAGCATTCGGCTAATGACTGAACCGCAGACACTTCAGATCTGCATACCCCAATGGAAGTCTCCATTGAGGGTGACCCCAAGAAATCTAACTGGATCCCAACATGCATATTCAATAAATTTCATAGCGGTACTTATAATTGAATTTTCTTCATAACGGGGATTTCATATACACTGAATCTAACGTCTTTCCTCGCCTTTTCAATGGAATAACAAAATCGTTCCGTGAAAGTATGCGGTCCTCCCGCCCACATCCGAGATCAGCACGTCAATATCCGTTCGATTCCCATTTGCGGTCCAATAAATCAACTCTTTGTGCAGACTGAAGCGTTTCCTTCCCACGGAATCCCTCAAAGAAGAGTGAAATCGTAGACCGATTATCAGCTTTGGAAATGGGACAGTCGGTAAATATCCGAAGCGTGTACTTTGCGGAGTTATCTTTCCGACAGACAATGGGAGCGATGGGTGTCAACCCACAAACATTTAAGGCGCCTGTGCTTTATCTCGGTTTCGAAACTGAAATATATATATGACAGGAAGAGATGGAAGTCCAGATAAGGAGTGCAGATTGGAAAAGACTCGATTAATATGGACTTCTTCGTAATTAAATTCCAAAGCGATGATTAAGATCACGGTACAAGCAAAGCTCTTGTGAAGTATGTCCCGTGGATGGACATGACGTTCTGTAAACCAGATAAAGCCCGCATACTGCACTATTAGTTTCCTTTCTGTGATCGACTGCGGGTGATCTGTATAGTATTCCGCCCAAGACGCGGCTGCTACCCCACCCCCCACTAACATTAGCTACATATTGGAAGAGGGGATGAGGCTTACTAGATAGGATGAGGAGTGAGGTAGTTTTTCATTGCTTTCCCCACTAAGCCAGAATACTATAAGTAGAACATGTCTGCGTAAGTGACTTTATGAGCAACACTTTTCTTTTTTCCGTAAGGAAAGACCTGAATGATTATTTAGCGCACTCAAACTATAGACGCTTTCATGTCATCACAACCACGAACAATACAGTTATAAAGTATAAGAAAGATAGATTTTACTCTATCCTCAACAAAAAGACAAATCAAAATACTTTATTAGTATATGGTTGCAGGAACTGAGGGTGATTAAAATCGACTGATGTAAATCTTCTACATTCATATGTTCCTCACATGAAGAAATTTTCAGTAAGAAGTACACCGCAATTTCAATAACCGTTACATTCAAAGGTCTCCGATAGGGGCATCGTAATCCGTTTATATAAGTTTTACATCAGCAATGATGCTCTTTTGGAATGTATCGTAACACCTTTATGTGGTAGCTGAAAGCCTACACGTATGATGAAACTCTGAGTCATGTATGAAGATATAATCAAAAAGTGGGAAATACGTTAGTTAAAAATCGGGGGCAAAAGAAAAATTCTGATAGAATTAAAAAAACGATCACACTTACTTTGATGAACTTTGAGAAGACAATTATAATAATAATAAATCGTCTTTATTTGGGCGAGATTGATACTTAAATGACTCTTCTTCCATCTAACCCATCGTCATTAATTATAACATAAGAAGTAGAAATAATGAGAAGAATTGTGGATGTAAAAAACCTAAGAGATTCTTAGGGGAAAAAATCCACTGCAGGATTATAATTAATTATATTACAATTCCTTACCTAAATTTTGAATCCTAGTCCTAAAAAAATTCCAACTTTCCCTGTGGGATGCAATCAATCTATTTAGTAGGGACTCACTGTAAGCAATTCGTCTTTCAAAAGCGGTTGTCTCCGAGTATTTAGCGACTTACGTAATTCGTGACTCCCAAGTCACTTTAGCCAAATATAAGCGTAGAATACAGACGCAAGAATAAGTGGCTTAAAAAACTCTTTTATTTCTGCTAGCGGAATCCACCTGCGATTGTAAAAAACAAAAGAAATAGTTGTATCGCAAGGTGTTTAACACCCACTGCCACGCTCCCATATGCGCCTCGGAGGGTATGAATCAAGATGTACGTGCTCTGTACTTTGATTGGGCACCCCCACCTGAAATCCCATTGTCGGCGTTGGATTAAAGTGTACGGGCACTTGCTCGAGAGATCCACGTGGTTGTGAATGAATGGCGCCTTACGCAATATTGCACACCCACGCGCGAGAATCCCCACCTCGCCATTGAAAGATGCATACCTAAGAGTTTCTCAAAAGAGATAAGAAATTTCTTTTTTTAGCTCTTCCATTGAATTCTGGTCATCCTCTTATCAAGTTAAGTCATATTTTTTTCAGAACAAATCGTATCTAGTTATCTTTCCGAGAATATGACTAAAGATCCATATTCAACTAGCTCACAAAGAACATATTTTAGCAATCGTATTTATAATTTCATTTCCATTAGATAGGCGTTTATTCAACTTTAATTCCAGCAGACATACAGACGAAAAGCTTTAAAAGGGGGTGACGTATGTACGCCGAGGGTAGTAAATCAAAGTTTAAACGGACTTGAGGGACATTCCCGAGGAGAATTTTCGGAATGCTAAGCAGCGGAGTGCACCAAAGGACTAATGGCTTCGTAGACGCATTCATAGAATGATTTATAACAAGTATTTAATTTCATTCCTTCGTATTTTTTGTAGTCCCAGTATATGATCTTCAAAAAAGACTTTATATTATCACTTAATTAGTTCATTTATACTTCCAGATACCAATTCCAGCGTTGTTAAAGAATATACAATGCCTATTATTAAAAAAGATTGAGTTTCTATTCGGTAGAGAAAGCAATGGCAAACTACCTCACTCCTCATTCTGCCAAGTAAGCCTCATTCCCCCTACTAGCTATTGGTAGCTTTTGTTAGAAGGAGTAAGGGTATCAATTAACCAACAATTCTATTTCTCACGTCCTCATTGTTAAGATCAATAAGCCCATCTAAATTGTTGGAGGTGCTAAAAATTTAACAATGTAGCCTTAGTCTTCAGCCTCCAACAATGCATAGCATCAAGTCTCCATCAATACGGGAAGCCTGTACATTGTCATCAATCAGTTCGCGTTCACACTCCAATACAGTAGAGAAAGCAATGACAAACTACCTCACTCCTCATTCTGCCAACTAAGCCTCATTCTCCCTACCAGCTATTGGTAGCTTTTGTTAGAAGGAATAAGGGTATCAATTAACCAACAATTCTATTTCTCACGTTCTAATTGTTAAGATCAATAAGCATTTGTCCATCTAAATTGTTGGAGGTGCTAAAAATTTAACAATGTAGCATCAGTCTTTAGCCTCCAACAATGCACAGCATCAAGTCTCCAACAATACGGGAAGCCTGTATATTGTCATCAATCAGTTCGCGTTCACTCTCCAACAATGCAGACAGCGTAAACCGTCCAACTTCTTCACTTTCCAATATTCCGTGGACTTGCCAGTTGGCGGACTGTGTTCCCTCCCTGCCAACGCAAGTCTAGAAAAAGTCGAGTTTAGTGAATAGGGAAAATGGCGTTCGGGGCGCGCTGGGGGGATACAGAAGGGGGATACTCAGGGGGAGCTATTTTTAAGATCGGGGGTGCGCCCGAGGCAGGAAACATCCAGGAATCTGTACACGCGATTAAGTGCGGTGTGCGGAGACAAATGGCGCGAAACAGGGACGTTTATTTCGTCGAGCATTCCAAGACAATCGTGGCAGATGCATGCTCCAGTAATGTTCATGGTTAGCGGTTAAAAATATCCACAAGCGACATCTTTAGTCTCGAAGATACAAATAGAAATCATATTGCAACCTTAACTCCTGGCTAAAATTTATCATTTACCTAATACATTCATTTAAGATCATATGATGACAATCCAAAACCTGCAGGAAAATACCTCTGCAGGTTCATAGAAAATTACGAAAGTAGAGCGGCTCAAAATAACCGAGATATTCGAATGAAAGAATTTTTTTGGGTCATTAGAAAAGGGAATACATCTGGAATGGATCCTGGTAAACAGGAAAGTCGGAGAACCTTCAAGAGAACGTTTTCCTGAGATTTAAATAAGTGAATTAAATCTGAATCATTTTGGTTAAAAACAGCATTACTGCGTCCACTCGTTGCCTATCATATGAAGCCTGTCTCTTTCGTCAATGCACTGGATGAATGACGAAGAAAAAAATGTATTTTTTTGAAAAAACTTCAACCTACCCAGCAAAAGTCACCACGAAGACAGCTAATGAATAAGCTGTACCTAAGCAATACAACAATATCCCCTGCAATGCTAATAAATGAAGGACGTGGATCTCTGAGCAAAAATTTTTAACAATGATTCCGATATGATGTTATCTCAAGAATAATCTAAAAGTATTAACGGCTTATTATTGAGCAGCTGTAGATTAAATTTTAGATCATTAAGATGATTTAATTCAACAAGTGAATTTAACTATTCTTAGGAACAAAGTTACGTTTAAAATTAACTTCAAGGAAATAATTGACTCGCTATCAACGATGGAAATAGTGTATGCTGTATAGTGGCAGAGGTCCATAAAAGAAGCCGGAACTAGACAGACCTCTCTCTATTTCCTAACAAGACAAAAAACGGGTAATAGGCAACGGCCACTACTTACGGAGTGAGGAAATTCATGATCACCTTGAAAACTGAACGTTGTCATCGTCGCCTCCAAAAATATCTGCGCCACAAAAAATTGTCGATCCCTTAAAGGCCGCCACCCATATAACCCTTCTTGTCCTACAAAGGGGAAAAAGTGGGACGAAAGACCAAAATGTTCAAAAGCCTGGAGGACAGGGGACGGCAAGTTGAAAAGAAAAACACTAACCGGGCAGGCATCTGGTAACCCTATAAACATATGAATCCGTATCCAATTTTCGCACTTCTATGAGAGGATACGCATCGTAAAACCACCGCAAAACTTAGACAGTAAGGAGCATAAGCGGTAAACCTGCGAAAAGGCACTACCTTCCTGAAAAATCTTTAGATTAAAATAATTTAGTGTCTGAGTGTCGTTAATAATATCAGGCGCTAGAAAATTGGAAAATATTCTACTTACGTAGGCAATTAAATTCGTAGGCAATATGGAATTAAAGAGAGAATTGAAGCATCTATACATGACCAAATGGTCTTCTTCAATGCCCCAATTCGAAACCAGGCGTCTCTAAAATTAGTAACTGTTACGATTTTTATGATTTTTTTTCTACCCCTTCCCGATAATATAGAAACTTTAAACTTGGCATGTAAATAAAGATCATAGATACATTTCAAATACGTGTTTTAGATTTCCTTGATCATCCTTGGTTCGATCCCAGAGAGCCATTTACATTACCGTATACATTTCAGATGGTTTCCTAACAAGTTATAATGTCTATTCGCATCTGCCAATAGGTACTGGGTTTGACACCAGGCGTCTACAAAAATTAGAAATTGCTACGATTTTTAAGAGTTCTTTGTAACCCCTTCCCGGTAACATTGAAACTCGAAACTTGGCATGTGAATAAAGATTATAAATACATTTCATATGCTTGCAGTATGCAAGCAACATTCTACTCGTATGAAATATGGTTGGACTAGTGTATTTGCCTTTGAATAAAACACACTGGGAAGGAAGACCATGCACAAATACTGCATTACGTGCATAAGAAAGGACAGCTTAGAGAATCGTAGTCCTGGAGACGAGACATCATTAGGTCCAAGTGAGAGACATCATTAGGATTATAAATAAAAAGGACGCCTCCCAAAGGAGTCATTTCGTGATGGAGATACAGAACTCCTCGATTTCGATAATGAGAACATAAACAGGAGACAGAATAGTGCCATCTGCTGATAGGCATTCGAATCCAATTCCACTGTATAGGAACGAGTGCAGGTTTCACTCCCGAGGAATCGAATCATGGGCGAGAGAAAGTATCGGCTGATTATAATTAGCGGAGGACTGATTTGATGGAAAAGCCTTTGAGAAGACAGCGCTTTGCTTTTAGGCAGGGAAACACTATATTATTTCAATTCCGGAGAGAGTGTCAACTCAAAGAGGGGATTACTCTCGGCAGAGCCGTCTTTCGGAAACGCAAATGATTAAGACAGGGCCGGTCGTCGCCTCAGGGCCTGCTACTCAGTCAGCGACTATGAGAGCGAGTTGAAGTTCACTAGAATTTGCTCAAATTTTTCATGGGAATCGGAAGAAAATATCTATGTTTAGATGAATAGGTTCAATATAAAAATGTATTTGAAAAAGAAACCATAATTTACCATAGAAACAGGGGCATTGTTTTGCCATAGCAACCGTTTGAGGAAAATACCTGATTCAAACTGCAACAGAACGGAGAGTGGGAGTAATGAATGTGTAATAGAAATTAAATTAAATATTAATTATTATAATTGTTGACATACATTGAAATTTTTAGTATTGAGAAAATGAGATATTAATGATTTTAATCGGTAACCATGAATTCTATATTATTCCAGCTACTGGATTAAGGAACTTTTCATCCATCTAATAAGGAGCAATCAGCACATCTTCAATTTTGAATTTGCTACTTCCAAAGAACTCTTCCTTTTTGTAGCATTTCCCTTTCCACTATGATTAAATTTAAATTTTTTTTTAATAATATTTTCAATGAACTTCAAATGTATCATTTTGAATAAGGGAAATTTTTGAAATAAAATAAAATTGGAATAAATATTGAAGAGAAAATAATTGAATTTTCAGGCGATAAATGTGATTTATTTTTCCTCAAGGGTTTTAATTCAAATTTAAACATACTTCAACGTAAATTTAATTTTAAATTTTAACTTAGACTTAACTAAAACTTGATTTTATAAGATTAAATATCGGAAGAATTATCCATTATACTAAATTAAGAATATGATTTGATAATATCGTCACGAAATTCAATAGGTATATCACTTCTATCATGCCTTAAAACGATTATTATATTCGGTTAAAAAATTGCGTGCTTATGAATATAATTTCAGATACAGACTCAGACGCAGACAGCATCGGAAAGAAACAATTAACGTCTAAAACAAACGAAAACTATATCTCGGAATGGTCACATCCCTGAGGCAGGTCATAGACAGACATAAATAAACACCGATTGATGTACCGACGAATTCAACGCATTCCGCTGCGTTGACAACTGATAACGGTTGCACAGTGATTGTTGCGGCGAGACGGCGCCGATCAACAATTACCTCGACCGCGATAATTGAACTGTCGGTGGAAACAGAAGAATCCAGAGATTAAGACAGCGAGTTTATCCGAGGTCGGTTTATCTAAAGAGAAAGCAATCGTTAAGAGTCGTCCGAGGGTGCCCGCGACGACAAACTTCTCGATTCTGTCGCCGATAAAAACACGCCACAAATAAGAAATATTTTTCTCGTAAAAAATAAAACGTAGGAACGAAAATAGAGGCGATGATTCGGTTTGGCGCCACCGGGCACGAGGGCAGCACCGTCGCCTAACGGAAAATAGCTGAGATTAATATAGGCGCGAGGGAAGATCGGTGCCCCCACCGTATCCATGGAAACACAAAACAACGACGGAGAAAATAACGAATGGGGGCTCTTTAAGAGACGTCGGTAGCTGCGATTCAGTACCACATGCTTTTAGGAATGCCTTTTACATCGGAATCTGTCTAAACTACAACTGCTGATACAGCACTGACAGGATCCGAAAGGAAAAAGTACTTTTCATTGGTTGGTAGCGCTAGTGCAATAGAGCGTGGTTGCTAGAGAATGCGAGAAAGCCGTATGAACATATAAACAACTGGGGGTCATCAGTATATCCATCCAAGTGTAGGGACTCCATTTCCCCGGAAGGCTACGTATATAATTTAGCCACATAAGAACACCATTAGGCCATATGTGAGAACATCCGGTCGCACTTAGCATAATGCCTTAGAATTCTAACAGTTCAACTTTGATATCGTGCCACAAAAAAACAGATTTCTACCTCTAAGAAAGCCTAGGTGGAATATTTTACACTTTTAATCTTACTCGAAGTCATAGGCGGAAATATTTTTATAGTCACAACACATATTTTTCAATATTAGCAACTGTTTGACACAATTAAAAATCAATCATCAAACCCTGCTTGGTCTGAACTCAATTTGTAAACTAAATATTTACTGTATTTTTGCTGTTTGCAAATATTTCCTCAATTTGTAAGCTAAATATTTACTGTTTCAAAATAAAGGTTTCGTTAGATTGCTTTTTCGTCGAGTTTTTCGCTACAGTTGCCGTTCTACAATTTAACTTTATTATTAACTTCTTCTTATTTCTTTCTCATTAATTTCAACGTAACATCAATAATTATTAATATGTAATTGCATTCCTATAATGCATTTATTACTCCAAATCTTCGCATTGTTGCGCTCTGAAGCAATTAGCGAGAATATATGATTAAATAGAAGCTATTGTTTTAATAGCTTAACACTCATAATTGAACGACCATTAATAGTACTATTGTTGCCTATAATTCTACGAATCTTACGCATCATTTAAATTTATCAGATCAAAGAAAAGATACATTTTTACTTCAGAAAATATTAATGCATCGGTTACTTGTGCTAAGCAGCTCTGTGACTTTAAGAGAAAAGTAACAATAATCGAGATTGGGATACGGAATAAAATAATTGCGTGAATTCATTCTATATAAAGCGAATACAATCCCTCACTGAACGCCCTGAAAAAGCAGTTTTCTTGAGCGATCCCTCACAATGCGTCACCTCCTGTCTCCGTTTATTTGCTAAATCAGGGCCCTTTCCCGCCAATGCCAGCACTTCTCCGTTTGTTTCCCTAACTTACTCTGTCCAGTCTCCGCCACACCCAAATCTCAAACGTCTCCAATCTCTCTTAGGAGTCTGGCTGAGAAGTTTAGAAGATTGAACTCATAAATTCTGCGCCGCCTGCCGCGTCTCCCAAAGTGTAGAGACGTGTCAGGTGGTGAAGCAGTTAAAATAATCCCGAAAGCTTTCTAATCAATCGATGGATGTAAACAATCAATTGTTGATTGTTATCTTCGTTTTCGGGAATGAATTCGTCGCGTTAATTATTAGAGTCGAATTGTTGGTAAATAATCGAAGGTTAGTAAAATTAACTCGATTATTGTAATCCAATAATTAACTTCCTCGTCTGATTAAGGTGCGAATTAAAAAGTAACAAACTTGTGGAAACAATAACTAATAACTGAGAGCTCAATTAATTCAATACAAAATTACGGATAACTTTGATTTCGGAAAATTTAATGCAAAGAAAACATCATTTTGGTTAATTGGTGGCTGAGTTTAGGTTTAACGAGGTTAAATACATACATAATATATATA
Source organism: Sympetrum striolatum (assembly GCA_947579665.1). Lineage (NCBI taxonomy): Eukaryota > Metazoa > Arthropoda > Insecta > Odonata > Libellulidae > Sympetrum > Sympetrum striolatum. The sequence goes on along the minus strand of OX388349.1, from coordinate 19,876,302 downwards.
GATCGTTCATTTAAATAATAATGGGGAGTTAAATTCTGTAATCCATGTTTTTATTCACTTAATTCCCCATCAAGCATTAGTTTATTGTACGCAAAAATTTTAATACTGGCGATGACGACTAATTAGACTAATTATTTTATAAATCTAAGTACTCCGATTCTATTCAAATTTAAGTATGCATATTATTTTTCAGATTTAAAAAGGTATAAATAGGTAAATCATTATATTAAGCTACTTTCAATCAGACATCGGATGTAAGTGTTATGAATTCAGCTGGAACCTTACTTCTTCTAACATTAGCTACTAATAGCTAATAAAGGGGTGTGAGGCTTATTAGGCAAGGTGAGGAGTGAGGTAGTTTGTCACTGCTTTCCTCACTGAGCTATATGCTATGTAATGCTATAAGCGGAACATATCCACGCAAGTGAAGAACAGTGACTCAACGAGTAACTATTTTCTTAACATTACTTTGGAGAGACTTTAATCAGTGCAATTATGCACTCATACCATAGTGACTATTTTGTCTTCACATTCATGACCATGAAAGAGGCAACAATAGATGAGATGTGGACCTACTGTAATATAATGTAATATAAATAAGTGTTTTCGAGTTCCCACTATTTCAAGCTTGACGTTCCCATGTCACCACCCAAAGTAATCGAAATAATACTTTATAACACACTATAATTTAAATCAAATAATATTATTTCACATCTAACATCCTTGCATGAAACAGCGAATAAACGCGGTCCTAAATGGCACTGGCTGACTGGCAATTGGCGGGCATCTCTCTCGTTGGCGTTGATCATTAAAAAAGACCGTTATTCCTCGGTTGCAGTTGAATGAAAGGCAGAGTTGAAAATACGCTGAATCGATTCCCAGTCTGCTTTTTTTTATTCCACAAACAAATCCGTCGAAAGCGGAGGTCACGTGATAGCCGCTCCGTTAATTGGACGCTTCCTCGCCAGGGGGACACGCGAATGGCTTCACTTTCCAAAGCACGAATTCGCGTGGCCAATTACCCCATTTACGTATATTCACCCGTGCCGGCATCGTGAATCGGTAGCGATAACGCATCTGGAGTATGAGCAGATGCTGGAGATATTGCGGGAAATACGAGAGGTGTGTTGAACCCGAGAACCAACAGAAATAGAGGCCTACTCAAGACTCGAACCCAAGATCTTTCCGGAATGGTACTCTCTAACTACTTGAGCTATCACATCTTGTATACAGTCCCGCACCTAGAGTTATTAGCATATAGATGCAAGAAGTGTCTATTTAGACTGATAATTAACTTTTATATTTTGCACGAGGGAATACTATTGCAGTGGTACCTTCGGCGTGGCTCTGCATGAGGTCTCACTTCGCATTATGGGATGCTTTTAAAACACTCAGGATGATAGCTCAATTGGTTAGATCAGTGGAACTCAACGGGGGCTATATTGGCCCCCCCTGGATGCCATCCTAAATTTTGAGGGGCCACGAGAGTCTTCGGGAAGGTTGTCAAATATAGAGCGAATATGAACGCAAAATATCTTAAAGCTACAATAGGAGATAGCTAGAAGACTAACACATACCGGTTGCTAGTATTATCAGAGGTATTGTTGTAAATTTCACAATGTAGCTATTCATTAGCAGGACTGATTTACTACAATTACTGCGCTGTTTATATCAATTAATTTGCAGGATAAAACGCAGATAGTCAGTCTGCAGGCCGTATGCATGGAATGAAGATAACAGCGAATACGTGATGATACTTTATGCGCTTAAAAAGAGAAAATATAAATCTAAGTTAAACAATAAAAGCGCGTTGTAAGAAGCGATTAAGAAAGGAAATAAGAGGGAGTAGTCAGACTCCTTACATTCATTATCTGTAAGCATTGTTATAGGTATTGTTGATCTGATGTGATAATTTACATTGTAGTAACTTTACTGTATAGTTCAGATTATTGCGCAAGCATTATTGTTTGCATTATTGCTTTTTTATAATTTTTGAGGGTTTTCATTGTTTTAATCAGTGTCTCACAAACTTTTTAACACCCCGTTGCTCCATACCACGGCACTCAAAATACCATCTATGTAAATTCGCATATAGATACGAAGCCTAGAAACGAAAGAAACGAGAAGAAGAAATAAAAACTACGAATAAAGATTAACTAAAACACTGCGTAGCTATTTTACTTCTGCCAAGAAACCAAGGAAAATACAATTGAGAAAGAAAGATGACTTGCAATAGGATAAAATGTTTATGGGCAAACTGACCAATAGACCAACACCTCTTAGGGGGGTTCTGCATTGTAGTAATAACTATTTTATAAACCTATTGTTTTAAATTGTCGTTCGTCATCACCAATCATGCGTTGGTGGAGATTAAATTGATTTTTACCGAGAGCATTGACATCATTCCCGTTTTAAATGACGAAAGCGAGAGAGATGTCGAAGCTGTGAGCGGAATTCTGTATGAACATCGTGGGGATTAGATCACCGGAGATAAATGGACAGACGAGTGCGATTATGTCACCGCCAGTAAAAATAGAGGACCCTAAGGGCAATGGAATCAACCTCGAAGCCGAGCCAAATCCGAGTGACAGCTACCAAACTATTTTCCCTCTCACAGAATTGGTGATGACCAGAGAACCCATGTATTTACGTGAAAAAGTTAAACTCTCGTCAAACTTTGAAATTCGAAAATCGACATCCTATTTCGAATATACAAGTATTGTGGTCAGCGTCAGATAGCAAACACGGTTTTGATATGTATTGTTACCATGAGGTGACAATGACTAGTTGAATGGTTGTTATTTGTTACTCAAATCGTTACTTCGATATCATATCTACAATATCAGCCGCGATAATCGCTGTAAAATGTCACTTTATGTGTTTCTATTAGACAAACTTTGCAGAGTATATACTACAATAATACAAACAACTACAGTATAATTCTTTGAATTGTTACGTAGAAGTGACGGTTTAGATACGAATTTTCACCACGAGGTGATATTATCTCGTTGAATGGGTCTCCATTGTTTATAACAATTGTTGCGTCAATATTGTTTTAACAATATCAATCCCGATCATTGTTGCGGAATAAAGCGATATACGTTTGCTCGACGTAATTTAATAGAATCTATGTTCAACGTATTACCATTCTATACACAAAAATACTGTATGACTGTATGCTTCTTTGAATATGACAAAAATATAAAGTGGATTCCGAAATTCTGAGTAACCATTAAAATAAGAGAAGAATTACAGTCAAGATCGCGGTATTTAAAATTTCCATCAAGAAAAGGTTTACCTTTTTAAAGAGTAATCACAAAAAGGTAAGCAGCTTCTACGATTCAGAATTAAAATTATCTCATGCCAAATATAAATGTCAAGGAAGATTAATTAACTGTTTGCCTTATACAAAATACGTTGTTGGCTACGGAGCATTCACATATAGAGGAAACGAACTTTCGGATAACTACTGCTTCTGCATATGATGACCTTTGATCAAGTGTTAAGTCGGTAAAGGTAGCATGTAGGTCTAAAAAGGTGTAGGTCATTAAATCCGTCGGCCATTTAAGTGTTGGTCAAGTAACCGTTGGTCAATGAAAAGGGATTTTCGTTCGGTCAACCACTCTGTATAGAATTCGCATTCATCTTATATCTAAAATTTGGGCATTCACTTCCATGAAAATCCGCCTTTGGTTCCCTCCAGGTATAGCCGTCTAATATTTACAGAGAAGTGTTTGATCTTGGCCAAGGGGGCCAAACGTCCTCCTTGGCCCACCTCCCTGGCGAGGGATAGTTGGGTCCCTGGGCCAATCGGCAGGGACTTCCAAGAAGAGAAGGGACGTCTAAGATAGAACCGAGTATTTCCAATAGTTCCCATAACTTGGGAATCTACTTCTGGTGAAGTTTGTCATGACTATAGAGGAATAAGGGAACGAAAGAGGCTTGGAGAATGCGGTTTCCCCCAAGAGCAGAGAATTGCTGGGAGGGCAGAGATAGTTTCATTAAGACTTTGAAGAATGCGGAGGGTCTGAAATGAATCTCGTGTAATGGATGGAATAAAAAATGCGGTGGCGAAATGCTAATCCTCGGTTTCGCGAAAGGAAAATGGCGAAAGAGGCAATAATCCGAACCACCTGTTGAAGCGAAAAAATATAAAAGAATGCGTGCATTTCGATAGGTCGATACATCGAGTATCGAATCGCGGTACTGCCCGATGCGTCTTATTTACCAGCTTCCGTTTTCTTCTTCGGATATAAAAAGATATTGAAGGCAGTGAGGGGTTCATGAATATGCTTACACTGCGGGAAAACAATGAGTCGCCAATAAAGGTCGCCATTGTTTACTCCATTGTTGCTCGTAGAATATCCCAAGAATGACGGTCTCGATTGTCAGTAAGTCAGTAAGGATTGTTGAAAAATTGGAAACAATCATTTATTTAATGAACACTATTGTATTAATGACGGTGAAATACTATAAATGCTAATAAATAAAACACAGATGTAGTGCCATTGTTTTCTCCATTGTCATTCTTAGAATATATCAACCATCACAACCTTAATTATTGAAAGCCTGCTTTCATTGTCGAAATATTGAACAAATTATTTGTTATTTCTTTGACTTCCTGTATAACTCCAATGGCGGTGCTATATTAATTATGCAAATTAACAAATAAAAACGCAGAAATAAATATAATTAATACACTTATAGTATAATTTAGTAATTATTTAAGTCTAATAATGTTATTAATGATAATGATTCCACATTTCATTAACTTGGTTAAAACATAAGTTAGGTCTCATACATTTCGGATGCATGGGACACATCTAAATTTTCAATGTTCACAAGGCAACCATACCTTCCCCCGATGATCATCATGGATTGACGCCCCATGGATTGCCCTGGGGCGGTGCTCTCTCTCGCTTACTGATTGAAACCGGTCCTGAATACAGAAGAGTGTGCATGATCGCCATTGCAAGGGCCACAAAGAGGGGTCTCAAGGGATAGAAATAATCGCTTGATCTTGCGAACTAAGCGAAAAGCCTCTTGTTTAGCTGAGACAGTGGGCAAAGTGTTTTGGTTCAGTGGAAAACATCGATTTATTTAGACTAGTGAAACACCGAATCGGCGATTTCATTCATATTGCTTTGTTCTTACTTTAGATAAGATTATAAGCTCTCGAGTGGAACTGATCTCTAAATGCAGGCTCAACATTCAAGGTTGTGTGTGGTCCTTCTATCAATCACGGCTACCAATTGCTGAATATTTACCTTCTTAATTAAGCTTTCACAAACGTTTTCTTTGCTATTTTTCACTGAGTAGCCTTCATTGGTGAAAGTAAATTGGAATTAAATCCTTATAAAATAGGACCGTAAAAATGCTGGACAAAAACTTGAGACACCAAAATTCTGAAAGATGTTCATATTTGTCAATATTTAATATTTCTGTCATGCATGATTAATTTGGAGTTAATTACTAGTTAAATGCAAATGTTTGTATTTCTGATCCGAAGCAAAGTTGTCTACGAAATTCTCATATTGATCATACTTATCTGTTGTACAAATAAGTTATAAATGTAATTTGCAGCACGAAAGAAAACGTAAAAAAGGGTGTAATTTCAGCCATTTCACAAACCATATGCGTCTGGTTCTAACTACGCACAGGTCTTTGGGATGAAACAATATATATCTACTTTATTAGAGAGATTTTTTTGGAAGCGACACTGACGATATGGGCCTTCATTTATCATTCGATTAATAGCGTTTTAACGCATATGTATCACATTCTAGAAATGCCGAGGATTTACACCCCCAAACACGCTTCCGCCAATCCTGACTCATCTAAAATTAAAAACACACCACAGTTAACCTCGGAAGTTCCGCTTCACGTTGGGGCAGACTCAATGGTTGAACGAACACAATGAGCGAATTTTAATGATTCGGACCAGTGAGCCCTGTTTGCACTTTGCCGGAATAGAAAGCAGAACAGCGACCCGAAGGCGTTCTAAACGAAGGATTATCCACCCCTATACACGGAGGGCCAAACGCTTCTCTAAATATCGTACAGGAATGTAAGCGGAGAACTAAATCCTAAGCATAACTGCTGATAATCCTGACAATATTGATCATCATAACGCAATGACGCACTTCATGGATTTCCAATCAACAATTATGCATATCTAAAAAAAAGGAAACTTTAAACAATACAACAATAAAAACACGTTGATATCGACAGTGTTATTGTTAATTAAACAATGGAAATTCGTTGCTAGTAACAACGTACAAATAGTATATGAACAAAAACACGTTGCTATCGACAATTGTCAAGAGTAAACAATGGAAATCCGTTGCTACAAGCAGGGTACTATAAACAAGATAATAACACCAATCTGTTGTGTAAACAGGGTGAAAAAAACAGCGGAAATCCGTTGCCATCAACAACATAACAATGCCGACACGTTGCTATACACAAGATGCCGGAAGATTCAACTTCCTCTTCGCGTATCTCCATTTTGCAATAACCTTTACCCTTTTTCGAACTTTCAAACAAACTTCCTCTTAGAATTTAAAACGTAGGAGAGAGATTTATTTTTTACTAATTTCCGCAGAGTCGAAATGGCAGAAAGATGGAATTGGAAGAGCCAATAGGACGCCCGAGTGCACTTATCGGCCAAGTCTGATTCGATTCCGAACGAGCAAAAAGCCCATAATTAACCTTCTTTGTTTTTTAAATGTCTGCAGCTCTTATATAATGCGGAAAAGCACTCCATTTATAAATGAGAGGTATCTCATGCGTGATATCGGAATAAATATTTGGGATAAATAAAGTCGGATAGCGTCTGTGGGAGGGCCTCTTGCGACGGTAATTGAAATAGTTTAATTGAAGGATAAAAAGGACGTGATGAGGGACAAAGGGGAACCGAATTCATTCCTCGCGAATCCATTAGCCGAAAAGGGATGAATATAATTCGAGAATTAGCTTATCCGACGTGAAAGGGCATTTGATTTTTAAAAGAGTGCAAACGAGGAGAGTGGTCCCAAGAGTAATTTATTTAAAGGCGGATGACTTCCATCAGAAATAGGCAATATTCATCGCCTTTGGGGGGCAAATTGGGCGTAAATTGATAAAAGGGGCGTTCTGTGTCTGCAAAGACACTCCCCCACCATTAGCTACCGTGAGCACTGAATGGGGAATGAGGCTTACTGAGCGAAGTGAGGAGTGAGGTGCTAAGCACTTTTCTCATTGATTGACATAACACTATAACTACTATACTAATACTAACTCATAACACTTTATTGGCGAGTTTAGGCCCTTTTGGGCCTCTCTAACCTCGTATGTCGACATAATACGTACACATAGATACAAAACAAAGAGAAGGAGTGCAGTGTGGGAAAAATCTTTGCAACTGAAAGTTGACAATAATAAAACCATAGAGTAACTATAGTTACTAAATGGTTAGTATATATAGAATAGTATAGTTACTCTATGATAAAACCCACGTTGCGGGAAAGTACCCACAGAGAAGGGGCGTGAAAAATAACCCACAGAAACACAGTAAAAAATAACAATATATAAATTCACAAATTGGATGCATTATCAGAGTAACAGAAAATTAATTTATAACAGAAAAGTAAATTTAATTGACACAAGCTAATAATTAACCCTAAGGAAACTATTAATCCCAATAATACATCCTATCTACTAATTAATAATCATCGTAGTAACAATAGTAGTAATAATGGTCAGCCTGAGTCTTTCAGTTAATTGGAGAGTAAAGATGCTTTCGGATTAGAAAAGCAACTACAAATTTCACTTAAATTATGCTTTCAACTATTATATCAATTATGTTGTTAAGCTGTGATTCATCTAAGTTATTCGATTTATTATTGGACATTTCATCAAGCAAAACAACAGTAACGATTCAAGTGAAGATTTGTCCACAAGGAAATCGTAAAATACAGATATTTGTAATAGATGCATATGAATTGACGGAAAAATATAATTATTTGTGAATGCACGTTGAAGAATGTGTCAAGAGAAGCGTAAATATCTTTTAATGAGCATAAATATCCTCTACATTTCAGAGCGTTTGAGAGTTCCTTCGTATGTGTGCTTCTGTAACTACATCTTGATGAGTCCACGAAAGGAGGATCATAGATGCAGGTTGTTCAAGTAATATTGTACTATAGCACATTTCCATTAAGTTAAGCTTGTCAGTTAAAATTACGAATCTTGATAGATATGTTCAGATGTCTTTAGGTTGAAATGAAAGGAAATTTCAATTACCTACGCATTCTTTTTCGTGGCTGTGATTGTGCGGCTGCTTCTGAGGTGTGATTAAATACGGCTGATAAATTAAGTGCGGAGTTTGAAGAATTAATCGGAATGCACGAAAAGGAATGCCTAACGAGAATGAAATAAGCAAGGGTAGGAAAAATGACCATAGCTAAATGGAACCATTAGCTGGCCTAAGCATAGAACAAGAGCGTGCCGTATCTGTCAGTGTATATATGACGGCTTACAGCCCCTGCGAGATCGTAACAGCCTTAAGATGATTTTTGGGGCTTCCTCCAGCATCGTCTTTCACACGCCTTCCAGAAGGCACTTGCATCGCTTCCTGTCGACCACACAAGGGGGCGCGCGAATACGATCCTTTGAGAAGAAGAAGGCTGCTGGAGGAATACAGCCACACATATACATCATGATTTGAATCATGGGGGCTATGAATATGGCCGGGTTTATATGGTATCCAAGTGAAGGAATAGGCTCAGTAATCGACGAATTTTCAATGTTTTGAACAACGGCGTTTCTTGTTAAGTCACCAACAATGAGTATAAAACAACAAAATTTCTCCATTGTTCTCTTAACAATCAACTGGGAAGCAATTATTGATACTATGATTGTTGAAAGAGAAATTCTCAACAATAAGGATAACCTGCAAGCAGGGCCGGCAGATGAGAGACAAGCATAAGTAGAGATAAAAGACCAGCCGACTCTTTCTTTCGATATGCATTCTTCATTCATGAGATGTGTTTGTTTTGGTTGTGGAAATGTAGGTCTTTACAAGCTGGAGATGACTAGCCAAGCGCCGGCCCTGCTTGTGAACGTTAGCACCCCCTCGCGGCGCTGACTGTGCCTTCAAATAACTCGGCAAAGTAGTAGTTGGTAGTTAGCAAAAAAGTTAACTTTCGCAACGCATTGCGACTTTCAGCAGCTTCATCTATCCTAATCTATAGTTGCGCAACTCTTCTTCGGTTTCTAAGTTACTTGGAAACTTTATTATTCACATCAAACGCACTCTGGGTGGTGCCGAGCGAATTTCTCGCCCGAGGCGAGATGTTATCGACCTCCTTTCGTTTTAATGCCAAGTCATTTAGTGTGAATTTATTTTAAACCATTCTAATGTGAAATTTCACTGAAAAGAGTTAAGTGTACGAACGTGCGGTTTATGCAATATCAACCGTAGAAATATCAAAGGAGGGAATAATAAAATACAATGGTTTAAGGAACACCTAATATCGGTTCAAAGAATGTTTCGCCGGCGGGTCTTCGACCTCTGTGGACAAAAAAGAAGTCCTTGCGACACGTTGAGTAATAACTAACAATAAGATATGAAGAAATGTTTTCCCCGCAATAGCTGGGGATTTAAAGAACCTGCTCAAGGGCTCATACATAAGCCCATGCGATGATAAAGATTATCATTTATGTTCATTACGGGTATTACAGTGGAGACAACGGAGAGTTGACACGAATCGTCACCGGATGACGACGCTCTATAGAGAGCGAGGCTCTCGTAATAAATATGCGGGAGTCTGTGTTTACCAATGGACCACGACGGAGGCTGTGCAGAGCGGAGGAAATCCACCTTTTGCAGGTTCATCAACCCCTATCGGCGTCCACGTGAACTCTCATTATCGCAAATGCAGTGTTGCCAATTGATAGCGGAAATGCACCGCTCAACATCCGCGAGGGATGCTAAAGGATATTCCCCACTCTATTTTCTAGGCATTTTGCAATATTTACCTGCATTTAACATGCCAAAAAAAATGCTACTGAAATGTTTTAAGGCAGCGCAGCCAACAATAGCAGATGAAATTAAGCTAAATAACAATGAAATGCGGACTAAATTGCAACAATTTCCTTCACAATGAACACCGACAATTCATAGTCTCTCATAGTCAATAATATAATTTGTCGTCCTCATTGTTGACTTTTCCAACTTCAATTTCACGGTGTGGAGTCCATTATTGCTCCAAAATTGGTAAATGAGTTGCAACAATCGTCGTAATTTGATTAATCTCATGTGCTCTTCATAGCTGTGCTTACATTTTGCTATCCAATTTCAGTAACTCGTCGTAAGAACAATAATGAAGCAATTATTGAATATTAATATCATGCACTTCCCGTTGAGATATAAATATGAAATTATGGCATTCATCGATACAATACAATAGAATAATAAACGATTACGTATCGATATTTTCGTAGCTAAATCCTTGGTTTGACTCCAGGCGACTAAAATTTACTTACATAAGAAATAAGAGTAGTTTGTTTTGACCCGTCATAGACTTAATTTTCTGCAGAATTAAATAAGAAAAAATGGCCCTACCTAAGAAAGGGAATATAAAAAATATTAATTTGGAAATGGAATATTGATTTTGGATCCAAAATTGCGAGAAGGGTAACAAAATATACGAATAAAAAACGTGAAACCTCGAAGCTGTAAACAACCCGTTTCCCTGACGACGAAGGGCATTGCTAAATTTGTGCTTAAGCTTTACACTGAAGAAAAAGAGAGGAATTTTGGTTCAACTGAATGAATGATTAAGAAAATAATAGTCGTTCAGAAAAAGAAGCAAATATTCACGAATTTTAAGCAATTATATTATTATTATAATTAAGGAATAAATATTAAATTTTCATAAACTTGCAATTCACCCGTTCTGACTAAGAAGGATCAGATGCAAACAATAATAGGTATACACTTTAAAGATATGTTATATAAATTATTTCTAACAAGGAAGATTAATAAATCTTGAAATAGAGATGTAGATACCCTAGGATTACATTTTCATTTGATAATCTACGATATTTATACGCTAATATATATATAAGCTTTCCATTTTGAAATTTCTCTTCAGGGCCTTGGACGAAACTGCATAATATTCTGCATCACTTAAACCGTTCGAGAGGCTGGCGCAGTGGGTCGAGGCATTTGGGTGCGATGCTAACTGTCTCGGGTTCGATCCCGGTCGCGGGCTCTTCCGGGATAAGAGGACAGCCGAATCCCACAGGAAGTTTTTTTTCATTTTAACTTCGAAAAACAACGGACTCTATTGACGCTGAATTAGTCAATCCAAAACGGTGGGGGGAATTTTTTTTTCCGAATTTTGTCCTATGAAAAAAATAGGATTACTAAGCCTTAACATACAAGAATTGATTTTATCAATTAAATTGGTGTAAAAATACATTTCTAGTTTTAGTGGTTCTACCGTCAATTGGAGCATAATTGAGATAAGTCTGAATTAAGTAATGATAAATCTTCTCAATCCGTACCATCGTAACTGGAGAATTCAGTTGATGGGAAAAAGTAGACCTATGGCTGATTATTTGGAGTTGGCGAACAAAAATGACATTTACTGCACTAAAATAAAGCAAATTGAAAACATAAATCTTTCTAAAGATTTTTGTGTAACCTCTATTAATAACATTACATTATTTGATCCTATTGCAGCTAATTTAGTTTGCCATTTTTTTAATTTCTACATCACTGACCAATTACAACTAGAGTCAATGATCAAACCCTCGCAAAAGCTAACTTTTATTGATCAATTAATTAGTATAAAATCATACGAACGTTGACAATGTTCATTATTTTAATAGTTTACTACGGTACAGTAGAAACAACATGAATTGGTGCAGTAAACACTTTCTGTCATTTCTGTTTACTTACGTAATATCTGAACAATTTTAATAAGCAAGAGTTATTGCTATGAGTAATGATAATGATAAAAATTGAAAATTAGAGTCGTTGGCAACAATTACTCAACGGTTTCATTATTACCGCTAAAACAGCTATTCTTGTTATAATAATAGAGCGATAATCAGCGATGATAACAAACAGACTCAACAATTGAACCATCAGATCGCTGTCTCGTCGAAAGAGATTATTGCGCGCCGTAAGGAAGTCTGCAGATAAGAAAAACATCAAAGGGAGGAGAAACGAACGGCTTCACGTAAAAGAGAAGCAGTTGAGACGCCGAGGTTCATTAGTCCTTAGGAAGAACGCTGAGAACGTATTCCGAAATGGCTTAAAGAAATATCAACAGTTGAAAGAGGGTTGAACAATACGGCCATGTATGTCTTACTAACTAATGTACAAGTCTATTCGAGATTTTTAACTTACAATTTTTGTTTCATCTGCTAATTAATTTTTGCTCTTTATATAAGTAGCAGTCACGCTGTATGAATCTATTTGTATCCGGGATATTTCGATAAACAGACCACGTTCAGATCACATGGAGATTTTTTTTTTCTTACACCCAAAGAAACAAATTCAAATTATGAAGATTGCTTTTGTGCACACATAGACTTTTATATTTTGCATTTAGGTTCCACATGCATTATCCTTAGTAATCTAAGGTTGACTAAGAAAATCAAACGGAGAACACGAAAAATTTAGTATAATTTTTATTTATTTATTAATTCTTTATTGTTATTTTTTAGAAAAAAACAACAAAATTTGATTACTGACCCCAAAAACTGATTATAATTCCCTTTTCTTACACGTATGTCATATGTCCTAATGCCATTAAATGTTTGCAAATGCCTCCAAATAAAAAAATAAGCTGAAAGGCCAATAAAAGTTGTTGAAAGATTTAATTATGATATAATCTAAAATATAAAGATCTCAACTGCTCACGAACTCCTATTTAGCAACCAAAGGTTTGAATAATTACAATTATTTGCGATGAGGTTGTTGGAGCCATCCCTCCCAAGTACAAATAAATATATATTTTGATAAATTGAACTTCTTAAAGTCAGAGATGCTGACAGCTCGAAAATTGGAGCAGGTGTTATGGGCCCATCGAATTATACATGCCGATCAGTCTTTGCGAAATAAGTTATAGGAAACTTATAGGAAACATTCTAGAACATGCCAATAATAACTCACAGAAACCCTACAATAATATCTTTACAGCCAGTTTTCGGCTAAGCTTATTAGTATCAATAGTATTGGATGATTGCTTTTTATTGTTTAAGTCCTTGGTCCTTTTATTGTTTAAGTCCTTGGTCCTTTTATTGTTTAAGTCCTTGGTCTGAAATTGAGAAACCGACCAAAATTTAGCGCAGGAAGGAGTTGTAACAGAACAGAAGCAATTCATTTTTCCGCGTAGCAAAGACGACAGCTACCGAAAGAAAAAATACAGCTGTGCTTGGACCCTCTGCCACACGCCATATGGCGTCTTTCTGGGTAGTTGCAGACGTATGCGGATGCAGAAAACTGCACAAGTCTACCCAAAGTGCAAGCGTAGCAGCATGAGCCAAATGTGCTTCGGAACTGAAAGTACTCCCAGAGGTGATTGTAGTGGCCGTCAAGTTGGCAGCAATGCATAGACATGACCCAGCTGAAAAAACGTGAGGCGCCAGCGAGCAGTGCATTAACCGACCTGGAGGAAGGCGACGTTGCCACGTCTCCCCGTTGGAAAGTCACCGCCATCTTGGTAGGTGAGGGCGAGCGGTTAAAAGTTTAATTGCCGAGGATCGTGAAGGAAAAAAAGGAAGCGATATTATCTTCGGGAGAAAGCGACGAGGAATACTCGTGTGGGACGAATTAAATGGATATGGATGCCTTACGATTGAGGAGCTAATTGTTTTTCTTCCTCGACGACGACCACCTTCAGATAACGCTACTCTTACTCTTTTAAGCCACCGGTAAAATTATAAAAAAATAATACAGGTACGTAGTGCATTAAAGCAGTTCTCGCATCACACTCATTGTTGTTCTCAAGAGGTAATTATTGCGTGTCTGAATCCGCTGAGACTTTTCATTGTCATTGCATTCAACAATGCTGCACAACAATATTGTTAATTAAGCATTGTCCCATGTGCTGTAACTAGATCACATGCTCATTGTCGTATTACAAAGGTAATTGTTGCGTCTCATTGTCGCCAGACTGTATTCGCAGAGACAATGCCGCACAACAATATCGTTCGGAACAGTATCGCTTCTTGTCAATTGGCCATTATCACAGGCGTGGTAACTATTTTACAGGAAACTTTTGAACGCCTCAATTATATCCACTTAACTAAATTGTAGTCTTCTGAAGTAAAATGCGATAAGATGCTCCTAAACATATAGAAAGCGAAAACTGTTACACCTATCATCGAGTTCGTGTTGCGTTCTTTGCTACTTGATAGGGCACTGAATGAGGTGCCATATAATAAGATGCAATGCAATGCTTCCAACAAGAGCGGAATTCCGTTAAATGATCGACGACGTTTCGTGAATCACAAAGTGAAAATAAAACACTGTGAAGTCTCGCAGCAATACATGACGAATTTGATTGAAATACTCAAACATTAGGAAATGACCATGAAAATATAAGAAGTAAGCGTTTGCTATAAAATGATTTCAATCGTGACATCTAAGAGAGAGCCAAGTATTTTAATCCCAAAACACAAATTATAAATGGTTAATTATTTGTTGATGTATAAATTAGTTTTGATGAAAACAAATCTTAACTTTTATCTTTTTAAATTACGATGAAATACAAAAAGTACTGTCGTAAAAAATCATTGAAAATTATATTATATCCATTTTTAAAGACGTATCATCACGTTATAATTTGTTACGTTTTCTCTTTAAGTTTTAACTTTGTGTCAAACATAATTTCACGCCATTTTTTCACAAATATTGGCAAAACTTCGAGGTTACGTAAGCACACATCCGCTAACCTTTCTAAGTTTTACAAATAATAAAATCGTGTAGTTTAGTTTGAAGCAGTGCAAAGCAAAATTCCATCAAAATGTATCACAAAGCATAACAAAATGAAAAAAGGCATATCTATTTAAAACAATGCATAATATTTATAACAAAGCATAAAAATATACAAGTAAATATACTGATAAATAACTAAGGCGATCTGAAAATGGAATGGAAGTCAAAGTGAGGCGAAAAAGAAAAGCGAACAAAGCCCGACACAAGAGTAGTAAAATTGCTCGTAACACCAATTTATAATTAACTGCTCAAAAAGCCCCTTAAATCAATTTTTCCTAGGGTACTTAGAAAATGCCCCTCCTAATCTTCGAGGCGACACACACTCTCCGATGTAAATTCGTGGGCCCCCGGAGGCCTCTCAACAAAAAGAAGAATCGATCGATGCAATGGACCGTAAAATTAAGGGAAGAAAATTGCTCAATCACCTGAGCATTTTATCCAATAAAGAAACTGTTACCATATAAGAGCTTCCCTCCTTAAGATGGCCTACAGCGCAGAGCAGTTGATCTATCGGCCGATCGTGAAGCGCTTTTCGGTAAATCTTTCTCTCTTCCGCACTTACGTTGACATAGAAACTGTGCTTGGGACTGCCTTGAGTCCCGGCATGTTTACTTATAAAGGTTTACAATAAAATTGATTTGAAAGTATATGATCACCATGAAAAGACTACGACTATTTATACTGATGAGTTAAGAAAATAAAAGAGATACGCTACTTTGATTCAGGGACGCCTTTTCCAGAATATGAAACAATACATACATACAAACGTATTTATTTGGCGATATTGGGACTGGGAAGTCCCACCTTCCATGTAACCCTTGTCTAATAAAAAATAAATACAATAGGTAAAGCTTTAAACCTAGAATTAAATTATAGCAAACACTTTTTTAACAAACGGCAATAGGAAGGAGGTTTGGAAACAAAGAATGGCTTTCTGGAGTGAATAAGAAAACTGTTAGTTCTGGAAAGAAAAAATATATCCATGGCAGGAAAATACCCAAATAGAAAGGAGGGGAGTTTAAAACCAGCTAAAGGTGAACAAAACAATGATAGATACAAGGGATAAATTTTCCACCATTGCTGACTAGGATGAAAGAGCACGCGTTACGAAAATGCTTACTGGCATAGGTTGGAAATCCAAGAAAGTAAGGAGATTAGAAGCTGCGATTGCTTAATAAGTACGTATACGGTAGCAAGAGAAGCTATGCGATCTCCCAGCTATTTCAGGCGGTTCGACAACAAGTAAGAGTGACTGACGTGAGGAAAAATCAGTCTTAAAAACTCATTCTTGCCAAGAAATATCCGCGAAAGTAATAAACAAGAGAGACAAGTCCATCGTTTGATATATACACCCCCTGCCACACACTGATACAGCGCTTTCAGAGTACCAATGAAGGTTATGCGTGAAAAAGGAAAAATTACATCGGGTTAACCGTGAAAGAAACAACTAATTTTATCCAAATTTTGACCTTTCTTCATACCAAGATATCACGTATTCTATCAAATTTATATATTTTGCATACTTGGATATTTGCTTTGTTTACTCTCTTTCGAAAAACTTTTAAGCTTGTAATTTTGACTTTATGCTTGTTAAATTTCTATTATATCTATACTTACACATCTTTTCCTTTGAAACATTCGGTATGCGCTAAAAGGAGACCTATTTCACTCTGCCCCCAGCGTGGATAGATCGTGAGCTGGCTCGACTAAAAAAGTTGCTCGCGTACACAAAAGCAGCCCAGGTGTTTAGAGGAGGTGGCGAAAGTGCATAGCGAAGCTGAGGTTTGGTTCCAGGTGAAGGCACGGAACTTGGTTATCGAAGGCGTTGCAGATTTATAGGCTCGCTCGGAAGACCCATTGCCTCCACAAAGGGCTATTTTTATCTTATACTAAAGAATTCGCGATGAATATATACATTCATTTACATTTATATATTTTATAATACTGCAAAAATACTACATGAAAGTATCGGAATTGTTGAAGTTACAAAGTATTTTAAGGTTAGCAAAGTTTGAATTTTGTAAATTTTTTAATGTCTTTGGTGTTCATATCAAAATGCGTTCAGAAAAATATTTCGGTAAAGTTTCTATTTCCCTAACTACCGATATTTAACTGTTTCATTAATTGAAAGTTTCTAAACTACAAGAGGATTCGCGAAAATAATGTATTAGTCGTCAAAGTTAGACATTTCCGAATCTTGTACAACATGACGAATTTATAAATAAACAAGGGAAAGATTTAACAGTGGGCTGTAGAGAATCAACAGAGAAGATCAGATGAGAAAGGATGTTCTCGAGATCAAAATTAATGGGAAGCTACGTCAAATTTTGAAAGAACCTTTTTAGCTAACAAGGAAACCAAAAGAGACAAACTTCTTCGAGGCTCTCATTTTAGAGACAGCTATTTCATTAATAACTGCAACGTTTTTTCAGCTTTCGAAGCCGCTTAAGGGTAAGGCTTAAGGATAACTTTTTAGAAGCAAACTTTATAATGTGACTTTGCAACTTCTATTTAGGTCGAAATATATACGATACAAAATTAATGCACTGAAATAAGACGTCAAAATTAATGAATTTTAAATACTTATGACAGGAAATAGTATTCGGCGGAAATGACGAGAAATCATACTTATAAACTAAAATATTAAAATTCTCACCGATTTCGCTAATTAGAACGTGCTGAAACCAAAAAATATAGCATTTTTAACATTAAGAATCTGCTTAGCTCTGCATTTTCTTACGAATATAGTATCATATTCAAATCCATTACATAAGAGAGATCCACTCCTCCCCTTAAAAATTGTATTATCTAAAATACCTATTATCGAAAATCGTAAAATCCATATCCAATTTCCCGATTTTCAAGTGAAAATATCTACCAAAATATTACTGCCCGATAACTTATTTCTGTCCATGGATTTTTTTCATTTCAATTCCTTTAAAATGCATGAGCTCGAATTCAAATATTGACTAGAATGTTATGAGTGCTGATTGTTTATTATCACTAAGTCCTTGTGATTGTTTTGAACTTTTATCATTATTTCGCAACTTTAAATAGAAAGTACGTAATACACGACCAAAACAAGAATCATCATTAATCATTCCATATTGTGGTGCCTGTCTCGGATTTGTAGGAATAGTATTTCTGATCTAATTTTGCAAAATAAATACACTCTGCAGACGATAAAAGTTAACTGATCGAGAATTTCTTATGGAAACGCTTTGATTCGTCTGGAGTTGAACCGTAGACAGTTAGGGAAATAAAAGGTACCCAATTATATGCACCGAGAAAACATTTAACAGTCTTTTATGCTAGAAAGTTGTGCAACATCTGGCTCTCTAGGTTTACGCGAACATACACATAAACCTTCTACCTTATTTATAAGATTAAATTACCTTTCCATTAGCAATTACAATTAAGCCAAAGGCGATCTTCCAGAAGAATATCATGCATTACGCAAGAACGAAATAAAAAAATGAACTAGATTTAACAACTCGCGGTGGACGTGTAAACACAAAACCTCTGAATATTCAACTGCCGCAGGGTGTATAATTTCCCCCTCGTTTTTCAAAGACGCCCCATCGATTGCCTCGAGGCGGTGTCCTCAGCGTTGCACGAATAGCTTACCTTAAAAGTCTAAATACGTCTCAGATCACGAACTAATCTCTAAGGCAGCATTCCGAAATCGTCCCATACCTGGAAAGAGAGCGAAAATTAAAATCATTCTTCCAAAAACAAACGCGGGAGGGCATGTCCAAAATTAAAGAATCGCACCGGCTGTTGGGAGGGCATGAGGAATTTTCAAGGGACTCTCTTTTGACCTTATACGGCAAAACGGCTGAAGCGCCGTGGGAAAGCAAAAAAAGGAGCAACATATCGAACCGGTCTGCCGAGACGGACAGCGTCCCGTGACCATGGACACCACAGACTCCATGTCGAGGAGTTGGACGAATTACATCGCGATTTATCGCCGAATCATATCCCAGTAGTGCAAATTGCCATTAACGGGGTTCTAGGCCATGTTTCCTCAAGACGGGCGGAAAAGACTTCAACGCCCGACTCGAAGGATGCATAGCGATTCCAGTGGCTGGAGAAAGCGCTCCCAGAACAATGCGCGGAAGGATACCAATAGAAAATGGAGCTATTTAATACTAAATACAATGAACAGACAATATCCGTTTGAAAGATCATATCTCGACTCAATACTAAAGTCAACGAAGTATATATATGGCACTACCCCAAACAGTGCCAGGTTATAAATTTACACATTAAGCCCCATAACATTATTTAAGAATAGAAGAACCTAGAATAGGCAAAATTATTCGAGGAATTTAATAAAAGTGATCCGACGAAATACGCGACGTCGTGATTCCAACTTTCAGCGAACGCGGTTTTCAAAGCCAGACGACAAAAAGATTTCGCGAGATTGTAGCAAGAACAGATGGTCTCTTTTTCTGGATAGTATAAGATGCGCTAATATGAAAATTATTTGGGTAGCTTGGTGCATCATACCCTCTGCCATACACCTTAGTGCGGCTCGCGGGGTACTTATATTAATGTAAGTGCAGTTAAATCTGGTTTCTGTAACCATGCTTAAAATAAATGACTTATTTCTACTTGTCCTTTTGAATATAATATTGGAATATGTGTCTTTCATATGCTACCGTTTTAATCTTCTTCAAGGTAGAGGTATCGTTGATGCTGAATCACAGCAGTCGTTAAAGTCTCCATGCTATCTGGCATATTATCCATCGGGATATTCCGATGAGCTGAACTGGAGCTTTTCTATTCTATATCTACAAAATAGTGGTAAAATACCGGACTCCTCCTCATATAAACCTCATCCCTTCTCCACAGCTCTTGGCAGCTAAAAGTGGAGGGGACGATGCTCCAACCAGCCTTCCGGCTGATAATTTTTCAGACAGTTAAATCTGCTATATTTTCGTTACCAGTTACGTAGTTACGTAACTCGAAGGTTAGAGCGAACTACTAGTTAGCGACACGGCCTTCATTATAGAACTGTTTACAACTATAGTTAGCTAGCTACTAACTCGAAGAAAGATGCCTTAAATGCAAATAATTTTCCAACCCTTTGCCGTGAGGTTTGTTTGAACAAAGAACAATTGAAAGAATGGATGGTTAGTAAGTGGGGAGGATGTTGAAATAAGTGGTGTTATTTTCTCTCTTCGGCAGATTGTGTTCTAAGAATTGACGAATAATGGGGTGAATAGAAATACAGGCAGAATAGCTTTGCAAAGAATGCGTTGAAGGGATTAAACGTGAGTAACTGTTGAGGAAGCAAAACGGCTGCGTGTATAAATGTGCGTGCGCTCATCTTGATGTATGGTGGCGGAAGTGGCAGGAGAAACTAAGTGAAATGAATGCAGTTGGAGCGGATTCTTAGAGGAGCATGTCTGGTAGAAGTACGTGAGGCAGTCAGTTACGCCTGGATAAGGGTTTGATGTAGAATGAGCGAAAAGATGCGCGGTTTTTGAGATGGATGCTGATCTGGAGACATGAATATGAAAGGGCGAGAAGAATAACTAAAATAGAGTCTTTGGAGAATGTGGATGCACTAAGATGAGAGAGGAAGACCACGAAGTCGCAACTTGATAAAGATACTGAACTTAGGAAGAAGTTCAACAGAAATGCAAGGGATAAAAGGGAAAATTAGGAAAATATTTAAGGAATTATTGAAAGATATATACAGTGATTTGTATAGCTAAATGAGCGTGCAAAAAAGTGGACCAACGATGTTTCCTGCATTATATTTAATGGTAGAGACATATTACTATCAATTTAAACACGCCATATATTAGGCTAGAGCATCTCAATGGGTGTGCCGCAACCTATGAACGAGCTGTGATTAAGATCTTGGCGTGCCATTTAGTGATCGAAAGTGATGTACATTTCTAATTCCTCATTACATGTTATTGCGCTTTTTTATTTTTATACTTATGTTTAACGTGAATTAGAAATAATAATGCCAAAACGTTTCACCTCAAAGTCGGTCATATCTTCTCGCTTAGTTACGGATTAATTTTGGTAATAGTAAAAGTGTGGCTTCTTGTACCGTAAGATTTGAATCAATACTAAAGTGTACCGCGGGTGGCATAAGGTTCGCCAACCCAGACCTAGGCAGATCTCTTGCTCCAAGGGGTCGTTGGTAGCCTCAATTGCCCCAAGGATTCGTCACTGCTTTTAATATCTTTCGTTGAATCATAAAAATAATTAGAACCAAGGCGACAGAAAATATATTTATTTATACTGGCATCACTTAAAAAAACAAATAAAACGACCCGGTTTCCAATGCAAAGCATTATCTTCAGGTGTATATTATCATAATCAAAGTGACAAATAAGAGGTATCATATTTAATTCCTTGGTAGCGGTTCTCTGGGTATCTAGTACCGATTTCATGGGTTATCATCTTTACAACTGCAACATAAATTGTAACATTTTTCCTAAATTTCCTCCTCTTTTCAATCATAGACCGGTTAC
Organism: Sympetrum striolatum; assembly: GCA_947579665.1. Classification (NCBI taxonomy): domain Eukaryota; kingdom Metazoa; phylum Arthropoda; class Insecta; order Odonata; family Libellulidae; genus Sympetrum; species Sympetrum striolatum. The sequence goes on along the minus strand of OX388349.1, from coordinate 19,854,804 downwards.
CTCATTCCCTAACAACTGGATACAGAATATTTCCAAGAATCCACGGATTATTTAATTCGTTCCTCGTAACCTTTAACGCCACAGACTGGTTAATGGCAAAGAGTAAACACGCGTCCATCCGCACAAAACGCCAACCAACGGAATCAACGGTCCAACGACAGGTAAATTGGTTATGGTAATCATACACCGCAAAACACTTGTTAAAAAAAGGAAATGGATTTTTTCTTGGTCTGATTTAATCAAGGTTGGAGAGGGGACAGCCAATTACAGACCGTACGCGGGCAGCGTCATTAATTTAGTTCGGATTTTATTTTCATTCGTTCAATTTCCACAGTTTTCGTTATTTCGCCTCCTGGTCGTTGGTTGGATGGAAAACCGTCGGCAGAACACAGCGGATGTCAAACGCTGGTACATAATCACTTCCGAATTGCTTTTGGGCCGCTGGAGACAAACACAACGATATAGATTCAAAACGGAAACCGAAAAATATCGTCACAATTACCGGAGTACAGACAGAACGGAAGATTAAAACCCTTGAACTTTAAAATCGGAAACATAATTTTGATCCGATATTCTGTTCGCCTCAAATTAAGAACTGCCGGACATACACTTACTATGCAGGAACAACGGTGATACTAACGGAGAATAATTCTACTGAATTATTTCCTAAATAATACTTTTTTGCTCAAACTTTTAATCAAACGCATTAAAATTAATAGAGCTAAAATACGAAAGAATCCATTCAAAGGATTATAATATTTAAATTCATCGAAATACTACCATAACTATTAAAATGTTTAATTATACGTATTAAAATCAACAGAGAGAGAAGCCTTATAAATATTTAAAGCTCGGAGGAAAAATATTGGTTCGAACTTGGTCGACGTAAGTTGACGAAGAGATACTGAAAATCAATCAAAATTCAAAGTTTACTTCTATTTGGAACGAAATAATTACAGTTAGATGCCCTTCTTCAATATCCCGATCTTTCTATACGAATACATATGTTTGATTTTTTCATCGTCGCTTTCTTCTTGTTACAGTGTAATTCTACCGGATATATGATTCAAACTACAACGAAGTTGGGTCATTGTCTGACTAATAAGAATTTGCTCATATTGGGACCATTCTCGGAGTGAGCAGGCCCGTTTGAGGAGCCCCGCATAAAGAATAGAGGGGTCAATTAACTGTCGACCTTTAAAAGTAAGTTTTCCCATTTCAATATGATTATTTTTATTTCAACTAATTCCTCGTATGAAATCTCATTAGTTAATGCTCTTTTTTCCTTCTATAAATGTAATTATGTATGTATAGTTCTTTCATATCTTGGAATTTGTACGTGAAAAACGAGAGGTTAACGCCCTAAATGACTGGGAAACTAATAAAATCTCCAACTCATGTGCCCCAGCAGTTCCGCCTGACCATTCCGATCCTGATTGCACCTCCAAAACGGAGTTCCCTGAAAGGAACGTTGACCGATGACGATTTTTCATTTCATAGAGTTGCCCTGAAAATAGGTTCCAATGAAGTGATAAGAGCAGAATCTGTTCCGCTCGAAATGTCGTCAGATATCGCGAAAGTTCTTTGAAATCTCCTCAATCGATCCGCTTCAAAGGATGACGCAAACGCATCCGACATGTTATTCATACGTTTCTGCGAAGACGCCGTTTTGTTTCATATCTCAGATAATATTTAGACAACGCCCTTTTCCAACCGTCTGTCTTCTATTCAACGGCGCCATCCTATTTACTCAGAGGGTTAACGGGCGTTTCAGAGAACGGACTTTTAGCCTAAAAACCCTTTCAACCAACAGACGTTTCTTCCTTACAATTAAGAGAGTTTTAAAGCAAGGACGTTTCAATGAGGACACCGATAGAGATATTTCATTCATTCTCTTCATCAATGAATGGACTTACAAAAGAGGCTTATATATATATATCATTTTTACAAATTCTTTTCTATGCGAATTTGTTTTTGCCTGCGCCTTGTGGGTTACGGCTTCGGTGATTCCCGATGGGGACAAGGGAGTTAATCCACATTTTTTAAATATTGTAAATCTATCTGAATAGTTATAGGTAACTTGGAGAGCCATTTAGGCGGCAAGGGTGTTGATGCAGTGACCAAGTATCACCCACGGAGAATAACGCTTGACCCTCTCTTCTGGGTTGTTAATCTACTGATGCCAGTGCGGCCTTCAACCAGAAGGCTGTTTTGGACGTTACATTTGTTACAAAGAGCTTTTGTGATGGAATAAAGCTTACCAGCCAAAATGAGAGGTGAAGAGTTTCACTTGCTTTTTACTCTGAACCAGAGTGATATAATCGGAACAATTCAATGTGAATGAATATCAACATACTAACTAAATTCCAACATATTTCAATAATAGAATAAATTCTGTTTGTGTAAAAAAATAAAAATAACTTGTAAAATATTCGTACTCTAAAATGTGTTTCGGCGAAAATTCCTGAAGAATTGCCAATTTCAGAACCGCACGTGGGAGAAGACTTACATAACATCTTCAGACACCATTCTTCGGCTGAACGTCCGAACAGCTTCTCGTACAAAACCACTAGCGATAAAAAAACTTAGTTGCATAATATAAATCGTTTACGCGCAACAACTTTAATTACAGGTTCGATTCCCGCCAAGGGAAAATGTTTTAAGGGTTAAAAGTTAGAAGAGAATTATAAACCTCAATCTCGCACTAATAAAAGACGTTTATTGTATTAGTATTATTTTCATTGTTAATTCTTAAAGCTACCTGAATCTCTACAGTGTCTCATTCACCACTTTAAACAACTTTTTCTCTGTCAACCTCACCCTTTTGAACCACTAAAACCCTCCTCGTACACCATTTTAGTCATTTTGCTTACATCTATCCTTTCTTTTCTCGAGAAACCCTAGTTTCGGCACCGCGATACACGGTAGTCGCAATCACGCATCCATTTGCAGCAATTCTAAACGGAAAAGTCGAAGCTTCGCGTGATGAACTCGGAGAGGGAATCTCGCGGAGAAATTCTAAGAAAAAAGAAATGACACAAGAAACAGGAATTTCCCGTAGGTTTTCCGAGAGAGGAGAATTCTCGTACGATATATGCACACGGCCGTTGCGTGAGACTTCACTTGGTTACGAATATCCACCGACAAATGAACACTGTAAAATAAAACAGAATTCCGCGACTTATTGGCGAAAAGCGGTTAGGAAATGAAGGAGGACTTCGCGGTCGCGGTTTTTAAGTGGAAAAATAGAAGAAGGGGCGTCGTCGTGGAAACAAAAGACAAACAGAGTGGCGTGTAAAACAAAAGAGAGCGACTGAATGAGCGATCTTCATAGGCGACAGAAGTCGGCGGTTCGTTTAATGTGGATGAAAGGAAGGGACCTTATGACCTGGAGAAAATTTATTAGGCTCACAATTTTATCGCCGGATTCGAAAAAAGCGGGGAAATACGCTTTTAGTCCCACGGGGCGTGAACAGTGACAGTGAGCTAGGGATGGACATTGTTCAAGTGAAAAGCACAAATTATCCTCACTAAAATAAGTTACTAAGAATTGAGAAAGCGAAGAATAAAAAATGGAGGCGTGAAGAGTCTGTCTGTAAAGAATTTACCTCACCCCCTCTTATATTATTACCAAGAGCTAGTAAAATGGAATGAAGCTTACACGAAGAATAAAAATATGAAGAGAATTTGTTAATAAAGAATTGACCTCAACTCCTCTAATATTAGCTACCAAAAGCTGACAGAGTAGAATGGGGCTTACAAGGAAGATGAGGAGTGGGGTAGTTTGCCCTAGCTTTCATTATATAAATAAAATAACCTTTAACATCCGAAAACCGCAGAAGAATCATTAAGACTGCAGAAGAGCAAAAGAGTTATGTTTGCTGTTTTCCTGCGATAACTTACTTAAATAAGCACAAGAAAATTTTTCGATTGAACATTTTTTTTCGATTAGTTTTCATCTAATTTAATAGACGATATCAGAAGACAAATTGATTTGAATATTATTTGAAAGTATTTGTTTCGGAATATGACAAGAGTAGTGCATTGAACGTTGCGCACCATCTAATGATAATCGAAGGCCACAAGTTCCCCGCCTATGTCCTGGAAAAACATGAATAAATCTAGTAAACTTATTAATTATATGTAACTTTTTTAAATATTAAGTATAACCCTTTAATATATGTTCAGTACTTTCCTTGTTTAAAAAGAAAGTTGATGCGTTGTAAAAAGTGAATCCATAGAGGCCCGTTAAAGATTCGAAAGAAGCGAAACCGGGCTATTCCCTTTAAAAGTGTACTTAAAAGAGACAACGAAATTCCCCTCGAAGGTGATAGGGGCATATTGAAGACTCCCTACGACCTCCCGTTACCTGACGATCAAAATATAATTAAGGATGCAATACATCATCATCCTAAGGGTTGCTCTTTTTTCGACAGCTCCCTGATTGCACGTCATGCTAAGCTCTACGTTTTCTCGTAACTTACAGTTTTTGAAACGACACTTCATTCCCTCTAAACGCACCTATTAAAGCCTAGCCATTGTTCTATCCACTTCAATCAACTTCCGTAATTCTGTTCTGCTACGACAGTGAACACATTATGAATATAATTGTTAAATAGTACACGAAAATTAAAATTGCAGGAGAAACTGAAAATATAATGATAAATACTGGCAATTAAAATATTTAAAAACTTGGTAAGGAAGTGTTAAACTTAAACATGTCCCACCTTTACTGTACGTACGTACGAACTCACGGAACATAATTTACATTGAAGCCTGCATCACTATTTCCATGGTTACATTTAAATTGCATTTCATACTTCTTAAGTCTATTTCCCTTCACATAAAAAGCTTTGTAAAATTTAAAAATGGTATATTAATTACATTTGAAATGCCAGAAGAATTTTTTTTTAATTGCAAACAAAAATTATTTTTCATTTCCCGTGTAAAATTATCAATATTTTTGCTCATGTTGACCATGCACTCGCTATTACATTTTCAACCTGGTCGGAAAAACATATTTACCGTTCATAAAATCCGTTTAATTCGAAAATCCACACGAGCGGCACCTGGATCAATATAAAATCGCTTCCACTGGCTCTAGAGGAAATGCGTCTTCCACTCGCATAGCTGTACATTTTTATGTTCAACTTCCGACGGAATTAGCAGACGCGAGGCACAAAGAGCGAGGCCGCTTCTTTTACATCTGAAGGACACTTCCGGTCCAGGAGACGCAATCCGCTTTGCCGGCAGTACCTCGCTACAGACGAAAGCGCAGGGCCGGATTTAAGAGGGGGCGGAGGAGGGGGAGGAAAGCCGTAAAGGGGGGTTGGACCAAAATCAAACAGATCTCAATAAATATCGGACGACTTGGCGGTACCGGTTTCTATATGGGTGCCCGCCCACAGGCAACAATAACTCTCCCTTTCAATTGTTGAGTTATTAGTCTCGTATGTAAATGGCCTAGGATTCAATTATTGTCGTTTAAACCTAAATTAATTGTAACAATCACTCCTTATACACAATCAAATAATTAAATTGGTCTCAAGAGTGACAATACCGAATAATTTTAATTCTGATTCATTACAACACAGTTTAGTATCCTGTTGAGGTGAAATCTGCTAATTTAATTACTAATAAGGATTGATTGTTGCAACCGACTGCGGAAAGGTTTAAAGTAAATTTTAACTAAATTATCATAAATACTGATACTACGGAATGATTTTTAATGATGATTTTATAAAAATACTCAATCGAGTATCTAGAAAGCGTTAAGTGTGATAAAAGGTTGATAATTTTTATTGATTTTAGGCTACTGCATTCACATTACTTTTCAAAAAGAGAAATTTCAGTTTCTTCTGAATTATAGGACAATTTAGTCATCATTAATCGCATCCTTCTATTCATATTTCATGTTTTAATTTTATGTAAATTATTTTTCAGATAGACTGACGATTTAGATGCATTTAATTACAAGTTATGAGGAATATATCAGATGACATTACATCATTTATGATTGCTAATGATAATTGTAATAGGAATGATAGGGATTTTGCGACTGATGTCTCTTTACTTCTAACACTTACCCTAAACTGTCGTAGGAACCGTATTTCGATTATAGAAGATTTAGGCCGGTCTTCCTTTGGAAGCGACTACGAGCGACGCGTATACGGCCGTATACGGGCGACTAATCCCAATACACAGAAAGTAACGGAGCGTCGTCCACTGCAGGCGACTATGGGCGACTTGATTCGAGCGTACACAGGCGACCGGCGACTGATCCCATTGAAATGGGATCCGTCGCTCGTAGTCGCCGCTATGCAGTGCATGACTTAAAATGATATATACGCACTGAGGAGTATTTCAAGAAAAACATAACATGCCAAATGTGTTATGAGTATTCAATTCTCTTATTTCGAGGATATTTTAGACAAATTCCTCAAATATTTAATTACTTTGATACAGAAATGTGATCCGTCGCTCGTAGTCGCCGCTACGCAGTGCATGACTTAAAATGATGTATACGCACTGAGGAGTATTTCACGAACAAAATACCATTGCAAATGTGTTATGAGTTTTCAATTCTCTTCTCTCGAGGATATTATAGACAAATTCCTCAAATATTTAATTACTTTGATACAGAATTGGAATCAGTCGCTTGTAAGCAGAGTTGCGTAGTGAATGGCTAGGAAAGACATGCTCACTGAAATTTTTAAACAGTACAAAATATTACACAAATTGTATTTTTGAGTATTAATAACTCTTATTTTGAGTGTTTCATTGACAAATTACAGTCATTTCAAATATCTACTGCATACATCACTGTCAAAAATTTATACTTTTGGCACTGATTGAAATATGAATAGAATTGAACGGAAAAAAATATATTGAAACCTAAGGTTTACGAAACATTTTTAAATAAACGAAGGACAATTATGAGCATTAACGGAGCATTAGAAGAAAATATAAAGTATCTTTTGAGGGCTACAAGTAAACGAACTTTAGTAATGCTCTATCGACAACGTTATCAATAACTTTGTAAAATAAAGAAATTTGTTGATAAAAGAAAATAAACAATATTACTTCCTCACCTATTGCAATTTATAGGTTAATGCTAGGAAGACAATAATCACAATAATACAACGGCTAAATTGGGCGAAAATATAAGTACAATTGTGTTTTTTCCTCCATAAATCAAGACTGAACTCGTATGAAAATTAATCGTCGATATGAATATAATCGTAAACAGAAATGAAAACTTAACTCATTCATTCATTCATCAATGTTTGCGACACGAGGCCGTTTACATGGAATAAAAAGAACAAATCAGACCCAAAAAACATGTATTGCCGTACGTGTACACAATAAAATGTTTGAAAAAGACAAATAAAGTTGAGAGCTGGCTATGGTGGGGTTTGGCGGAGAACAGCCCGCGAAGAGTCCCCGAATTCTTCTGCCCTTTTTCTCGTCCTCTCCCCTCCGTCCATCTGCTCCTCTCACCGTCTTTTGCCGTGAGGTATGATGGGTAAGGGAGTAGGAAAAGGAGGGAGATTCAAAATATCTAAACGGCACGTCGGCCGGAACACACCGCCCCCCGTGAATTTCCCACGAAATTAACAATTTTCAAAAAACAAAAAATAAAAAAAAATAAAATGAAAGGAAGGAAAATCTTCACTCTCAGAGGCCCGTCAGAGAGACTTAAAAGGTATTAGGTTAGGCCATGGAAAGGACAATGGATATGGAAAGGGAAGATAAAAATAATGAGACATACAAAGAAATTGTCTACTCCGGATCAATCAACTGAAAAGAGAAAAAATAAATGTTACTTAACTAATTTGGTAATGGGACCAGTTTCACGACTGGTCTCCTCAATGTTCCTGATGAGGTCTTAATTCCTGCAATCCTAACAACACCTTCAGAATCAGGAAAAATATCAGTAATTCGCCCCATCTTCCAAAGAGAAGGAGGAAGATTAGAATCTCGCACAAGAACTAATTCTCCGATTTCCGGGTTTTTACTTTCTTTTGTCCATTTGGACCGCTGTTGCAACGTATGCAAATACTCCTGCGACCATCGCCTCCAAAAGTGTTGGTACGTTTGCTCTAGGAGTCTCCATCGAGTGGGCAGATTGATCGCCTGCTCTGAAGTATTCCCCGGCAATCCTATCAATGGTCGACCGACAAGGAAATGACCAGGGGTCAAACAATCGATTTCTTCAGGATCTGAAGACTTAGCTGTCAGAGGTCGGGAATTCAGCACAGCTTCAACTTTACAAAAGAGAGTGACAAACTCTTCAAATTTTAAAGTTTGGCCGTTGAGACATCTACGCAGATGATATTTTACGGATTTGATCCCTGTCTCCCATATGCCCCCAAAATGCGGTGCGGCTGGGGGATTAAATTTCCAAGTTATTCCTGACTCCGGATAAATCAGAGTCAATGCTTCCCTATGGGCGAAGGATCTTATTAATCGGTAGAGGTCTGTCAAAAGGCGATCTGCCCCGACAAAATTGGTACCACAATCGGAATAAATTGTACACGGGATTCCCCGCCGTGCGATGAAGCGTTGGAGCGCTGCAATGAATGCCGCGGTGGAGAGCGATGTAACTAATTCTAGATGGATTGCCTTTGTTACAAGACAGACAAACAAACATAAATATGCTTTTCCAATGGCAGAGTTTTTCCTATCGCTTAATTTATAGGAAAAGGGCCCTCCATAATCCACACCGACGCAGGAAAAGGGTCTCTGCGGCACTACTCTAGGGGAAGGCAAATCTGCCATAATTGGTTGCAACGTCCTACCTCGATACCGCGAGCATACTACACATTTCAGGATTTCCGACCGAACTACTGATCTGACAGATAAAATCCAATATTGTCTACACACCAATGCCTCCACAGCGCGAGGACCACCGTGAAGTGATGTCAAGTGATGGTGTTTCACTATCAAACGAGAGAGATGGCTATCTTTGGCGAGCAAAATAGGATGCTTAGCAGAAGAGGATAAATTTGAATGGGAGAGTCTACCGCCCACCCTAATTATTCCCTCGTCATCTAATATAGGACGAAGACGAGCAATACTGAGCGGTAGGCTATTGCCTTTATGAAGTGACTCAATAATAGATCGGAAGTGAAAACGTTGTTCCAATTTCACCAACCGAAATAAAGCTTTAGTCCACTCAGGTCCTTCAATCGGCAATCCCGTATTTCTTCGTTCCCCCTTCATCGCCCCAATGAATCTCAAAATATACGCCATCACCCGAACTAGTCTCACGTAGGATGAATAAGTTTTCATCCAATTGCAAAGACATTCTTGATCCTGAACCAGGCAAATCAAAGAAACCGGCGCTTTCAATTCAGGAAGATCAGGTGCAACCTTTTGGTTAGAGCATTTAAATGACCACTGAACATCATCGTCCTTTAGAAAGTTTGGTCCCTCCCAATAAAGATCGCACGAGAGCAGCTGTCGAGGCGTAAGTCCGCGCGATGCACAGTCTGCGGGATTCCTTGAAGTTTCAATATGATTCCATGACGAAAGCGGAATCATATCAAGAATCTTTACAATCCGGTTTGCCACAAATGTTTTTAGCGTGTGTGGAGGCAACCTCAGCCAAGCTAGAACAATCTGGGAGTCAGTCCAAGCATAAATTTTAGTAAGGCTAACTTTCTCGTGCAGTGATGAAGATAGGCGGGTCAATAATTTTGCCAATAAAAGGGCTCCCAGTAATTCCAATTTTGGAATGGTTAACGATTTTATAGGAGCTACTTTGGTCTTGGCTGCCAGGAAATTAACCTTCTTTTCTCCTGATGTCGGTACTATTTTCAAATACACCACGGCACTATACCCCTTTTCGGAAGCATCGCAAAATCCGAGCAAGTGGTAATCGGAAGGCGACTGCGAACAAATGTACCGGGGAATTCGAATGTGCGCTAGGTGATGGCTTTGTGACACAAAATTTTCCCATTGGTTCTTTATTCCCTCCGGAAGAGGATCATCCCATGACACCTTCGCAAGCCACAATAACTGCATCAATGATTTGGCCCAAAATACTAATGGAGCTAAGGCCCCAATAGGATCGAAAATCCTTGCGATGTTCGACAAAAGTTTCCTTTTCGAGTTGACGATGGTATCAAAATTCACGTGATAAGACAGTTTATCATCATTAGGTGACCAAAACAAACCTAAAACCTTCAAGTGGGAGAGTTCTGTAGAGTCAAAATAAGACTTCGTCACGCATTCCTCCTCTGAAAGATTAACTAGTAACTCGGAGGAATTACTGGCCCACTTCCCCAAAGGAAATCCGCCGGAGGCAAGCAAACCAAATAGTTGTCGCTGTAATTCCAAGGCATCAGACAGTGAATCAGCTCCGGTAACTATATCGTCAACGTAGGTGTCGCGTCGGAGTACTGCCGCAGCGCGTGGGAACTTGTGTCCTTCGTCCTCAGCCAATTGATGCAAAACACGAATGGCTAAAAACGGCGAAGAAACTATTCCGTAAGTAACGGTTTGCAATTCAAAGTCTTCGAGTGAGACAGAAGGATTCTCTCGCCACAAAATATGTTGGTAACGACAATCATTCGGATTGAGTTTAATTTGGCGATACATTTTAGCGATATCTGCTATAAACGCTATAGCATGCGTTCGAAAACTTGTTAATATATCAAAGATATCACCCTGAAGCTTTGGGCCGGTCAACAATACATCATTCAGTGATTTACCTGATGATGCGCGCGCCGAGGCATCAAATACCACTCTAATCTTTGAGCTGTCTGCATGAGACTTGTAAACAGCATGATGCCGCAAATAATACAAACCCCGACTTTGCGATTTAGACATATGTCCCAACGATTCGTATTCATTCATAAATTCAGTATATTTGCCTTGCCATTTCTGACTGAGTCGGCGTTCCGAATTAATCCACCTCGAGGCCGCGTAAGAATAGGATTCCCCTAATGAGGGAGAAAGTTCCTTGAAAGGCAGTGAAACGACATATCTTCCACTAGAATCTCGGTAATGAGTGCTTTTAAATAATTTCTCGCATCGTAATTCCTCCGGATCACGATTAATTTCAGCCGACACATCCTCTACCTCCCAAAACTTCTTCAAAACATAATGAATATCTTTCTCCTCAGACACAGCGAAAGACCCAGTGTCATCCGAATGTGATTGTGATATAGATTGGATACTTCCCATAATCACCCATCCGAAAATTGACTCAACAGCAACCACGTCTGAATTTGATGATTTCTTCCGCCCACCAAGGCAAAGGTGGGGGAATAAATCCATCCCCAGTAAGAAATCTACGGGCGATGGTTTATCAAACGCCGGATCTGCGAGGGGAAGACGGACAAAACTTTGAAAAATACATGAGGGAAGAGGAGCGGTCGGAAGTTTATTCATTATTTCCGGAATAACCACGGCATTTGTGCGTAGCATAGGCGATGATGCATTTCGAGGAACAAGCACACAGGAGACAAGTCCTTGAGGCTTTCTTAATGGTGTTTGAGCTAGGCCAAAGAGTTTGCCCTGATAATCAGCTACGGTCAACCCCAGGCGTTCGACAGCAGCGGAGGAAATTGCGGAGATTTGCGACCCGGAATCAATCAAGGCCCTAATGGGCTTAAAAGTCCCATTTCCCGCTTCAATTAATACAACTGCTGTTCCCAAGATGACTGTCCGTGAAAGATTAGTTCGAACAATCGAGGAAAATATCGCGGAAGACGATGCCGACCGTGAAGACGACTCATGAGGCGAAGGCAGGGCGGAGCCGAAATTATTCACAGAACCATGTGGCTCGCGAACACTCCTGTTCTCATGAGTTGAATGGGGGAGCACCTGAGTTGAATTGGTGCTCTCCTGCAGTTCACGAGACAGGTGAAGAGACGTGTGATGATAACGCTTACAAATATTACAACAGAAATTTTTGGAACGGCATTTCGAAGCCCAATGTCCAGACCTTAGGCAATTAAGGCACAATGATTTGGACTTGACAAAACTAATTCGTTGTCCGATTTCCATCTCGTGGTATTTAGGACATTTGTGAAGGAGATGATCAGAAGTACAAAGGGGACAGCGACTATTATTAATGGAGTAAGTATCACGCGCCCTTGTTGCCAAATTACAAGTGGATAGAATCACCCGATTAGACCTGGCAGTCCGCGACGATAAGGTTCGGTGAGTGTTAGATGTGGAAGATTGTAAAACCTTGATATGCTTCTTTAGGAACACCAAGAGCTGTGAAATAGAGGGAAACTCTCCTCCCGACACAGATCGCTCAAATTGCGCCATCAAATCACTGTCAATGACACGAGCAGCCAATCTAAACAAAATAAATTCCCCCAAGTCGGGAATGTTGAGAGATTTCAATGCAGCGTGACTCTCTGAAAAGGTACTAACAAATGTGACAATATTTTTGAGGGAATCGGTATGGTTTGCAGGAAACGCCAACAATTTGTCTAAATAGCTAAAGCCCAAAACCCGTGGGTTATCATAATGATCGAAAAGTTCTTTTAATGCAGTTTCGTAATGGATTCCGCCGAACGGCACACCCATTATTAAAGACAAGGCGTCTCCTTTCAGAGCGGTTTTCAAATAACTAAATTTTTCGATGTCGCTTACATCATCTCTATTATGAACGACAGACATAAAAAGATCACGAAAAGACTGCCATTCAGGGAACGAACCTGAGAACTGCGGAACGTCAATTGATGGAAGGCGACATTTCTGAGGAAGAGTGGAAACAGTGGACTGGCCTTTCACCTTAGACTCAGCGATGGGTGTGTCGGACATAGAGTTAACAATGTCAAGAACTGACAACACAAAATAGTACTTATTTTCAACCTCATCCATCAGATCACTATCAATCTTAAAACTTTCTGGCTGATTACAAGCATGACAATAATCTAAGATTTTACTTTGAGCCATTTGAAATGACGTGTACACCTCCGAGAGGTGTGCACAACGAGCACGAAATATGCCAACGTCAGGGGACGACAAAATTTCAGATCCCAATTTATTTAAATTATCGGCTAGAGAATGAGCCTTTTCGATCGTAGAGCAGAAAATACCTCGTCTTTTCCTCAGAAGTCTCAAACGGGCGTCGAATTGCTCACGGGTAGTGGCTCCGCGCCGATTTGACTCGTCAGAGTCGGACATTTCAGCAAATGAGAAGAAATAGACAACCTCACTTCAACCGCCAGCTCCCGGGTTTCGGCACCAAAATGTTTGCGACACGAGGCCGTTTACATGGAATAAAAAGAACAAATCAGACCCAAAAAACATGTATTGCCGTACGTGTACACAATAAAATGTTTGAAAAAGACAAATAAAGTTGAGAGCTGGCTATGGTGGGGTTTGGCGGAGAACAGCCCGCGAAGAGTCCCCGAATTCTTCTGCCCTTTTTCTCGTCCTCTCCCCTCCGTCCATCTGCTCCTCTCACCGTCTTTTGCCGTGAGGTATGATGGGTAAGGGAGTAGGAAAAGGAGGGAGATTCAAAATATCTAAACGGCACGTCGGCCGGAACAATCAATGTTGTATCTTAGATATTGATCTTATAGGTAAATCTTGATGAAATTGTTTCTTTCTTTTGCGATTCCAAAATCCTTCATTATTTTCGTCCCAGAAATTCTCCCAATTTCGAGGTTCAAGGGAAGGGATGTCTCTATGATTAATATGTTCTATCCTCATTTTGTGGGATTCAGTATAAACCATCGTAATCAAACACTTACTAACTTCCTAAATTTCATTTCAAACGACCGGTTTCGTCAACGAGTTGACATCTTCACCTGAAGATGTCAACTCGTTGACGAAAGCGGTCGTTTGAAAAAAAATTGTGGAAGTTACTAAGTGTTTGATTACGATGGTTTAGGGATGTCTCTAGTAAGAACCACATGAATAGACTGGGAAATCCAGGTGAAAGCAAGGGTTCAGTTTCTAAGAAAAAGAAACTTGTTTGAAGGGAAGCAATAGAGGAGATCCACGACACTGCGTGCAAAGTGCTATAAGTAGAAGGTTTGCTATTGTATTGAGTGTTGGAATTTCTTCTTCTTAAAACGTTTTCGTTTCCTAAGCGTTCCCGCAAAAATTGTGATCTCCTTGGTTAGCCCTGAGGTTAAAGGAAACCCCATTGTCTTCAAGAGTTCCACCTTTCTTCATTTGGACCCCTTGCGGAGTCTAGCTGCGAAGGGCTAAAATCCTCCTCGTCCATGAGGTGATTAACGAAGGCCGAGGTGAAATTTCCCACCCCGAAGTATCTCTGATGTTCTGCTGCACTCTTTCCTATCATTATTCTCCCTCTCAGAACTCGGAGAAAATTGAGAAATTCCTAACCGAAGATTTAAGCAACTGTATGATCTACCATGTTGAAAATGGTCTTTGATGGACCAAATTACAGGAAATACTTGATTTTCTTTTTGCTGAGTATACCTGCATTATATGTATTCTACAGAATATCTATTGGCGTACAGGGGGTGCATTTCCGGCTAATCTAATTTCCTATTCGATTACTTCGATTATATTTCACTTGAGTAAAGAAAAATAATACACGTGACGTTGCCTATTATTTTAAATGGCTAAGAAATTATTGCGTTTAAACCTCTAGTTTCACGTATGAAATCTAGATGATCAGGCGTTACTTTACAAAATTACACTGTTTTTATTCATTCTCTAGTTTCACCTTGTTGAGAATCATCGGGCGCTTCTGCTAGTTCGCTATACAATACTCGGATTTTCTATTATGGATACCCGAGTTAGGAGCTGAATAAAAACTAAAGTAGAGATCCCACAGGAAAACTAATTACACCAAAATTTTGCGTGTTTTATTTTGCGGAGTTCTACAGGGTCCAAAAATTTTTATTACTATTACTTTTGGTACTAATTGAAGGACGAACGAAAAATGTGCCTGTTTTTTCGCGCTCTTTCACTAATTGCTCACTTTGAGCTTTTGTTTCTCATAAAGTATTACTTCAATCAAAATAAAAACTTTAGATGATATTAAGAAACATATTATAAACTAAAATAAAAATTTTCAGTGCCTTCTTATTGTTAGATAAAAAGTTGTTATCGATATTATAAAAAAACTTTTTTTCAGTAATGGGTGGACGTAAAAGTGTAAAATTGGTGTTGTTATAAAGCTCTCGCAAATAGTTTTCAAATGGTATCATCAACGATATCTACAACTCAGCGATTTTTTTTATACGAATTAATATTTATCGTTGCGGAAAGCGTCCCGAAATCAAGCACTGGAGCTAGAATACCGTTACAGCGACCGAGAAGCGGGTAGTCGCTTACAGTGGAAGACCCCCATCGCCTGTAGGTCGCCCAAACTGACGTCGCCCGAATACGCTGGTCGCTCGGTCGCTCGTAGTCGCTTCCAAAGGAAGACCGGCCTTAAACTGGAAATATGAAGTAAATGATGACCGCATAATATACGACTGAGGACAGAAGAAAAGGCAGCGGAGTCAATATGAAATATATTTCTCTACGTAGATCTGGTCACACTCGTATGAGATAGGAAGCAGAATAATTAAGATTGCGTATAAATAGAATGGAAATGATTCTGAAGGGAAGGAAGACCGAGAAAAAGTGCTTGAATTTGGTGAATTAAATGTATGAACGTAGAAAAAAAATCGATATGAACTGACTTTACTTGGTGGAACGCCATTTAGATGGCTGTATGGCCGAAACCGGTCGTGTTTTAATAAATTTGTGGAAAATACAAAGTCTGCGGTTTACTTTCATGTATGAACGTAGCTTTGACAATGAAAAAAATCGGAGAGTATGAAAACAAGCACGGAAGTAGCGAACAATGCCTGCAAGTATAGGAAACCGTGCAGTAGTATTGAGAAATAATGAGATAGATAGCACATAGCCGATACAGAGCAGCGTGAGAGATGCGCAATATCAGTTCATAAAGTGCAAGTGCATAGGGGTATTGCAGTGGCGTATGATATGGGGTTAAGGGACGGGCGTATGGCAGGGGGAATGCATTCCATTGAGTGACGAGCATTGTTTCCGAATTCGCTGTTCGCGTGTGGCGCCGCGCGTGAGACGGAGCAAACAAACGAATGAAAACACGTCCGTGACGTAAAAAGGAAGAGGTAATCGAGACTAATCTCGCAACTGACGATATCCCCGCAACGGCGGCTTCGGCGGCGAACGGCGATAGCGAAGATAATTCGCAATCGTTCGCCATTCGCACAAATCCTTAAATACCGAGAACCAGTCACCGCACTCTTTGTTACGGGCGAAAATGCCGGTTTAGACAGAATAGGAAGGGCAGCGAACATGAACCGTTCGAAGACGAATTCACTCGCATTGTCGTTCAATGATATTGCGCTAGAATTGAAAGCGATAACAATTGAGAGATTATAGCCGTAACCAAGCGTCGCTTGGCAACAATCGACGCATACATTCAATGAGCGGAAATAAAAGTTCAACAATTGAAACAGAAGTGATTGTTGCCCCAGTATTGCCTGGCAGTATTAATATTTTCAGCAGACCCCATTTTTGATATGGCCTAGGGTTGGGTTGGGCTTAGGGCTGAGTGGGTTTCATTTTTATTTGCATGTCTACGCTGACGATCATCCAGACATCACACCCACGAGAGGGTACGCCCAAGGACGATTCACCCACGGGAATTCACGCCCAGAAACATTGAGCTCGAGGATTATTTAGCTGGGTGGCGTTTCAGCCAGAATTTGAGAATACAATTTCTACAGGCACATGATTGATACGAGAAATTCTTAAAGTATTCCCCTCAATAACCCTTTGATAAGCCAAATTGGTGAAATAATTTTTGAGTGAAATTTCACCAGTTTGAGCCGACCATGGGGTGAACAGTAATCCTCATACGAGCATCATAGAATATCATTGGCATGAAATCAATTTTGATGTATACATCTTCAAGAATAAATATTTAATGTAACCCATTAAATATCGGCTTTTAAAAATTCGAGTGAAATGTATCTTTCCTGAGTTGGACGAAAAGTCTTTCTCGAATGTTCAGTAGAACATTCACCATGGTGAACTGTCATTGGGCGAAGCGTCTCTCTTCGGATTAAACCTCCGGTTCGACTTCCGATAGTCCAATCTGAACGAAGAGTCCGCGCAAACTCGCCACACGTTCCGATGAATGCAGGAAATAATTAGCAGAGGGAAAGCGCTTAATATCCCAGAAGGCGACAACTAAGCACAAAATCCAAGTTAAGCCCGTGTATAAACCAGAGAGAGGGGACGCGACCACTTCGATCATTCACTCGCCAGCGGCCCTGGTCCATTGTTGCCTCAACAATCAATGGCATCGACCTATTATTCCTAACTATTGTTACGCACCGCGTCTTGCGTTTTATTGTTGAGTTTTACCCTCGCCATAGGGAACGAAGCACGTTATATTCACGTTTCGCGGTCGTTCACTTCATCTCCTACATGCGTGAATGAATTTCTCTCAAGCATTGTCTAATTTGGACGGCGATGGAATATTAATCGAGTATGCGATAATATACACAAAAAGGCGTAG
The DNA here is from genome assembly GCA_947579665.1 of Sympetrum striolatum. NCBI lineage: Eukaryota > Metazoa > Arthropoda > Insecta > Odonata > Libellulidae > Sympetrum > Sympetrum striolatum. The sequence continues at coordinate 19,837,289 of OX388349.1, read as the reverse complement.
AAAAAATATTGAAAATGAACACACACCTACCGCAAGAATACACATCTACAAAAACACTAGGAGTATACGAAGGTCTTGTTGGACGAGAATGACACCCATCACTAATTGGTATTGTTGGAGGAGTTGTCGAGAGATTTACATTATTGCTCAACAGAGCAAGTTTTGCAACAAATTAATAGTTATTGATTTACTGCCATTGTTTTTTGGATTACATTGTTGCTCCTCATTATAATTCACGTATCAGATTAATAGTCATAACAATAATCACTTGTTCATTCTTTTTTGTAGACCTCGATCAATTTTTCTTCTTGCCTTTTATAACTCTCATAACCTACTTTCATCATCAAATTTATCTATCTATCTGTAGGCTTCGCAGGTTTTTCACACTCCCTTCCCAGTGAGTGTTTTTCTTCACTGGAAATTTTTCCTAAGCTCTTAGCTAAGGTTTTTTAATCCGCATAATAGTTTTCTTCTTTGTACTTTTGCAAGCTATCTCTTTTTTTACATTTATATGACGAAGGGTTAGATGTAAGAAGGGATTTCCTAGTCTCAATCTCGCCCTAATAAAGTCCTTTAATTAACATTATTATTATTAATAATTATTATTTAATTGCAATTGTTGCATGGTTTTCATTGTTGCTCTTCAGCAGCATGATTTATGTGACTCATTAATAGCTATTCTTGGATTTTATATTATTTTATCATTTTTAATCCATAGGCGGCTGGTGAGACGTATGATTAGCTGTTGATAAAATTGGACACGTGACGAAACTTATCACGGGACGTGAATCTTCTATCTCATCACGTTGAGTACTTGTCACTGCGTTGATCTTATCTGGATTATGTCACCAAACAAATCAGTTTGGTTTTACAAACTTTACAACAAACAAGCAGATTAAGTAAGAAGTATGCCCACGTGTCGCAATAAAGCGAGGATAACACATTGAAAGCATCCGCGCAGAAAAAATAAAAAAAAATCACTAATGTTGAGTGAATCAGCCGTGATGGTACAAGAGAATTATCCTAGACTCCTCCTAGAGAAAGATTCCAAAAATCCGATGTAACTTGTAATCTTTTCCTCTCATATCTTTCACAGCGGATTAATGTCCAACTTCCATAAAGTTTAGCCAAAGAGTTCTCCCGGTAGGCGGCATTACGAAGAATAATAATAAGGGGGGGGGGTTAAGGAGGATATCTCTGAAGGAAGACATCCTTTAATCCCATCACGTAGAGTGGGGGCCCACGCGCCTTTCGTATAATAAGAGCAGAAAAGGTTTCCAACGAAATTATGCGCGGCGCGGCGTCAGGGAAAAGATGAAAGAGGTAAGGAGCATTTGGAGGGAGGCTGGAGTTATCTCTTTCGGAATCGAGCGAAAGATGACTTGGGAGAAAAGGCAAAAAGCATCTCTCGCCGAGATGGGATGTCTAACCACACGATTCCACGGAACACGAAGCTGTTTGAGGATTGGGATAATTAACGTGCCATGTGGCACTACCGTATTGGCTCCCAAGTGGGTATTGGCCCCTGGATGACCTAGTGAAAAGCGCTGCCGACTTCTTTAAAAACGGTTCCCTTCGATTCCCGGACATTGCGCTAAGTACCGCCAAAACATTGATAATATACTTTAACTAATAGATATAAGTGTGGTTTATGAATGCAAAATAGACTTATAACTAGACAAAAATATGGCACCTCCTCCTGGTATTGACAAACAAATTGCTCCTCGTATTTTCATCTCTCATCCTTAAAAATAGTAAAATCCAGGTGGCATTTTAAGTAATTTAAGATGGCATGCAAGGGAGAAAACTGCCTGAGGACGCAAACATCAAAGCAATGAGGGAGCTAAAATATCTAGAAGTGGTACATAACCTTTAAAGGGAGATAAATAAGAGACAAAGATTTTGTTCATAGATCACATCGCCATCACAATGACGGTGAGATAAATAAAATTGCAATTGCTGAAGTGATTGAGACAGCCGAGAAAAGTACTTAGAATTTTAATGTTAACAAAGTAGAAAATTGGATGTAATTTTTTCCAAGTAATTCAACGTCTAAATAAATTAAACCATCAAATGTCCCTTTCTGATTCCCATGAACAAATATCAATTAACGAATTTATATTTACGTATTTTTTATCTGCCATTTTTCCAGAATAAAGGAAAGTCTTTCATTTAATTTTTTCCAGGCGTAGTTCATTTCATAGATTATATGAGAGGTTATCAGGTGCGAATGATTGCAACCAATGGCATTCCTGTTGGTTACTCCTCACAAGATTTTAAAATAAGAAACGTGACATCAGTGAGTGCATTGCTCTGAAGTAAAGTGGATGATTTTTTCCACAAATAGCAATCTGTCTGAGAGAAGAAAGCAACATAAACTGCCTCGTTCCTCATCTTGTCTACGTAAGCCACAGTTCTTCTCCAAAGCTTTCAGTAGCAAAGGTAAGAGGGGTGAGAATCCAAAGAGACTTAGGGCAGGTGACTATCCAGATAGACTCTTTCATTCTTCAGACTATACACTCCAGTGTCTTTAGGATCTAATTCATTTATTTCAGCCATCTTTTTCTAGGTCTTCCTCTCTCTTAGGAACAATAGAATTAGACGAAATGTAATGATTGTTGGATATTGTTTACAGTATAATTATTGTTGGTCATTATGTTAGGCGAAATTTAATGATTGTTGGAAATTGTTTAGAATGTAATTATCGTTGGTTATTATCTTAGGCGTAATGTAATAAACTATTTAAAGATGTAGAGTTATGAAAGTAGTTGTATTGGCCTAGTCACCGGACTGATGTCCAATTGCGACGTATATATGTATTAATAATAATTTTCTTCTAGCATAACATTTTAGTCATTTTAATATCAGTGATACCGGAAAAGGTCTCCTAGATACAATAACATTATAATCAATCATTAATTTAAAAATCCATACTATAAAAATATATAAATAATGCAAATACTATCTTTAATTTAGCAACAATTAAAGTAAACACAATAATTATATTTTAAATACTGTGATATAATCAAATAAACTAGGAGATACCTTAATTATTGGAATTATTTAACAAAAACGAAGTAAATTATACAATAAATCAACAATACTTCATGGAAATTGGTGAGGATGACATCGTACGATAAACGCACGCCTGGAGGCATTCCCAAGCAGTAACGGACATCAAAAAAAGTCAGACAGGACCAAGAGTCGAACCAGGAAGCTCAATTGGCAAGAGCGGTCACCCGGAACGATCCGATCCGGCCTGGAGCCCAGCTCCTCTCACACTTTTTTCATTTCCGTTTTTACTTTGGGAACAGTAAAATATATCGTTTAAAACTTAACAACTTTCAGATTAGTCAATTCCTGCAGCTTTTTTTCAAGGATAAGGCGTGAGTTGCAAATGCATAATCCTTTGTAAACCATCTGCACGTAGGAAGGCAAGCAGGGGTCACCTTGGGCACAAGTCGCATACAAACAAAAGCGGAAGTCCGTCAGACGCTAATTGCATGCGCATCGTCCTATTGGACGAGGAGGCAAAGAAGCGCCTCCCATAAAACGCAAAGAGGCAAACGGAGGATGAAAAGATTTTTCCTTGACAATTAAAAGGGAATTCCTTTGGAATGACCGCGATGCGGTTAGGAGGCGCCTTAATTAATTAATTTGCGAGGAGATGGGATTGAAAGAGGAGAGCGATTAAAACGGAAGGGAATTCAGGGAAAGGAAAACAAGGGCCTCACAAACTGAAATTGTATGAGGAAGAGTTGCTTAGAAAATATACAGGTCTTTGACAGCGGCTGGTAAATCTTTATAGGTTGAAATCGAGCAGGGAATATTGTAGACGATGCTAAAGAGAATCCTAATTAATGATTTAATTAAAATCGGTATGCTGTAATTGAGCACAGAAACATCGTTAACCCTCTTTCAGCATTAGAATGGCTGGAACGGTATGTGCTGAGAATGTGAAAGGTAGCTGGGTTGAATGAGATGGTGAGGGAATTAATGTGGCAAAAATAAGGAAAAACATGAAAAAATGTAAAGATACATTTGCAGCAGAAGATATCTGCAAGGAGAGAAAATATAAAACACTGAGATTAAGAAGTAAAAAGTTTCCTTGCCGTTTAGGGAGAAAATCATGGATGATGTGCGAGTGTGTAAGGATGCGTCATCAGGATAAAATATCTTAAACTGAGTGAAATTAACCAAAAGAGAAACTAGTGAGTTTCGCTGGATTTACCAGCTTAACTATAGAAGCCGAAAGACTTCAGGTAAATCCCTTGAATGAGATAATTTCCCATTGAAACCCTAGTTAGAACACACTCAGAATAACAAAACGTGTACATCAACTAAATGCCCCTATTATTCCTATGGATCATCTTAATGTGAAAATGAATTTATATCGAGGATTTGTAAATATCTATCGCATGAGAAAAGCCCAAGGAACATTGTGAATCAGATGTCTAAAAGACGTGTTTAGCACAAGGAAAAATAAAAGGAAAATAACGAGAAGTATTGATATATCCTTAACAAATGACGTAGTATGATGATGCATGATTGAAGAGTAATAAAAAAATACAAGTCAAATTAAGTTCTGGCCATGAATGGGAACGATGTGTAGTACAATTATGCCTTTTTATGTAACTTCTAAATCTATGATAAAGGAGTTACATAGTTGCAAATACAGGAGTTAGCGTGTAATTAATATAGGAGCACTTAGTAGAATAGTAATACATACCGCGTAATGCAATTTAGTCCGCGAAATGTATTGTCCTCATTCTAGAAGGACATTGTAATACGAAATCATTACGCAGATACAGTTAAATCATTAGTGTTTTAATGTTGATTAATGCCCTGTAGCTATACACCATCTGCAAATAGCACGATAACATCAAAACTGCACCTCAAGCGAGCCTTTAATTCCCCGGGAATGTTTACGGATTCGAAATATGCTCCTGAAAGAGAAAGTCACGGAAGGAGGCAAATCGGCGGTACGTGACGCTCAGAGGTTCACGCAAAAAGGTCGCAAAGAGAGCGGATGATAAATTCGAAGATGCTGAAAGTGGGTGGACAAACGGATCTAATAGAGCGAAAGAAAGAAGTTAAGATCTTCTGCTGAGAAGCGCCTTAATATTCCTCCGAATGCTGCATTTATTTGGAACATCGATCATGATTTGGAGGAACCCTTCGAACTGGGCGATAAATTTCTCTCTTTAGATAAGCGTTAGAAAGCTAAGGAGAGCAACATTTGGAGGGTGTCCGGAAAATTCGACGAATTCGAATGTATATCTGTCGAGTCATCAACCGGAAGGGTGGCTGGTTTCTCTACCTATCCACCAAGAACTGCCACAAGGGAGGGAATGAGGCTTTCTAATCATGATCAGGAGTGAGGTAGTGTCTTCTTGCTTTCCTCTTAAGTCCATAATGCAGTTAGTGAAATTTTTTACGTAAATTGTCCCAAAGAAAAAAGAAGCTGATAAAGAAAGATAGAATGAGGCTTACTTGGTGAAATGAGGAGTGAGGTAGTTTTCCAGTGTAGGTCAGAATCCATCGAATGGAGAAATTATTCATAAGTGCAGCACATGAATTTTGGGATGGTTATATACATTTGTTTGACCAATGTTATTATAATTTGTTGTATTTCAGTATTGCAATGTGTTGTATTGTAGTATAATTTATATTAATACATTTTATTTTAGTATACTTTATTTTAGTATATTCTATTGTAGTTTAGTATAAGTTTTACATAAAAGCACTTCCTGATGAACTAATTTTCTCAGGGAGACCTGATCATAAAATAAAGTTTTCTTAAACTGCAAAAAAGTATATAATGCTATAATAAAGAAGAACTGCCCGATGAATAACTAGTTTTTATATTAAGCAATGAGGATAGACTGAATGTCACCAGTCGGAATCACTCATACCTCAGTAGGTTTCGTAATAACCTAGCCACAAGCATGCCCACTAGAGAGGCCGGTAGATTTTCACCTGTAGCAAAATAAATACAGAATAAATATTCTATCCATTCATATTCCAAGAAAATGTCGCTCGGTCTAGGAATCACGCATTGCTACGCATTATTTAACGTTCCTGTCTTTCGCTGTCATTGTTTGATGAGCTCATTGTCACCCCTTTGAATCGTTGACTCTCCGTTTAAATTCACGACCTTCATTCAAATTTAAATCGATTCCGAAATTCGGATTGCCGTCACGAATCCAGGGGCGATACAGAGAGTGTCGTCACTGCGAAATGTTTCGCAAATCCGAAGGAAATGAAGGGAAGAAATGCTCCTTCGGAAAAGATTGAGGATAAGGACGGAGGCGACGCCCGGGGACCGGAAATTGGAGTCTGGGACAGAAAGTGCTATCGATTAAGGGAACGCAGGTGAAACTGATTTGCGCATGATTACACACGAGAGAAAAAGAATGCTAGGAAACATCATAAGGGACTCCTAGATCATATCTATCTGATCATGTAGCTGCATCTACAGAAAGTATATGCAGTTGGATATGTATGTGTGAATGTATTCATGTGTGTATGATGTCGTATAGTCAACGTAGAACAGTAAATCAGTAATTGAGCAATTAAATAGTAAGGCAAAACCGTCAACCGTCCATAAGGCATTAGGCCCGAAGGCCGGTTGGTACCTCACTCTCTCCTAGATAATCTACACAGAGCTAGTTGAGGGGATGAGGCACACTAGGCAGGATAAGGAGTGAGGTAGAATGCCCTAGCTTTCCTCACGAAGCCAGAATGCTACAAGCAGAACATGTCTACTTAAATAAATGCCACCGTTCAGGGTACCCATACCTCAGTATCTTTCATGCCATCACAGCCATGAAATAAACAATGACAAAATTAACGAAATGTACATTTTCCTCTATCCTGTACCAAATAATAAATGAAAAATAATCCACCAGAGTATGATAGCAGGAATAAGCTCATCGAAAGAAAAGATAAAATAGATATGGACCTAAGACGACTCTCCGAGGAACTCCATCCGTGACTCATAAGCTGCTTAGGGCAGATAATCTGAATCGGCAGGTTCCTCAAAAAAGAGTTCTGATTCTAATATCAACAAGGTCGTGAAATTTTCGTTCTACTATTTGCGTTCTACTAATCTACTAATTTAAAAGTTCTGATATAAGATCTCGCGAGTCAAAGGCTCCAACGAGCCATCAGAAAATTGTATCAGGTTGACCTTTTCCTGACTTGCTTCTAACAGGGTATAGCTGAAAGTTTGTCAAAGCGGTTACGCAAGACTTATCGGGAAGAAATCGATGATGATAAGGCGAGAGGTAGCAGGAAATAGCGAAAGAGACGTTTCAAAGGGGCTACAATATAGCTTTAATTTTGTATTGTATTTCTTATTCCAATCCTTTAGAACGAACCATCACATTTTACATTTTCAGCCTATATGGCACGTTTGTATTAAACACCATAAGATATAGTATTTAAAATTGGAATCAAAATCACCAAAAATGAATAAAAGTGTAATAAATTACAACATTCTATTCTAAATCACATTTTTACTCAGTGCTTAAAATTCCGTCAAACAAAAATGATTGCGATCGAAAAAGTAGCATCGAAATCTATACTGAAAAACCATTAGCAACTCCTTATAAATATATCCCTATTTCAATTTAATAAAAATTATACCATTCTGTCTTTTGTAAAATCTACGTAAGAGCCTAAACAACCAAAAACTTAAGGCAGCTAAGAAACAATCGGAGATAATAGTAAATAAAAACACTAATTCCTCTATTAAGTGTGAAAATGTAAAAAAATTCAAATAATAAATACAGGGCAAAATAGTTGTTTAATATTCCTCAATAAATATGCGTTAACTTCTATAGATTTCAATAAATTTCACTTCCAATACTTAAGGGTAGGATTTTAGCTGCCGAAGCATCCTTTATTCCAAATCGAATTTTTTTGCGAGGATTGCCAGGCGCTATCCGCATTTTGAAAGGTAAATCCTCGCAAAATCACCGCCAAAAATCACTGGAGAAAGAGGGATTGTTTTCCCTCTCGAATCCGAACGGAAGGAAAGTTTTTCACCTTCGAAAACGCGTAGAATAATGGCCTCCGATAAATTTATCCGACGGCGTCAATAAAACAGAACAGAACTCTTGAGGAGGAAAGCTCCTGGAAGAGAAAAATGCTTCGAGATACTTTGCAAAGTTAAGCGGTCCTTGAGGGATGCTGCAGCTTAAAAGCGAATGCAAACCGAGGAAGTGTGAGAAGAATACTTTGCTAACATCAACTTTCACAGCAAACCAATGTATTAAAAGAAGAAATTCGAAAATGAAAGAGTAAAAACAAGAAAATATATAGCTCGGCACTTAAAATATACATTGTCTGATGCGGCAAAGAAAAATGTGTTGACAATAAACTTAATAAAACGTGGAAACATAATGGCCTTACCGGAGGAAGAATAATCAAGTATGTGTAAATTTATTGTTACAAGTTATATTTATTGTTGTCATAGTTACACATTTAAGTAACGAGGGGTGGCTAAAATACTGCACAGTGGCTCTTAACCATCAAATAAAAATGCAACAAGTAAGGTAGGGGTAATTATAAATTTTACCAATATAATTGTTATGGTATATATAGTACTTGATGGTATATTTACTAATATTATTTTTACAGAATCTTCCAACTACTCTGAAATTATCAGTACAGAGAGATTGGCTAGGTCTCTCTGAAATACGCGGTTCTTTAACTGCGTTTATTATTTAAGATAAAGAAATGTTTGAGATTTATTGAGATTGCTAACTTCAATGAAATATGGGTACCACAAAATCCATGAAAGCAACTTATTTATCCAAGTTAGATAGAGTGCACAATAAAACTGGATTGTTTAAAAACTGATAATTAAATAATTGTATTTCCCATCGAAACTACCAGAGTAATTATAAATTAAATATATATTTTTACGAACAAATTTACGAAATTTTTTCGCAAATATGAGAATATCCAGTTTCCCATGGAATCAATGAGTGACCCTAGAAAAATCTTTTGGAAACATCTCGAATCGCAGGACTAAAATGAGTGCCCTGAAATGAGCAGTCCCCGATTGATTAGCAATGCGTGCGCACGCAGGCACGTCTTGCAATATTATAATGTTGCACGTGCGTGCAGGCGGAAGTATCAGAAGAGGAAAAGGAGAAGAGGAAGATCGACAAAAGAGGATCGAAAGGCGAAGTCCTTCGCATCCCAAACATGGCGCCCATGCGCTCGGAAACTATGAATATAAATAAGCCCTAAAATTGGAAGAAAATTTCGTCAGCGAATCGGATGCGAGCTTTAATGCCGCGATCATTGCCATTATAAAAGTTTTACGAGGAAAGGTCGCAATTGCATCGGAAGTCCTTTAAGCGGAGGGCGTAAAAGAGGTCGTAAAAAGGTTTGGGGTCATTAACACGTCATTGCCCATGCGGTCGGGGACGAAGGATAGGCGCACATCTTTTTATGAAGAATCGACTCCGCCATCGCTGCGATTCCGTAGCGTCGGAGACAAGAGGAAAGAAGCACAAAAGATAAAACACGGCACGAAAAAAGAGCGGAAAAAGTGATCAAACGAAAAATACCCGCATGGAAAAATTATCACATGAGCATGTAAATGTCCGCTCGGAAAAAGACTGGGTAAATATTCGCATGGACAAGTACCCCTATGGGTAAATACAAAGACAAATGGTCCATAAAGGTAAACACAGAGAACTTACTACATCAAGGTACATACATAGATTTAGTTTTTATTAATATTAAACGAATTTCAATAAGGAAATCTTTGTTACAGAAACTGTGGCCGCGAATAAACCGAGATTTGCACCTGCAAAGGATAAAGGAATTCGTGAACAATAGAAAAAATAGGCCTTTTTTCACATCTTAGAATTGAATGAAACGTTTCTTTAAATTTTCGTTAATTCCTTCCAATTGATAGGTACCCAAAGAACCCGCTATTGTTGATTATTTGTTCAAATCAAACAATCACTCCATTTATAGTAATTTTTGTTCTTGAGTTGATTGCTCATTGCTATAGCTGAATATCTTATTTACTGATTAATTGGTTACCGACTAGTTTACAGGAAATCGAACTTTAAAATGAGCGAAATAATTACGCTATTTCTTCGTCATACTTCTGACAACTTAACAAATACTCTTTAATTATTACTGAATAAATTATTCCTTATTGACAAATTGCTAGGGTAATTATTACTGAATAAATTTTTATCACTCAATAAATCTTTCATGACAACTGTTAAAGAAAATAAATCTTTTTTTCTTTAAAGCTTACCAAAGAACTAAATAGGAATTGATTGGTTTGAGCTCTCCGTAAGCAAACGATCAATGTTTGAGATTTATTTTCATCACAGAGTATATTAAAAAAAAACAATACAGCTTAAGTCCACTACAAGTAACAAGCAAATCTTAAAGAATCAAATATTCGCAATCAGAAAGAAACTGGGGAGAGAGGAACTCCCAGAAGTAAGATAACTAACAGAATTAACGGAAATAGGGAATAACCCTTAGGGCAAACTTTCAGCTGCAATGTTATCAGAGTAGTAGATAAAGGGTTTCAGTGGAAACGATGACATTTTCACCGAAATTCTGCGAAATTGCGCACGTCTGTCGCAAGGGATGGTGGGATGAGGTCAAGTGGGCTGCCCACATGAGGTCAGCAGTTCCTGCCGCAGAGGGTCATGGGAATGCCACCTCTCGGAGTGATGCAATTATTGCTCTTGATTTGGATGTCAGAGGAGACATAGACTGTGGGATGATACAGACAAATGGGGGAGAAATAGCATACTTCTTCTATTCGTGCGAAATAGATTCTCATGAATTATTTACAGAGTGTCTGTCTGTGGAGTCATCAGTCTAGAGACTGGTTGAATCCTCCCATCTTCCACCATTAGCTACCTAAGTCATTGAAGAGGGGGTGAGGCATTCTAGATGAGGATTGAGGTAATTTGCCCTTACTTTCTTCACAGCCGGCCGAGGTAGCGTAAACACACTTAAGAGTCAGCGTGCTAGCCTAGCAACCCTGAAAACACGGGTTGTAATCCTGGTTAGGGCTATTTGAGTTCGTTTTTAAAAGTTCAATAATGATTGGTCTCGTTGGACTAAAGTTCACCTAATAAAGACTTGATCACTATGAATAATCTTACTACTCTCCAACATTTCACATTTCTTCCTGGCTAACTTGGGAATCATTGAAAGAATGGATCTTATAGGATTGATTGCGACTGTTAAGTAAATCCAGAGAAAGTGCTTTTGGGGAAGACATAATAACTGTTAACCGCAATCTCCCAGCTGCTTCAAAACAATAAACATTGAGTAGGGGAGATAGAATCAAAAACAAACACTTCTGAAAGCTCATTCTTTCCGCTCATTTAAGTTTACGCTACAGTGATAATGACGTAGTCTCCTGGGAAAAAATAACTCCCTTCTTCATTGTTGACTTCCCAAATTTACATCCCAACAATGTCGAGTCTTTCATTGTTTCGTAACTCAGCAATATTTTGGAATAATAATAGGTTATGAGTCATTTTAACTCAACTAAAACTTCAAAGATGGACATCTAAGGAAATTCCACCTGAAGAACTTAATATAGCATCCTGTTTTCCGGTTTATCATTCTGGTTACCTTATTCACAATTCGAATTTTGATGCGATCACACTTTCATTGATTATTAAGTACTGACACTGCAAGAATAAGTGCACCCAAGACCAAATGCATTTATTGCTTATTGCGTGAATCCAATCCTGGATGTCTGGTGAGCCATTGACTCACGATTACTGGGTCTGTATTTATTACCATTACCATTACAACTATTATATAATATTTAAGTTTGGATAGTTAATTACATTATAGTAGCTTATTAATCTCAATCTTTAAGGCCTCCATTACTAAAATCTCATTGAGGAAAGCTACTATTTTCCATCTACTCTTCTTCTTATTTATTTTCGGGTAAATGACATCCGTAGTAATATATATATATATATATATATATATATATATATATATATATATATATATATATATATATATATATATATATGTGTGTATTTTTTCCCACCTTCTTTGTAATAAAAATTAGTTAACCTTAATGGTTAGGTGTAAGAGAGGCCCTAATGGGTCAACCTCGCCAAATAAAGAGTTTTTATTATTATTACTATTATTATTATTATCATTTATAGTTTATTAATTATTATTATAAAAGTGGCTGTATCCTAACCCCCTTCTCCAATCCACTTAGCTAACAACAAGCTTTATAGGGGGAATGAGACTTACAAGGGTAGATGAGGAGTGAGGTAGTTTACCCTTGCTTTCCTCTGATTTCTGGATAGCGAGATAAATTTAACGAGCGATCTAGCTATTATTCATTATCGTTAATTACGCCGAGCATCCGTCGCTGGGCAGGACCCTCTCATATGTTAAAGAGTAGAGGATCAAACTTTCTAAAAACCACGCCAATAAAACAAAATGGCGCTAGAATGTACACGGGCTGAATTATTCTCGTCCAAACAAAACGCAAACTGTCGGAGCCATAAAACAAAAGAAATCGATGGCGCGCGAGAGATAGCGTTAAGCCCCCCGGACATAAATCCCTCGCGAAATTTCGGTTTAAATAAATCCGATTTATTTAGGGCGATTCAATTAACACGAATCTCGGAGATAAAAAATAATCGGCCATTTGCATAAATGAAGGCGCGCGACACACGTCATTGTGAAAAAGGGACGATTAGCGACGGAATAAACACTTGGATAGAAAAGATTGACGGCGGACGCGGTGTTTGGACAGCGCCATTTGACGTCCCTGTGTTATTCCTCATAAATAGCGAGAACAAACGCAGTGGCGCCACTACTCGATCGGCGGTCGAATAAAGAACTACCCGCCGCAACAACAGTATTGTTTACTCTAATACCTCGGATAGCGCGGTTTCAGAGGATCTCGGATCATCCCGTGTAAAGCGAGACCGTGATGAAGAGGTATTTTTCGATAAAATTTAAATGTAAAAAGAGTTTCAAAAATTCGGAATCCCTCTACTCGGACATTCCTGAGTTACCACACACAGAAAAAATACTTCATAAAAACACGAGTATTTCTAAATTAGCACAAAAAACACGAGTTAAATATACCACAATATATATTTTTCACTGTAATTAGGTTATATGTATTTTATTTTCTTTCTTTTTAAATCACGTTCGGCTATATATCTTTGCTTCAGGCACGATTTTTGATCATTATAATGAAATAAAAAATTGTTCCTAGCTAAAAAAATCAGACGAATATTTTTTTACTTAAAAAAGATAAAATCCATAGAAAAGCTAGTAGTATATTTAAAGATAATTATGTCTTTTCATACTTTATTCCACTGCTATATCTTAAAGATATCATTTATCAAATAGTTTTAATATGTATTTTAATTTCCTTAATTCAAATTTCAATTTCTAATGTATACAAGGGAAGTATAATATTATTTGTACCCGCATGATCTTTCGTTTACTTTAGTCACAGTCTTTGTTATGGATGTAATGACATAAAAAGCTATTGACGTATAAATGTTGGATAATTACACTCATTAAGGTTTCTCCTCATAAAATGCAAAAACAAATTTTACTCGTAGAGTCATTGTGCTTCACTACTGAGGACATACTCTTTTTATAGCATTCTGGCTTCGAAAGGATAAACTACCCCACTCCTCATCCCACCTAGTAAGCCTCATTCCCCACCTACTAGGTATTGGTAGCTAATTTCAGAGGGGGGTGAAAAATCAACCAACCTTCGGACAGCATACTTAAATAGAAACATTAAATATACCGACTTAACTGCATTTTTATTGCACATATTTGCAAGAGTAAACGTAGAGTAGATGTATAAACAAAGCTTTGACAATTACAATTGTAGATACATTGACAATCGGTTGCGATCCAATGGAGTGTGAAAAATATAGGTAAAGGCTTACTTGGATAGAAGGGTGCAACTAGTTAATTCGACGAATTACGGTCATTTGCTCGAACAGCCTTCACACACGTTCGGCGCTAGTTCGCCCGAGGAGAGATTTGCAACTAATGAACGGAATCGAAAGAATCGCCAATAAATCACAACGAAGTATAAAATAAGCGGGTTGATACAAAACATCGCGGGGCAGGAATTTATGATTTTTAACGACCGTTATTTATCTTCCTTCGCAAACGATTTATCGCGCAAACAGACTATTCTACTCTCTCCACCGGCGAGGTTACGCGTCCGGAAAAGTCACTGTGTCTGTTTACTGTGTTGGAAAATAGACGGAACAACACGACTAGGTGCACTGCCGTATTAGTTTGATATTCATCACACCCAAGTAGAGAGTGATCCTGAATGAAATTTATAGCTGGGTATGTCATATTTTTATAACAACAAGCAGGGACACTGCCATGAAACTGCCATGAAACTGCCAGTAAAGTATTCATCCCAAGGCCGGTTAGTATACACCTCACCCCCTCCAATATTGGCGACCAAGAGCTAATAAGGTTGACATAAAGTATCAAGGAAAAAGAAATCATATCAAGAAAATTCCCTCTAACAATCATTAAAAAAAAATAGCATGGAAACTGATTATCTTTTTTGAAATTGACGGTCAAAGACACAGGTCCATTATTGCCAACAATAAGCTATTTTTAAAACCCATTGTTGCACTCGTGAGATTGTTGGACATTGTTAAACATTAGTAATAACGCTGCACAACGATACAACTAGGTTAAATTTATCGGTCATGGCGGCGGAGTGTCTAGCGTAATAGCGCTCCGACCCCAAAGTCCAGGGTTCGAGTCCTATATTAAAAACAGACCAGATTCTGATCGTCTCTGTTTTGCTTTCTTTTATTACAAAATACCAAACGAACCCTTTAATTTTTGCAGAGGTTGCATTGATGAATGAGGTTTCAGATAGTATTCAACACCTTCTGGATGAGTCAGTGCCTTCAAGTGACGCCAAGCAGTGCAAGTACTGCTATATTCTATTCAATATCAAACACTCAAACAGGGTTATCTGGAATTAGCCTTGGTAACTTTTTAATCAAAAAAGTAGTAGAAAAACTATCGCAGGAATTTAAAAGCGTAAAAACGTATTCAACTCTTTCCCCAGTACCTGGCTTTACGAAATGGCTGAAAAATCAATATGTAGCTTTATTAGATAAGCTTAATATAAAACAATCAGGTAATACAAGGTAGTCATATTTTAATGACAACGGAATTGTTTTGTGCATTCGTACATTTTTATTGTTTACTTCTACCACTTTAATTGACATATAACTGGGATTTTTTTGGGACGTAGAAATAAATAAATTCAACAGTGTAATGAATTTAGAAATGTAATATTACACAAGTGGTATATTCTGAAATCCCTTCCTTTCTTTGAATCAAAAAAAAATTATTTCAGAGGAAAACATGGTGAATATAATATTCCTAAAATTGAAAAACTTAAATAAAATTCCACACTGCTAGATACGTTTAAACAAAAGCACATTTTGTCATAGTTCGCCTGCGTGCCATAAAAATATTCATTTTAGCAATAATCTTAATCCGCATTGAGACTGAGAGACCAACTGTTTTGAGCAGCAAATTTTTAAAACGTTTTCCGATAACGAAAATAAAAGATTGCGGTGAACTGTCCTCGAAAAGAGTTATTGCGGAGATTCTCTGGGCAGGGTTCTCTCTTTTTGGGATTTTCTTTCAAGATAAATTCTCTTTCTAGAGAATGGTAAGCGAAGTAAGACGCCTTCAACAACAACGGCTCGAAGTATTTCAATAAATACTCCCTCGTCTCCAAAACGTACGTGGTCAGCATCACCCAAGGAATCGTCAGGTCAAGCGGTAATCTTGTACATATTTTATCCCTTAGGCAAACTCAGGCATTTAATTTATGTGATACATGGTTTCATTTACCACTTTAAAGAAAAATAAAATAGAAAAAATTCTTCAGTAGCCCCAGGAATAAAATATTGTTGTTATGTACGGACAATAGTGGTATGTTCTGATATCCCTTCCTTATATTGAATCCAACAAAAATTTATAATCCACAAGAGGATAAAATGGTTTGGTTGCTTTATTCTTGTTCATGACAATGATAATGATAATACCACCAAGATGTGAGAAAAGGAATGTTTGAACAGGAAAATGTTTGCTGAATATGACAGAAATCATTAATCACATGGCTATGAACAAATTTATGTGGACGTTTTCTACTGACAGTATTTTGACTAGGAGAAGAAAGCAAGTAAAAGTACCACACTCCTCACTTTGAATACCTCATTCTCTCTCTCGAATTCTACTTGCAGACAACGATTGACCAAACCAGCTTTGGTCTTATGGCTTGACAAACATTGGTCAAGTAATTTTCAGAATCAATGAATTTATAGTCCCGACAGGAGATTTAAATATCTGGCAGCAGAAATTGGCGTTGACCTTCAAGTGAGGCCGATGTACGCTCCGAGGAAGCTGCGCGGATAACGGTACAAGTGTCATGGCGCACCAGTCTCGAGATTTCGACGGAATGGCCGTAGGGGGATTCGAACCGAGTAATCGTTGATATTCCCCTCAGATGTCGCCTTATCTATTCCATCGCCATTCCAACGCAACTTCCTTCGCGATTCTCCCCTCCGCTAAGGCCATATACATCCACCTCTCTTCCCATTTAAGACGATTTCTCCAAAAACCTTTTCATCTGATACATAATCAATCAGTCATCAGAAAAAAATTCCCTCATGAGCAGCTTTCATAGATTTACTTGTCATCTCATAAAATTGAAATAAGAATTTCATTGTTAATTATTTTATATTGTTTATATTTTATGGGTAATGTATACTACTAACGGCGTATAGTATTGGAATACTTTTGATCGTTACATCATGTATTTATAACTAGATAATACTAAGAGTATCTGTTTTAACATACTTCAGTTATTACTCTTAGGACGCTCAGGCAGATTTTTCATGTTCTTTTTCACGCTAAGATACATTTAGGTTTCTTAAATCAATCTCTAAATTTTCTCTACTCCCCTTTAAAGTAAATGGATTGTTAATAAAATTTACGAATTAGCCCGGATCTCGCAATTTATTTATTTGTAAGGCAGGATTCGTATATTATATCTATCGGAAATATCATGGAATCCAAAGCAAATTCTGGGAGAACATTTAAACTGAACTCTTCCGTTTTGTTTGTCAGTTTTCATTGACATCTACTTTAATAGTAGTTACATTTAATGAACAAATGGAACAGTAACTTGCAACTTATTTATAGGAATTAAAATAAATGAAAGTATTATTTATAAAATATGTGCAATAAACGAACTGGCGTCTGGTGAATCTGAACTGGATGAATCAATAGCTTTATTCCAAAATTATTTTTTTTATTCTTATAAGAGAATGTTTAATCGGACATGAAAATGAAACGGTTAACCGTTTCGACGATTCTTCGGGATTGTGACAATAACCGAAGCGAAATTAGGCGTTTTCATTGAACTGGGGCGAATATTATAACGGTTTGAAGCTCTGATACAGCGAAAATGCATGCAAAGAATCGAAAGTATCACGGTTAACCGAATCAAAATACCAAGAAAAGAAATAGCGAGTGCGATACGCATAAAAATCAGTTTCTAGACATATTAGCCATTTCCAAAGCATCGAATGCATATTTCAGGAGGCGGAATGTTGGCTTTGAGGACAAAATCGCAGAGGCACTTGGAAGAGGAACCACTTAAGCGGTGAGGGACTCGAGACGAGTAAATTTCCTCAAATTGCCGCTTTTAGCAACAGAGAGCGCTATAATTGAGGAACGCAAATTAAACATTAATAGAGAGGAGGGTATCTTTCCAGACGGCCATTTCTGGCTGCATCTATTATCTAGCTAGAAATACATCTATTATTCCAAACGCCTTAACCGAAAGAACATCTGGAGGTTTGCCAGCAGACGGTGGGATTCGAAAGTGCACAAGGAAGACATTTTCCTATCTCTTGCTCACTTTAGCGCTCTTCTCTTCCTTATGGTTCTCCTACTTCACCAAGGACATAACATTCAATCCTCACCATTACAATACAGAAGCATGTTTGGGTTTCTACCACCGCTGGCAAATCCTTCCCACTACTTGTTTTCGTAATTGGTATAAATACACATACACACTCTACTTGGGTTCTAATTCTACTACTTGGTATTTCCATCAAAACTGACAGCAAAATTTCCTTAGGCGATTAATCCTGCTTAAATTGTTCTTCCTATCAATCATATCTCAAGCTGTGCAATTAAATTATCGATATAAACCTAGAAAATATTCACAAACACTATTGTAATGCTTCGTAGTTTAATAGAATAATAGTACAGCAAAACAAAATAACGCTCAATCAAACTACTTAAAGAATTACCGTCCTCTATGTATACATTTATCTCAGTTATGATGCTATATTTAATTTTTCAATTGAATATTGTTATTCACTATAAATCCTCTAATACTGACTATGAGCATAACTTTGAGCCGTAAGACAAAAATAATCACCAACGTCTATATACACTTACCTCATTATATTTGTATAAATCACCCATATTAAATGCAAGAATACGCATATTCCAGAACTGGAACAGGGAGTCCATATTATGAGTGAAGAATCACGTAATCATGAATTAAACAATCGTCAACGGTCTGCTATGTGGAACGTTTGTCGAAGAAAAACAATTTTTCCAAACCCCAATATTCTGATATCTAAGTTCTCTGGCCGTACTTCGTGGAACGACATTAGAAATGATAAACAAACTTGAGTACCTGATGAGAGCTTGTAGCTGAAATCGGTCGTCGATTAAAGTTGTATTGTGTAAATTACCAAGTTTGTTTATCATTTCCACATTATATTATATTGAAAGGTACAAAATTTCGAATGGAATTCGATATTTAAAGATGCCAATAAGAAACTTCGTCGTATTTTCTTAATTATGGTACTTCTCTCTATTTCGCAGAACTATTGCTGCCAATTGAGAAAAATGTTATTCAAACGAGAAGAAAATTGAGCATGTATTTCCCAAGGTAGTTATTGACATCGGGTAAATAAGCGTATAAACGACTGTGATTATTATGATAGAAAGTGCTAAATATTTACAGTGTCCGTTCATTTGGAACTGAACCGGTTTATCATCAGTTTGGCATCCTTCAACGGCAGACATAAAAATAAGATTCCGAGAACTCGGTACTCCTCAGTCACATTAGGTATCGGGGAAAATAAATAACACCCGTTGATTGGCTCACAATTGCGCATTATTGATAATTAAAGATTTTGGGTGGTATTAATTTAATCAATGCTCTCACTGCTCAAATTATCACAAGGGAAAATCAAATTCAATGGACAATGAAATAAGATTGAAAATGGTTTAACTGATTTAAGATTTGTATGGGCATATTGCTTAAAAGAGCACTGGTATAAATCTTGTAGAATTCTTCGGTATTTTAACATGGGTGATCTCATCATTCCCTTCACTTCTCCAAAGCAGGGCATCGAATTGTAAATACCTCCGTTCCGGTTCAATGGAAAAGGCAAAAATCCGGTTCAGTTCCGGTTTCGCCTCGGCAGTTACCCTACAAACATTTTATTTTCGCTCGGGGCCTTATACACTATAATCCCTTTGAAAGTATTTCTTCAAGGAGAACATACATTTACTATGCATTTAATCGAATTTCAGAATCAAATTCTAGAAACAACAGAAATATTCGAAGCTCGGCGTCACTAAATTTCTCAGAATTTATAGACGAAGTAAGTGAAATATTAGCGCCAGTA
Source organism: Sympetrum striolatum (assembly GCA_947579665.1). Taxonomy (NCBI): domain Eukaryota; kingdom Metazoa; phylum Arthropoda; class Insecta; order Odonata; family Libellulidae; genus Sympetrum; species Sympetrum striolatum. Next base: position 19,817,490 of record OX388349.1, on the reverse strand, counting down.
AGGAGCGAACGCGATCTCCAAGAGGAAACGTCGAAGCGTTATAGGGAAGTAATCGCAAGGACGGATATTTACTTTTGGTCGTTTTTTCCCCAGGCTATTAGAGATGCTAATAGGGAGGAATTAATAATGGTGGTGTATTACACCCCCTGCCATACGCCACTGGCGGCAGCGGCACTGGGGTATACGAGTATCTAAATCTAAAAAATCTAAAAATCTAAATTATGCAAGTTATTTCGTGAGATATAAGTCCCGGCTACAAATGATTATAAAATATATCAACTGTACCACTATATTAGCTCCTGTTACCATACATTGATAATGTGAATAATTTGTAAAATGTTTAGTACATACTTAAGTTTTATTTAATAGCTGTCACTTTTGACTGCCTTCCTCATATCCGTGAAAGTAATATGTAAGCTTATAATAAGATGGACGAGGTATGAACTAGGCCAATTAGAGCCATCCACCCTCTTCACTCGTTGAATGATATGCATAAGTGTTGGAATAATGCTGCACTTACGTGGAAGTTTATTAGACATAACATTCTGACTCGGAGATGATACCAAGGGAAATTTACTGCAATCCTCATCCTTACATGTAAGCCTCATTCCCTAAACAGAGCTTTAAAAGAGGTGAGGTGTACTTCTTTGAAAAAGAAAGTCATGTGTTACCTCATACCTCATCTTTTCGAGTAAGCCTCATTCCTCCTCGTATGCTTTTTGGTACCCCATACATGAGTGGGTCCAGCCTCCGGACCGATGGTTTTCAAGCCATCCTTTCCTCTCTTATAAATAAATTTCTCTCGGTCCATACATCTTTCTCGTGCGAGCAATACCCTTCGAAGCCTCATAAACGTCTCTCCGTTGAATTCTGGTCCAATCTGTCCGTTTCTCCCTTTTGTTCGGAAATACGCAAAATCAAAGGGCGCATTTCTCACAATGGCTTTCCTTTTTTTCAATCGGAAGAATTAATAGCGTCCATAAGCCCACTTTTCAATGGCGCGACATGAGACAATGGGGTCGGCGTCATATAATAAAAAGGCCCTTTTCTGGAAATCTTTTATTCCGAGATGAATGGTCCCTCCGCGATTAGAGTGGCCTGATGAAAAGGAAAGCACGTTTGGACCAACTTTGGGGTGGCAATTTCCAGAGACGTGTTTTACGCAAACTTCGGATTGCCTATGAGCTCGAGACCGTAATCTTTTCCCTCAAACAGTCGGAGGGAATCTCTTCGCTAAACGAGGGAAATGCCGCTCTTCAACCACTTAAAAAGACGGTTGGAATTTCTTCTGAATTTAAATCGTCCATATTTCCTAAGCTATCCAAAATTTGAAAAATAAACTTGAATGTGGAAGTCCGTGAAAGTTCATGGTGAAAGAAAAGTTTAACCTGGTAATTTAACCACAATCTTATTAATTAAAAAATGGTTTTGTCGTCACAATTGATTACTCTTTACCAGTTTTTAAGAAAACTTAAGTTGAAGAAGAAAATGGCCGATTTTTAATACAAATGTAGGCTGTCTAATACTTCTTGAGTGTAAAACTATTTATAAAAACAAACTTAAAAGTTTGAAAATGTACCACTGCATTATATTTTAACTCTTTTATCGGTAGAATCTGTTAAAAAAATAATCAAAGAAACAACATACATGATTAACGTTATGGTTGAAAGAAAAAACTTCCACAATAAGTTTTAATTCATCCGCCCGGTTTGACAGCCATCCTCAGGTGAGGTGAGGTGACGAAGTTTTTTCTATCAACCTAAGATGTCGTTCCAAGAAGTACGGTCAGGACATATCGATTATGATTAACGTTACTTTGACTACCATAATTATTTAGATAATACTATTAGTTAGAGATACAAAACAGGTATTTGTAACTGCACATATTATTACTCGATCCTGTTGCTATGATAATAAATGTAACATTTTTCATTTGGCTGGTATTAAGGGATGGAACACACTTCCTCCGTTTCTTTTGTCGAAATTCTTTTCACGGCTGTAATAACATAAGACTCCCAAGGTATAAATGATACTGAGCAATAGCACTAGTGTTATTCATTGACTGATGTGGATTTATTCTTAATTTTGAGCTTCACATACGTGGAATTAATAAAAATTTAACCTATTAAAGAACACAAAGACATACATCACTCCTCACCTTGCCCATTAAGCCTCATTCCCAGCTTTCCGTAACCGACGGTGAAGGGGTCGAGGATCCCACCAGCCTTTCAGCCATTGATCGTAAAGATAGGTATTCCAAATATTTACCTCCGAATGTAGCAAGTGTAGGAACACAAGAAGAAAGAAAGCCTCCATAAAAATACACGGATTAGACAACGGAATTGACAGCGCGATTCCAAAACTGTAAACAAACCAAAGAACGAACAATGGTAAATACGTGGTCTGGGTATCTGGATCAACGTCCCCCCCTTTGGGGGAGAAAAAGAGGTTTTTTCGAAGAGGACCGGAAAACGGCGCCCAGAATAGGTGTCATTGGAGCGCAACCGGAAGCCATCAAATCAGAGGCGTCGCCCCTCCCTCTCCCGCAATCAAGCACGTGGCGATCATAATCAGTGGCGTGCCCTTCACGAATTCGAGAGATGCACGTGGAAAGAGTGGATGGCGTGCAGAATGGGGGCTGTGAAGGGGCAGTTTCCCCCTTCACGATCATTTAACAAAGAGCCGCCTCCCCTCAGGGATGGTATAAAAAGATTAATTTAATTACATTCATACAAACATATTAGTCACGCTATTTTCTTACTGGGGTAGCACGTTATCTGTCTCGTTAATTCACAATATTACGTATTTCCCATCCCTGCTTACACTATGTGCTTTATATAATTTCCTATATTATCTTTCATTCTTAGTATGTACTAAGCAGACACATCCACTTCAGAGGCTCACTATCCCCATTCAAATACTATTTTCTAGATATTCCCCTTACTTAAGAAGAAGGAGCATTATAATCACACTCCATTCATCCTATAAGCCCATCCTATCTACACGTACAAAACAAATTAAATATTCAGTTCATAAATAAGTAATATATAGCCTTTCTATAAGCCCTCATTCATTCACTATCAGGTCATTAATGATTCTGCCTCAACTATCTTTTCCGTTGACATTCCCCATATAATCCATTCCGACTACATTCAATTTCCTCTTGTACTTTTTCTGACACACCCAACTTTCGCTACCAATCAACAAGATGGATACTAGCACACTTTCACATTTAAATGCCTAGTTCTACAATTCCTTACGTTTAATTCCCTAATCACATACCTATCCATTTCGAACAATTCACCTACTATTCATATACAATTTACACATTCCGTTTCCATTACCAAACATCGAAGTTCACCTCTATATATTTCAATACATATTAAATATACACGAACCTAACCTGACCGAGTCGGGAATAAACGGGAAAGGACAATGATGCCGATGATTAATAAAATTATTTTTGTACAATCCAGATTATTTTTTAAGACAAAACGGTACTTGCTTTTCAAACATGCCTCGTACATATCAGAGAAATAATTCGCTTGGGGTAATTCGGCAATAGCGTGTTCGCACGGTATCGCTCCCGGCTAGTCGGATTTTTCCGGTTAGGGAATGGTCTTGTGTAATTGCTGTTGTTAATACCTTACTGTAAAAGTCCAGAAGAAGGATGTTTGTTGGATATATGAAAAATAAATAGATAAATAAGGCGGGATTGCGGCCCGCGAAGCCATCGTAGAAGCTAATGCGGACTGCCAAAGGTGAAAGTTTTTCACGCTCTTGCTCTGTACATCCAATTGGATTTTTACTTGAAATATTCGCAATGAGTTGTTACGAGGGATAACATGAAGAAAAATAAACTTGACAAACTGACGCTGCGGGGTATAAGGCTCGATGGGAAAACGATTCCCTTAAAGACGTGAGTTATTTGGGGAATCCATTCCGATGATTGAAAAGCACGATGCAGAGGGGGGTCGTTCGCCGGATGGACGCCCAAAACTGAGACGTTATTCATTTATTTATGGAGAAGAAGACGCCCGTGGATACTCTCAATAAATGAAGACGATACTCCGAGATACATTGACATCAACTTCAGACATGGCGCCTCTGAAACGAATTCTCTTACCAACCCTTTTCATTGCTCACGTTCTCCAGAAGGAATGTAAGTAGACTTAACTACCACAAGGGGGCAATGAAAGTCATAAGGGGGCGGGGGGTAGGGTGTTTGGCTGATGGCCCAGAATCAAACACTTCTCTATAAATACTTGACGACGCACGCTTATCCACAGGGGGGAATAAGAGGAATCTCCATAAAAAGGATAACCAAATTAAACATCTCCCGAATTGAGATTTAAAACACTGTGTGCGTGAGATAGGGGTTGATCGAGAGGGGAATTTGAAGGGGGCGTGGCCTCTTTGAGTCGATTTATGGTTCGATGATCGTGAATATCGGTTTTACGCAAGGGAATATCCCAATTAAGTCATTCAATTTTTTACAGGTACATCCCAACATTTTCATTACGAGCATGAACTTATACTCGGACATTAATAAATACTTTCTGCCTGAAAAAATCATCATCATCCCGAAGGCTTGAATGATCCACATCCACTCCACAATTAACTGTCAAAACTTTGTGAGAGGGAATGAGGCGCAAAAGCAAAATGAGGAGTGAGGTAATTTTTCTTTCAACAAAGGTATTTTACTCGCACTTTGAGGAAAATTATCTGAATGGGCAAGAATTTTTATATAAGAAATATAGTACAGCACATTGACCGGAAGATTGGCACTTTTCAGGGCAATCTATAAAGAGTGACTGGAATAAAAGTTAACATATATAATTACTCAATATAATCTACAATCAGTAGTTCGTGTTTTACCAAAACCATGAAAAAGTCAGGTACAAAAAATAAGGTACATATTTTTCTACATACTTAATTAAAGGAGAAGTGAAAATATGGCATTTCTTAATATATGGTAGAAGGATGAATTGTTGTTATGAAATCCAACATTGTATAGGTTGGTATATTGTTTGCAGGAAACCAGAGTAGTAAAATTACTTTTTCTTCCGATATTTCCCCTATTCTCACCAATGGAACGATACGGAAAGTTTATCGAAGATGTTCATTAATTTTAATCCCTACCAAGGGGTGGATTAATGATTTGGTGATTGCTCCAATCAGACAAACTTATGTGCACCTTCATTATCATACTTTTCCAAGACATTACACCGCTACACGCGTTAACTTACTTTAATTCAATATATTTTTAAGTCACTTTAATAAAAGAAAGATTTATGTATAAATATAATAATGATAATAATAAAATCTCTTTATTTGGCGAGGTTAGGCCCATTAGGACCTCTCTTACACCTAAGCATTAAGGGTAACTAATATTAATTACAAAAAAGATTTAAAAAAGAAATAAAATATAAATAAATATATATATATAAAAGAAAATAAAAAGAAGAGGTAAAAAAATAAAAGAATTGGGGTGTGGGGAAAAACTCCTTGGCTGAAAGCTTTCGGAGAAAAACCCACTGTGCGGGAAAACGCTCGCACGAGAAGGGGAGCGAAAAAAACCCGCGAAAACACAGATGGAAATACATACAAGTAGGTATAAGTTCTACAAGCAGAAACTATATAGTATAAAATCTGTATAAAACGTAGAAATTAGGTCTCTATTTGATGTTAAATCTGTCTTTTTCTGATTGTAATTCATAGAAATATTATCCATAATTAAATATTTTATTTATTCTTCCTGAAGTGAGGTGACTGAAATTTTCTGATACGGAAATATAGTATATAATTGTAATAAAAATGTCATCTTTTACTCCGTTGATTTCTTATGGGATCCTCAAATCGATATTTGAGCTTGAGACCTCTGACAGCCAAAACCCACCCCTTCCCCCACCCTTGACACTGGTTTTGCCATGAGTTACCACCAACCACATCGCAAATTGCTCAGAAAAGCGACACGCTCGTGCCTCGGCGAAAAAAACCGGAAATTTGGTCGAATGCCGGAATAATGACTCGGAAATGAATATTTTAGAGAGCTCGTAATAGCTCGCAATTCCAGAGCACGGCTTTTATTCGCAAACTTCGGTTTTTCCTCAAACTTGTGCGCTAAATATTAATGAAACGGACTCCTTTGAAAGAGCGGAAATGAAAAACATGCCGTTCATGGGATTCCCGTTTTCACGCCAAGACATTTGCATGAAAGACCGTTTTCATATCCGCCGCCTTTTTCCACCGCAAATATTCGCGAACGGAGTAGTCGATTCCGCTTCGGAGATCCCCGTCGTTAATTCGCGGCGATAAAAAGAAAACGCCGAACCGCCTTCTCAGAGGAGCGAAAGAAATACGAGTGAAAGCTATTTATACGCGATCTCTGAAAGTAAACGCGAGTGACGATTCAGAGGAAAAAAACGTTTTATTCCATTTATGAGCGAATTTCGCCTTAACGAAGCGATCTGAAAATGCCAAAAAGGCTCGCTCGAAATTATTTCAATCTAAGTTTGTCGAAAAAGGGCAATCATACGCCGTTGAGTAAATATAATGGGACGATGTATGCTTTTGACGTCTTCGCCGAGGACTTTTGGAGGAAGGGATGTTTAAACGTTGCCTTCCACGTGTCTAATGATTGCAGCTACAAACGATGTAAATATACGCATTCATAGGGTCTTTTCTTTGTTGACTGAGCACTCTACAAGTTACAACGATTGATTGCCCCAATTGTCGAGATTTCCTCGTCTGACTCAACAATGGAACTCATGTTACGACTAAAATTGCAACAATCGCAAATTATTATTCCACACCGCTTTGATTATTGAACCGTATTTCAGTAATTTACTCCGATATAAATTTCAGCTCTTAGTGTACCGACATTTATCAAAGAATTCTCACGAAAGGCTTTGATAAATGAATCATATTTTAGCAGTTAACCTTCCTATCTTTCAGAGCTTCTGCATCGACAGTATCTTAAGGAACAATTAATTTTTAAAATTGTCGCTGAATTTATGAAATAAGCCAGAAAGACGTCGAACTCTGCAAAGATATCCGTAAAAAGTAGATACGAAATAAATGGAACAAATAAGCTTCTATAATTTTAACACCCGCTCAGATATTACCTTATTTATATTTGTAATATGAGTTTTAAGCTTTTGATCAACTACATGAATAATTATTACGGTTTAGATAATGAGTAAAACTTGTTCATATATCAAAAATGTGATCTAGGAAACCAAAAATGCTAGATAGAGTTCGGGATGTCTCTAAAAAAAGGAATTAAATTCAGAGAATAAATTGCTAATTGCTACCTTTGCACAGAATTACCTTCCTACTGACTGACTCTTACCATTAATGAATTAGCAAAGGTTATTCTTACACCCTTCCCTTGTGAGTGCTTTTTCAATGTGTTTTTTCTTTTCTTTCTTTTTTTTAGGTGGAAGAAGATACTTTTCAGCCGTAAGTTCGCCTTAATAAAGACCTTATGAACTCATCCAATTGTTCTCTATCTCGTAATTGATTGATACTTCAAATAATTTACTAGGACACAATTCCATGCAAAAATTTCTATGCTTTGATTGGTCAAAAATGGCCATGTCCACAAATTCTTCCCGTTGGCGCCTTGAACCTATTCCGCACCCTAATTGCCTAAATATCGGAATTGGTCGTTCCTGCACTAACTGCAGCTGTAGAGAGATTACGTGTGTGAGATTCAATGAACTCCAAATGCTTCGCATGTCCAATCGGAAGTGCTTTTTGTCGAAGGCAAAAAGTAGACGATCTGACCAATCACTTCATCTCAAATTGACCGAATTACTCCATCTAAGCTTCCATTTAGACCTTCTGGTTCCTTTGATGACCCGGGGCGCCCATTCGACAGGCGCCATCTCCATTAATCCAGAGAGGACCCCTTCGGTGACGTCATAATTCGGACCAATTTCTAAGGCCCCCTCAAGAGCTAATCATTTCCGAAACACTTCGGGATGGATTTCGAAAGAAGGCTTTATTAGATCAGCCCATATGAATGCAGTGTTCTATCTGAAGAGGCAAGGGAACTAGGCTAGACGAAAGAGAAGCGGGGTCTGTGTGTATTGGCCTGAATTTTTCTTTGAATCAATTCTCACTTGTTTTGTGACTGGGGTTTGAGAATCTGAGAAAATTCGGTGTTTGAATATGTTCTCGGATCCTAGTAAATTTAAGGAAAAGGGTTAAGGTGGCCTAGCATATAAGGGAACTAATTCATTTGGCATAGTATAAAAGAAGTGCAAATCCAACAAGTCAAAAGAACTAATAAATGGTATCTAACGCCAACTAATTCACGAAAAATAGATTAACGCTAACTAGACCCCCGGAGTGCATAAAGAGTTCGCCTTTGAAGGTCCTGGGTTCGATCCCTATTGGCGGCCCATATTTATAAGGAGAAAAAAATGAGCTCAGAAATCGTATTTGTATTTGAAGAAGATTGAAGGTACACCGATGAATATGTAAGATGCAGTAGTTATTAACTAAAGTAAATTAAGGATACATTATAAAAAGTAGAACTTATTAATATTAATTATAAATAATAATTATCAAAAATCATCATTAAATGTATCGGAGGCGTAAAAGGAATGAATTAATTTGGTTGAGGAATTGGGAAAAGGGAATGAACAATAAGGTAGAGAAAGGTAAGGTATAGAGCTAAAGTTAAGTTGATCTGATAAAAAGCGTGAGAACTTTCGGGAAAAATTGGAGATTAAAATCAGGAGAACGATGTTTTTCGTTTACTATTTTTACAGAAAGAAAAACTGAACTATTCTTTGTTATTAAAGAGAGTGGATAGTAAAATACCTTGCAATTGCTCATAGAGAATATTTAATCCAAATTTATTGAGCCCACTTAATAAGGATAGAAGAGCAAGAGCTAAGAGACATGACCGTCTTTTCGTAATAAGAAGTAGAGCAGCTATTTCCGCAACACGCTTCATTGTCTGTAGACGGAAAGATAGCTTATCTAACAGAGTAAGCAGAGATTGGCGCCAAATGAAGGATTCTGATACAGAGAAACAATTGTTCTGCTAAAACTGTTGCTCAAGACGCAAGTTATTGTTTGAGAAGATTCTAAGGATTTCCTGAGCTTACGACTCATCTCCGATGATCGATTTCATTTCAAATTGTAATCGTTGGAGATTAAACGGTATAATAAAAAATACTCGGGAAATATCTATAAAACTCGAAATAATTTTTTTCCAACTTACCGTGGTATCCTTGCATACATATTTTACCGCACACAAACGTCTATCCAATTATTAATTTTTAATTCTAAAGCTACCTAAGTCTTTAGGAATAATGATCCTTATCAATGGTTATAAGAAGGTTAGAGAAATCGGTTGAGCGGCACTTAAAAATCTAGTTTATTGAGCGGTCAGCAAGGCGCCCGGCTAATGGGGCTCACCACAGATTGGTCCAGTTAAAATAAAATCGAAAAAATGCTTGAATCCAGCAGCCCTCTTCTGCAGCGATTCAAGAGTGATATGCCGGAAATCTGATGGACCATGACCTCACTGTAACCCATATTTTGGCTTCATTAAAATTTCCAAAAATTCCCATGCTTCCTTCAAATGCCATCCTAAATTAGGTGACACTCAATGGGTGGGAGAGATTCAGGAATATGTATCAATGTGGCATGGAAAAAGGGTATACATAACTTTATGTAATGTCAGAAATAAGTAAAACTTCCCCGCAAAATATTAAATATCTTCAAGGAGAATATTTGAAATTCCACAGAAATGTAATTGAACATGATTTGGATTCATCATTTTCTACGTGGCGGGAATCTAATGGCAGTTAGCAAATAGATACTTATAAATACTATATTATAACAGGATTTTCCGTTTGAATTTAGCTATAGAACTTATGCAGCGAGCAAGAAACGTTGTAAAAACTCAAAAACTTAAAAAAGTTATTTTGTTAAAAAGGTCTGAATCAAAACACGCAAAATGAAAACCTTCAGGAAACATGAAACATATTTTTTACACGGAGCAAGAATCTCCAAGTGACATTTTGCAAGAGAAATGAAGAGGTAAGTAATCTCGAAATTACCGCAGCATCATTTAAAAGGATGACCCTTCATGGAAGAATGTAGCGAGCAAAACGTTTTGCAGCTAATTTGAAATTTTTGGGTAATTTTGAAATATAGCGTACCACGGATAATTTTAATGGGCCATGAAATTTAAAAAAACACTGGTTTCTTCATTTTCTTACATGAAAAGAATTTTCTATATTCATGTACGTTCTAAATATCGTTAACAGCATTGTTTATTAATCTCCAATAAATTGCTTGACCTTTGAAAATTTTGCTGCGAATTCACCTCCACTTGTTTTACATATCACCCGTGATGCACGGCTGCTGGCTTTAAACGCCATAAAACCGAAAAACGAGAAAAATAGTTTCAAAAGGCTATTTTCGACCCGCATCTCATTAACGAATCCCATCGAAGCGGCGGTTAATCAAAGAGCAAAAAGTATATCGGTCAAAACGGTGACAAAATAAGGGTCCCACGAAAATTTCACCTATTTGAAAATGTATCCCTTGGTAACGAGGTTACCCTTTTGCGAGGGGAAAATAAACCCGGGTCCTCGAAAATAAACAAGAGGCGAAATGTTTGGGGAAACGAGAAAAAACGCGGTCAGCGAAATAGACAAATCTCAAAATCCCAAATCCAATTGCCAGCGGTGGAGTTAAGTAATTGGATGAGACCCTGGAGGAAGATACGCCGGTGGCACGTCTTAGGGAAAGGCGCTCTTTTTAATAGCCCACGGACAATAAACGGAGGAATTTATTTCAATGAGATGAAGGGCAATTGCTTCTTCCGAATGGCATGCAAAAGAGATTAAACCCTTCCGGTGGAACAATTGCAGATGATCGGAGGATTCATTAGCATGTCCACGGATATTCGTCCCCTCACTGAGCAGACGGAACGGAATTTTTTTAACTTTCGAAAGAACATGCGTCTGTACCATTGAACCGCACATGAAGCCGCACTAAATATCATATAATGCTTGCTGCTGTTTACAGATAATTCTTGTTACCAATTACTTTATATCATAGCATAGCAATTTCCCATAAGAAAGAAACGCTAGATAAACTAAAAGACAATATTACTACTCAAACTAATGTGTATTCAGATAAAAGTAAATTCCAAACCAATTATCCGGTTTAAAAGTTATACTGAGCTTGAAATCAAACAATAAAACTCAACTCAATTTAAAATCCATTGGGTTTATATTAATTTCACAACAATAAAAATGTATTCATAGGAAAATTTGGATTTTTGTTTTACGTCGTACTACTTCCTTCACATAAAAGGTAGATGCGGAAGATTTCTAATTCATAGTACATCGCTTGATAATAATTCTTAGCTTGAAACAAAAAGTCTTTCCAAAAAAGTAAAAAATATTCTTAATTTTTTCAAGTATAGTATGATCGAAAAATATATGTACACCCAAATAAATAGAATCATGTTTTCTGTGGCGTAGGAATTAAGGTACTAGCTAAAAAAATAGCGAGATACTCCGTTGTAATCCTGGTTACATTAATGTTTGGAATTAAGTGCAGGGAGTAACTCGTAAGAGTGGACTTCCGATAGTATATTTCGCATATAACACGAATTTATTATTGTGCGCATTTATGTATGTAAGTACCTTGTATTGAAGCGTGTTTGTGTCACACCAGTTCCAAATGAAATATACCATGAATATTGTGCAAATACACACGGACATAGATATGGATAATCGAAATCCTTTTCCAGAAGGAATGATTAGCGGGAAATTACCAACTTTTCGCCCAGACGTTTAAAGGATGCCGCTACACTTCCTAGCTAAACAGAATCCGTACTGGATCAATGCTAAAAACTCCGGCTTCAAATATTTTCGCAATGATGAGTGCGAATTGTGTGGCGAACATTTCCCTCGGCGAAAATTGACTGCTCAAGAGCCAAACTTTTAGCGATCGCCTTTTTAACAGGCCGCGCGCTTTTCTTGAAAAGGGAAAAAAAGTATGGAGAGCTTATTTTTGGTGGGGTAAATTTTTGAGCGTCCAAATAAAAGAATAACGGCTGTTTTTGCGTAGGAAAAGCCCTTCCAATAACGCTCCGTGACGCGGAATTCCTTCGTGCCGACGTGAATCTCTTCACGATGAAAAATTCACAGTAACGCCGTTCAATATGCATTAGCGGATGCGTTCTGTATTTTACGGTTTTAGGAAGGCTTTAGAGCTCTCGCAATTTTTAATATTTCATCGACTGTCGCATGTACTTCTGATCAATTTCATTATCTGCAGCAGACACGCAGTGCAGTATTCTGCCGAGGACTAATTTTAGAACGAAATCCATCAACGGAGAATGCACGCCCAATCTTCTAAGGCCCTCTGCTTTGTGCATCGCAATTTTGAATTGATAATTTATTTACCGTTCCTGCTTTCATAGCGTGATGAATGGAATATTTTAATAACTGTTTTTGGAAAGGATAGAGGAAAACGTATCCTTCCTCGGTAACGGAATGAATAGTATGTGATCGTTTCAACTACAAGGCCCCGAGTTCAAGTCCCGACAAACCTAGAAAAAAACCTAGATATTTTTTCCTGACTAGAGAATCGTTGTGAGGATACAAGGGCAAAATACCTCAATCCTCACCATCCCTTGTAAGCCTGATCGAACTCTTTAACAATTTAAAATTAAATTAATTTAATTAAAATTAAATTAAACAGCTAAAATTAAGAGTGGATGAGATTCCAACCAGTCTTAGGGTTGAATACAGATGGGGGAATGGTTGTGTTCTTCATTTAATACTATTTACGTATCATGCTTTTACTGTCCATCAAACGGATGTTAGTTAGCCATTAGAAAATGAGTACATACATAAAATATATATATTAGATATCCGTATCATGCATGGGAAAATATTTATTTTAATACTTGTAGAATTATGTATTTTTATTAATAAGACTTGATGTGTTTTTAAACATTTATCTGTATATACTTTTGTCCTACTTTTGAAGAGACAAAGCTCTAAGTAAGCTAAGTTACTGGGTTAATATTGATACTGAAATCATCTTAGTTTGCTACAAAATTAATTCATAGAATCATTATGTTGGAGTTACGTAGCCTATTCCTATCAATAGCATTCGGGCTGAGCGAGATAGGAATGGCAAATTACCTCACTTCTCATCAAAAGAATCTTCCTGCATCAGTGAGAAAAGCCCTATGATCAGAAATGTCATCAGTGATTACACAAATGACATATTTAAAAAGAACACTACTAAAGGAAGAAAACTCCAACACATTTCTAAAGAGTAACAGAGAAGCAGAGGTTGGCGACCGTGTATTCCCAATCGCCTTTTCGTGAATGTGAGAAACCTTCGAAATACGTCTGGAGAAGGAAGACAGGCAAATTCCCTCCGTGAATCGTGAGGGAGAAAGTCACGAGACAAATGGTTCGGTACTTACGAAGCAAATCCACGATCGAGCCAAAAGTTTCACGTTTCAGGACATCAAACATTCGGTGGAGATATCGGGGGATGTGTCGACAGAGCAAGTGAACGTACCTGAAAAAAATAAAAGAAAGTTGAATAAAATTACTCATTCTTCTCCAGGAAACAGCCCACGACATTTTTGGGCTTACACACTTGTCCATACAGATTTCTATTCATTTATGTAAGTTTCACACAGAGATGAATGACCTCTTCCAAGTGAAGAAGTAACGGATGAAGTAACACCGTATATACTCGAGTGTAAGCCGATCCGAATATAAGGCGAGGCACTTAATTTTATCACAAAAAACTGGGAAAACTATCTTTCTCCAGTATAAGCCTATGGCGGGAAATACAGCTGTAACTGGTAAATTTCAATATAAAAATAGATACCAATAATGTAACAATAATTGAGGTATTAGTAGGTTAAGTGATTTTGCATATTTATTTCAAATAAAAATATCAAACTAGTTCTATCAATGGAAAAGAGGGTCAAAGATTTACATTTTTACAAGTCGATTTCCGTTTACGACAGACTTTTTCCACTGTAGAAGCGATAAGAGGGTCCCTGACTCGAGTATAAGCTAAGGTGGGCTATTTCAGCATAAAAATGTGCTGAAAAACTCGGATAATGCATATATACGGTATATACAGTAGATGAGATTGCATTTCATAAGAATAGCATACGGTAGTTCTTCATCGGATATTCCATCTAATTATAGGCGTGAGATAAGTGCTAGTCACCACCTTGGAGAAATGGAATCTTAGAAAACACATCTGATAAGGGAGTAACACAATGATACTCTTCAATTATACCACCCACCCATAAGCCTGTTAGAGTGAGCCAGTTGAAATGATCATTATCAGGGGCGTACTAATAGATTCCGTAGACCATGCAACAGCGGGGGACGAGATTCAAGGGCCCAATTTTTATCCGTAGAAGATTTGCAGGTCATAGTTAAATATGTTTAACATACTCTAGAAAGTACAGTGTGGTAAGTGAATGGTAAGCCTTGTGGGGATTGTTTGTAACCATTCCTTACTGGGAGCAGTAGTAACAGGAGTTAATCTAGTAGATGTATTGGGAAAATGAAAGTTAATTTGTAGAAAAAGGATAACCAGAAAGCGAGTCGAACATTGAGAACAAGAAGGATGGAATTAAAATCCTCTACTTTTCCGTAGGAGCGTTAATCCTAAAATCCCCCAATTAACGCCCTTTGCCTTACTTCTTGACAACTTAACCCGACCTTTATACCATCTAAAAACTTTGCCTTCCCCTCTATCTTTCCCCTAGCATTCAACCTTTAACTATTGAAGAAACCTGCATATAAGCCAGTCTCGAGTTAAACTAGAATTAAACTCCCATAATTGAATTTGTCTCATTTCTATTACCTAATGAGTAATTCGGCCTGACTATTTTCCGATATTTTTTTTAAGTTGTACAAACACAAGGACATATGCTGTGATTTACTGAGCATTCCCTCTTCTCTCAATTTCAACTCGCCCATTCCTTTTCCTTTTATTATTTAATAAAAACCATTTTTATCCTACCGTCTTCTTGTATACCCTTAAAGATAATCCAAGGAGCAAGTAAATAATCTGCTGTCAGCGTAAAAAAATAGGGTTTGGCTTGGTTCTCAAAAGATATTTAAAAAACCTTTTGACCAATACACATATAAAGACTAAATTTGTTCAAAAGTACCGCATACAACCCAGTACAAGCCGACCCAAGTATAAGCCGTGGCACCTAATTCTATCACATAAACTGGAAGAACTAATTGACTCGAGTGTGAGCCAAGGGTCAAAAATGATGTAAATTTGAAAACAAAAATAGCTACTAATAAAATTAAAGTGATTAACACATGTGTAGTTTAAATGTAAAAATAACTGTTAATTGAGCAAGTGGGGAACTTACAAGCCGATTTCCGGCTACGGCAGACTTTTCCAACGGAGAAAAGATAAGTGGGGCTCTCACACGAATAGTAGACGAGGAAGGCTATTTCAGCATAAAAAAATGTACCGAAAAACTCGACTTACACACGAGTTTATACGATAGGTCAAAATTCGGAATTCAGGGTCAACCAACCGCAATGGAATTTGATAATATGACGGATTACGATAGTTATCAAAGAGGTATAAAAACAAACATACCCGTAAAGTGAAAGAAAACAGCGACCAATGACAGTCGGTTGGAAATCGCACCGAGTTCTGAATGAATGGAGGCGGCGATTGGCGGACGCGCATTTGGTACATAACTGTGAGAGAGAAGTCGGCGCCGAGGGACAAACATAAGAGTGAATTACGCTAATGAGGGGATGAAACAATGTGACCGCATGCTAATGAAGGGAGAATTGAATGCTCACGACATCTTTAATGACGAGCGTCACGGAAGACACGCAGGGCCTCTGGGGGGAATATTCATAAATAAAGGGAGAGTAATCACTCGAAAAACCGTTAAAAATGCACGCCAATGGCGGAGAGTGTATGTCGGTAGGTGAAAATGCTCCAACTAATGGCATATGGTTTATCTTTTGGTAGATGAATACGTATACTCCATTTACTTCAGTCTCGACCTTGCTGTGATAACGTGAAAGCTAATGAGGTATGATTGATGTTTAAATCATGGTATTAACCTTGTTCATTCGCAATTAAAACTCCCGACTGAATACTAAAAGTGTCACTATTTGCCTAGTGCTGCTCTCACGTATATTTTTCCATAGATAGAACTCAGAGGAAATAAATGTAATATACCTCACTCCTCACCTTACGTAACTAAGCTCGTAAAACGGCTTGAGTAAATGTTCTGACCGGGTAGCACAGCTGGTGAAAGCAGCCTCCTGTATAGAGGAGGATCCCGGGTTCGATTCCCGGCCCGTCAGATATTTTTTTCCTTTTCTCCTTGAGATTTTCCCTGATGCAAATGTGCAAATATTTCCTCTTGTGTGACAAGCCAATTCCATCTTTAGAGCTATTGGTAGCTACAGCTGTTGAGGTGAAGTCTCAAACCTTACTGAATACTGTACGGGCAGATGAAGGACACTCATCTTTCAGTCGATGAACAAGTTGGTTAAGAGGATTGCAAGGAGGAAGTGCTGGAGATGTTGGAAGGCTTTTTATTGAGAAACAAGCAGAACTGCCCGTCGTTTCCCAAGAGATAAAGTAAAGGAAAGAATACGTCAAAGTGAACTTTGCATGTCTTTCTTACGGAGAAACTTTGAATTTCACTCAAATTCTTGTAAAAGGTCTTCTGAATGTCCATATGTCTAACATTTAAATATTATATAAATGGAATAAACGTTAAATGTAAGAATTGTAAGCTTTGTAACTAATAATTCTTGATTTTTATAGAAAAAATATACACATGAAAAAGGAATGAGGGGATAAAGCAAAAAAACTGGTGGTTGAAATCATGCGATAAGACTTATCAAGTCACAGAAAAAGGTATTTAGGATTGTTATGTAACCTGATCAATAAATAGAGGAATTAAAAAGTAAGGCGTAACAACTAAAATATTAATATTCGAGCGATGCTACTGATACGAGTCTTAATTACAGTAATTTTGATCAATTACGTTCGATTCAGACTATAGACCCAAAATGGTT
Source organism: Sympetrum striolatum (assembly GCA_947579665.1). NCBI lineage: Eukaryota > Metazoa > Arthropoda > Insecta > Odonata > Libellulidae > Sympetrum > Sympetrum striolatum. The sequence goes on along the minus strand of OX388349.1, from coordinate 19,800,376 downwards.
CATCAGTGGAACATTTCCCTTTCGTTCGACTGCCCAGAGACGACACTTTCTGAAAAACATTCAATTTCTATGAAATATTCATAAGCTCTTCGTTGGCCTTCAGAGAACGTCTGAACTCCTTCCTGGAGACGTTACTATGCTGAAATGTTCCATTTTCAAGGAGGGTTTACTTGACGTAGGACGACATCTATGTAAAAAAGGAAGCAAATTGACAAGGAATAGATTTATTTATACTACTACCACAGAAGAAATTGTTACAGACGACCCGGGGTTTCGATGCATAGCATCATCTTCAGGCACCTAAATATTAAACAATTTCTTGTATCTTCTTTAGTATTCTTCTGTAGTATTAGTATAAATAAATCTATTCCTTGTCAATTTGCTTCTTTTGTCCAGGAATACCACCAAGTAAAGCCTCATTTAGTCGAATTGACGTCTGTGTAATTACAATGAATGTCTACGTTCTATTAGCTATTACAAAAGGTTAAGACGATTTCTACTTATATTAATGCCATCTCAATATAAATTAAGAATACTTACAACGAAATTATTTATATATTAAATATGTTTATATGTTCTTTATATTTCGCAAAATAAATACTTAACGAATTAAAGAAACTGGACAGCGAATTATTCACGGAAATTCTAATCTTTTCATATTATTTTCATTATTAAATAGCTTTTAGTAGTAATGTGCCTTGATAGAAATTTATTCCAACCTTCCCGTCTTCTCGACGCTTCTACGAAATTTCGGACTTATTATATAATCCCAAGGAAAAAAGGACTTGAAAAAAATCTGACGGGGCAGGGAATCGAACCCGGGATCTTCCTCTATCCGGGAGGCTGCCTTAGCCATCTAGGATACCCGGCCAAAACATTTTTACAAGCCGTTTAGGGAACTTTGTGTTCGCCTTGTGAAAAAATTTTCTGTCCTGGTAGCCTAGATAGTTAAGGCAGGATAGAGAAAGATACCTGGTTCGATTCCCGGCCCCGTCAGACTTTTTTCAAGTCCGTTTTTCTTTTGACATTTTTCTGGGTGCACGCCCTCATGTGCAAAGTACCTTTAACCCTTTTCTCAATAAATAATATTTATAAGATATCCAAATTTCCGATTCACGAAAATCTGTCACCTTTCAGGCGATATATTGCAGATGCATGATGATCCTCTCGACCTTTCTTTATCTTTCAAAAATATTTAAAACATTTAAAAACATTTTTTAACGATACCGAGATTTTGTCCAAAACTGCAGTCTTCATAATTTTAACGTATTTTCAAAGGTCAAGCAATGTTCAGCGGCAAAAAACAAGCACCGCACCGAGATGACGGGCAAACTATTTCTGCGCGGGAGAGCGTGAGTTCACTCTTAATGCGAGGAGTTGACTCGGCCACTTCAGAATAGACACTCGAGAGCGTTAGCAAAAGGGTCAATAAAGTCCAAGCAAACGTGTTGTCTAATACCACTTCGTTCGCAGTTGTCGAAGCGGAGAGTTGGAACTTTTTCGAGGAAACTGCGGAACTATCGCGGCGAGAAATAGATGCCCCGTTGTCAAGGGAACGCACGACTGCCGAGGATGGTAAACGGTAAATAACAGCTCGGAGTTATTAGCGAGTTTGGGAGAAAGAAGTTGTGCAGGAGGAAAAGAGAGATCCACATCTCTGGAGATGGCGTGAATTATTCAGATGGGCTGAGAAATAAAATGGGTGCGTTCGGGGACGCATAAACATATTAATACTAAGCGCTTTATGGGCTGCAGGAAGAATCCAACGGAAGACATTTCTTCGTCTTTAACGGAAAACATTGTGTTCAAGCAACAAGCGAATTCGGAAGAATAACCGGTGAAGTAATAAAGAGGGAAAAAAACAAAAGGGCTTTAAATGGAGAATACTGGGCTTTATACTACCTCGATGCATTGCATTATTTTTGGACCAGAAAAAGGTAAACATGCATCTAAGAATAAAAAGTTTTAAACTTCCGACCGTTGAAAATACGAGGAAATTATGAAGACAGCACATTACGAAAAAAAGGCTTAATACCGTTAAACAAAGGCTCACGATGTTTTAAATGCCATTCAAAGGAAAAGGTTGTGGGGAAAATAAGTTCGCAAAATATAGTTTGCAAGGTGTCAGGCTTTAGAATCGTACTTAAAACAACGGAAGTGAGCTATAACAGCAAAATTTGTTATAAAAACAATATATTATACCAAAAGCCTTGAACAGTAATCTTAAACTTTACGAGATTTTTAAGAAGGAATTGCACCAGTTTTTTTTTTAATCACTCTACAAGACATTTGGTTTGATGAAAGACTAACAAGTACCATTGAAGAAATTCAAATTTAGAATTTTTGATTTTAATATCTTACTACTTTATTTTAGAAAGTAGTACACCTTTTATATATAAATTTACATCATCTATACTAAAATAGAATTCAAGGATTCAGAACTATTATTCTTTGTATATAGGATTAAAATTTCCAAACTAACTTCTCATTTCGGCAAGTAAGACGGTGGCAGGATATGTGCTGATGAACGATATATAACATTATATCTATTTTAATATATATCGATAAGAAGGGAGGAAGTAATAAGGGATGAAGTGTAAGTTCCCAGGATTGTGAATTCTTGTCGGGATTCATTAAATCATTAATTTTAAACATATAAATATAACGCCAACTGTATCAGTGTTTCATCTACCCTATATCCAATGCTTAGGCGCATGATACCCAAAAAATCAATCTCTTACGATAATGACCAGAAAGAAGTAAATCCAATTAAGAAAATGCAATTAAGATTGATGTCCTATCCACTTTCCAAAGGAGACCTAACCTACATTCATGTATCTCATTACAATTTAGAACATCAAAGATGTATAGTATCAATTCTACAGCATTCCGAAGTCAATCGATCCGATTTCTAAAGAAAAGCTAAAGATTATTTCGTAAAAAAACAATTTCGCCAATCAATGTGAATCAGAGCAAGACAAAAATCAGGTTTATCAAGGTTGAATTTTATTACTTCCGTTCCTTAAAACATGCACATACACGCAATATTTTACATTCATGCATGAGCATCACGCTGTTACCTTTCAAGGCAAGCACGTAATTTTATTCCTTTATTTACCATACGAATGTACATACCACTTCATGCCTTTACATCACCATTTAAGACTATACATCTTACGCGACATCTATACATATTTTCATACATTTCCTGTTACTATCTTAACTTCATGAATTCCTTCTCTTTAGCAATTCAACCAGCTTTACCTCGATCTTCCTCCCCTTTTGCATCGTAATATGTTTAAAATGCTCATTTCTTTTCATTTTTTATCTTATAAAGTGATTGATTGCAATGTGAACAGTTATTAAAAATATCTCATGCTTTCCTCTTACTCGTGACGAGTTATTAATTTCATTTTATGCCAATATTTTTATAGTACTGCTGTTATAATTTCCATATTATAAATAGCTTTTCTTTACATACTTTAGCTTCTACTATCAGTAAGTTTGTGCAGGTTTTCACCTTTCTTTATGGGCGTTGTTCCCCTATAGTGGCTCTTCTTTCCTAAGATAACCCCTTCTGCTTTTTTCTACATTTACTCCTTATAATGGTTTCTTCTCTAATTCTAGGTACCCATACATTTGTATCAATTGTATATATATCAATTATAAATTTAACATCATTGGCGACAGGATGGATGGAAGATGAGACTTCTCAAACTCACCTAATTCCAAGACTTTCAGATATTTTCGGGCCAATCGTACACTCAGTAAGAACTTACTTCTATGGTTTCCAATCCTTCCACGCACAAACGGACCAGAGCACAATAGCAAAAAAGTTATGCGTAAAATATGGGCGTTGTCCCAAAAGGAGAATTTCGCCAATCACGTTGCGAAAACACAACGGAGAGCGCATTCGCAATTTGTTTTCCTCTCCGACTGAATCGCAAAACAGTGGAAAAAAACACTTTTTGCATTCCCATTTCTCCGGAACTGTGAAGTCGCCCGGGCAACGAGCTCAACAAGAATGCGCCATCGAACGCTTCCGCTTCCGACTTACGCATTACGACGCAAGTCGGAAAGCATCTCACTAATAATTGAAAAATGAGTTTTTCAGTCGGTTACAAGATGAATTTTTCGAATGAGAGATTTCGAGCTAGATTCATTTCATGTATAAAATGGCCAAAAACACTGATACAAAACCACGCCGACTTAAATTACAGAGCGAGAGAAAATATACACAAGAAAAGGCTATCTTCCTTTATATACAAAAGTAAATCACAAAAATTGACCATTCAAATGTGTTTTTTCCTTTTGTTAGGTTAAAAAGCCTTTTCATTGCCATTAACCACCATTTCTTTCATTACTTGATAACTTAACCCTATCTGAAATCTTCAGGCTTTGTTTCCCCTCCGCATCCTGCCTTCAATTGCTTCCTTTAGCAGTTCTTCTCCACTCAATATTTGAGTTACCCATTTCCTCTTCCCTCGCTTTACGACTCCCCCCTCTCTTCTCCCGCTGTCTCTTCTCCGTTCGTTACTCTAGCATACGAAATAAATGACGGAGATGCTTTTAAACGAAGCGTAAGGGAGTGAATCCATTGAGGAACGCAGGAAGGAGTAAACGTACCGCAATCATGGAATATAATCTAATAATAATATATATGATTATAATGATATTTAATTTAAAAAGAATCTTCATTTTTGTTCATAATTTTGTATATTATTTGTACTATATGTTTCTGTCTTAACTTTATTTTAATGTATTAACTTATTATTTGTTTTCTTACTTTTCCGTTACATATCATCAAGAGTCGGTAATCGGAAAATCCGGTGACTGCCAATTTAAAGAAAACCCATGTTACGAACATACATTTTATCATTTGTAATTAATTATGAGAAGAGAAATTAATATTAATATTAATATTAATATTAATATTAATAATACATTTAATTTAATAATAGTTAAATTTTAATTTAATAATAGTCTACATTCAATTTAATAAAAGTTTACATTAAAGTTAACACAAAACAACATGGCGGATTTAACTTGAGCGTTGGGAAAATTTTTACAAAAAATACTTTTACTTCGATAAAGAATTTTAAAAATTTTTAAATTTTACCCAAAAAAAATATAATAAATTATATAATCGTTCGGAAATACTAATTCAAACACCTCCGCTAGCAAAAAATAATGAAAGGGCAAAATAGGCCGCGCTGAACGCCTTTAAAGGCCGCACCTTTAATAAGAGGAGTCTGAAGGGGAAATGAAAAGATCGAATCCCGCGCAGAAAAGTTGAATGTGGTGGTAGAGTTCGCATCCAAATTAACGGAGTTAAAACGCGGTAATTGAAGTAATTGGATGAGTTACTGCAGCGCCGTCGTCAGCTGCGTGGACGCCCTAAAGTAATGTGTACCTGCAGTCATTGAATATTTCCGACATTTATCATCAATTTGTACGTATCTTCACTCACTAGAAGTCTTAGTGCTTGAATACTATATAACTAAACGAAAATTGAGCTATTCTATAGCAATAACTGATTTATGTACACATTATTACTCCTGGAAACTCTTCAACTTTTCTAAACATCTTCCTGTTTTTAGCTAAACCATAATATTGTTACTATGACGATTGTTACTATGACGATAGTTGTCATGCCGATCGCTACCAAGACGATTGTTAACATGACGATTTTTACCATGAAATTGCTATTATATCTTCCTTACTTCTGCTATTGAATGAAAATAGTTATACTTACATTATAACTAATGTTCACTAGCTATATTTTCAATTATAGGTAATCTAATTATTTCAATGAGCTATTACTAATTATTTTACTAACTGTTCGTTGATTACTGCTTTATATCTTAAATAAATCACTAATTATTGATTAATTATCTCCCGGATAGTCAAGTGGACAGTGCGTTTGCCTTTGGTGAAAGCGGCCCCGGGTTCGATTCCCGATGGGAGCCAATGTGCGAAATGACCTAAAATGTCGAAGCACTTTTAAAAATTTTAACTACTACTGATTACTTCAGTATACTCTCATTATCACGCACGTACTAGGAAAGACGTTAAGCTTTACAGTTTTTCTAGCCTGTGATCCTCCTTCGCAGCATTACAATATTGATGTATGTACGCCCCCCCATGATTGCAGCGCCCTGAGGCGTCCCAGTGGGAGTGGGACATCTCGGCAGGTGCAGCGAAGTAACCTTGAAGCCCAAAACTCACCTGCGGCCCCGCCCTTCTCCGATACAGGAAGTCATCCCACGCCTTTCATCCCAAGAAACAAGAGACAGCCGACTACCGCATCGCGCTCAACACTCCATGAAAATACATCCTTTGACCGATAAACAGGGACGAGCCCCCTAAAGAAGGCAACGAAAGTTACATATTACGTTGAAATGTTCAAATTGGCATCTTCGGTATACTATGTATATTCTATCATATACAAACTTCTCATTTTCCTAATTAATGCTTACGTGGAAATAAATTAAATTAAGAAAGAGGAAAGCGAAATGGTTTCGAAAGGGAGAGGTAGAACGAGACAAATTTGATAGAGTGGTGTACGAAATCATGAAGACAATATAAGTAGATAATTTCCAGAACAAAACTGAATGCATGGAAAGATATATCGATAAATTTTAGAGAAAAATACTGCCAAGGATAGGAAATAATAAAAAAAGCATTGCGAGAAAAAGGGAATAGTGAATAATACTTACGCATGCGTGTGAGTACCACCGGTTGATTGGACGTAATGACCAAAATAAATTATTTACATTGGCTATTTCTATTCAGGGATTGTTACATTTGAGATACGGGTGTCGATTGTTGGCACACACGCCACACTTACGTTACGCACGCCGCATTGCTGGAACGCACGGCATGTTACGAAGGCTACATTGTTGTTACTCACGCCACATTCTTGTTTGGCACGCTACATTGTTTTCAACAATCACTCATCATAATTAAGATATAATTCCGCAGAATTTTTAATGGATACCTCAAATTTTACCAACAATCACTTAAATTAAAATCTGGTAATTCTTTACATTTATGAGCATTGATAAATTTTATTTTTTATTTTTTAAGTTTTTGCCGTTTTTCGTAGTCTAGCATTACCGCTCCACTGCATGCTGCGGCCCTAGGCGGTTGCCTTACTTGCCTAATACCCCTAGCTGACCCTGATCACGGATAAATCACTTTACTGGGTCGATTTGGCGATTAGACGGTATCCATATTTTTCACTTACTCACGAATAGCTCGTGCACGTATTCACTAATCGATCGCAGTCGTTTTCGTTTCGAAAATCACGGAAAAGGCAATTTTCGTTTTCACGCCACCGAGGTTTTGGGACAATTTCTGAAAACGTTTTCAAAAAAGATCGATTCCTTTCAAACTCTTCAGCGGAAAAAAACGATTTTAAAAGCAGAGTGCAGAATCTCCATCGCAACTTTCCGAACGTGTTTTCCGTTCGTAAAAAATTCGTTCCGCCCGCATCGCCCGTAACGCTAGGTGAGAACGTTTTAAAATCGGATTAGCGTGTTAGCGAGATGTGCAGCCTGCGATTAATCGCCCCGAAATCGGAGCGCCCTTGGCGGTTTCCAGAAGCCACATCATCTGCATATTTTCCATTCGATCGGCTTTCGAGACCTACCGCCATTTCCTCTGCCATTCGACTGCATCCTGCGCATGCGCATGGCCTAATTTACCCGCCGCCGCTAAACTCTCCCGGCGGAAGACACCTTTTTCCCTCCAAATGAATCGCGAGTTCTCGAAAGTGATCTTTGAAGCATCCGATGGCTGAGCATCGTCAACATATACATTTCAGGTATCTAGAGAACGCCTGTTTTTATTCAAGTTATATTCATGATAAACTTTCTCATTGCTCGTTAAGATTCTATAAGGAACAGTAAAGGAATGCCGCAGCGATTTAAATTACATCAATTCATATTTTGATCATCCTTGTCAAAAATCAAAACAAAAAAGATCAATTAAAATTGATTTTCTATTTCTCTTCAATCCGTCGAATACAGAGCCTTTATTCTCACATCATTCCTAGCGAAAAAACTAACCATTACATGTCTGCAGTAATCCAATTTATTACTTCTTTTATTTCCCGCTCTTCGAATTCTACCTTTCAGACCATCATCCCTCAATATCCTAGCTTATTAATTAAATTACTTTGAAAACAAAATATAAATTTTAAGAAGTATAAACGTACTTAAATAAAAGATCTATGAAAAAATAGAGAATACGTCAAATTTCATCGAAGAGAATCAAGTTAGAGCTCCAAGCTGGGATCGCCCTGGGCCAGAATATCCTCGAAAGAAGCGATTCCGCTGATGCATGATCCTCGATAATTTTCCTTCATGCTGCTTTTAATTTCAACACAACTATTTTCCATAAATATTGAATTTATTATTGTATGTGATTATAATGTCATATAGAGATTATTTACGACCATCCTCATGTAATGTTGAAATATAATCCGTGGAAAATTAAGTTATCTCCTGACAAAGAGGATAAACATTTCTAATAAACATTGAGAGAGTGGTTAAAACGTCTACATTCTAAAACATCCATTGACTAAATAAATTTATAAATCTTATAAAAGTATAAGAAAGTGGTGCTCCGTAAATTTCTGCAATCCGATGCGGGAACCTCTACTCCTAACTACCTAAGGCCGGGCCTGGGACAGGCAAAACAATCATGGTACTTTCTCCAGTATACTTTGGAAAACAAATAGATTAAGAATTTTTGTTTAATTTTAAAGGCCGCTTGAAAAAATGATCGGGCCACATTTTAGCGACAAGCATCTTGCTTGCGTTAAAATATTATAACATCGAAATTTTTGGAATATAAAATAAATTAATCGCTACACAAATGTAAAGGAATTTCCGATATTTTTTTGAAAATCCTGGGAGAAACACTACATAAATAATAATATTTGTTTCAGGAAGCAAAGGAAAGACGTCCGGTTTACCTCTGCTGTGAACCATCCGGTAGAAGGAAATAGCGATAGTTTACATTTCGAGGCTCAAAATTCGTGCAGCGTGTCAAAAGTGGGACTGGCATCTTGTTAACAACCTTTGTTCTATCTTGCACGGCGTCGATACAATGGCAAGCAATCAGAGGGTGCCGAGGAGCAGCAGCAGCCGCATTCGTAAAACGTCCACTTTTCGAAGTAGGTCACAACGAGCGATCCGCTTTTTCCCCCGTGAATTCCGTGACATTCATACTATTCAATCTCTTTTCATCTCTTTCACCGCTACCTTCGGCTTGTTTTCCGCAGTCTAATTGGAAGGGCTTATCGTCCTCACGCGTCACGACACCTCCATCGATCAGATCCCGCGCTCTACGCAAAATCTCTTTCAAGTTGTGCGGGAGAAATTCGGTCTCGAAACCAGTTCCAAGTTATTCATTTACGAATGGATTGAGTAACTCCTCTGAGGGAGAAAGTTAAGGTCGTGCAGCATTGCCCTCTTCCGCGATGCATTCACATTGCGTGCCCGCCCAATCGCTCTTTTTTGATCGCTCGCTACTTTGATTTATCGTCGCTAAGCTTAGAGTTTTAATTGTTGACCATAGGAACTTATTGTTGAAACCCTTTTTTTTATTTTAATAATGACTATTGAGGTCATATTTGGAATCTAAACTATTCACTTAAAACAAATGATTTATTGTTGTTTAAGATAGTTAAGTTTATTGTTGACGATAACAACTCATTGTTGAAATAATCGCCGATTATTGGATTTATTCTTGCAATCACTTCTTCAATTATTCTTCAGCAGCAGTAGTAAAAATTTGTTTTTAACGGATACCTAATTGTACTTATTGTTTAAAACCAAATAATGATTAATTATAAACTACTTATACTTATTGTTGTAAAATATATTTAATTCGATTTAAATTTAAGCATGTACAAACCCAATTACAAAGATCAAACTATCTAAATCTTACGTAAGTAACATAAAAAATAACAAAAAATAAAACTACGCCAAATTATAAAATCATACACGTAAATAAATCATTAAAAATCTCATATTTTCAGGTGTTTTAATTTTCCGATAGTAAGAATTTTTAATGGAACCAGCCAGTTTTAATTTGACTAATTATTCTCGCTTATATAAACAAGCTATTTAAATAGTTTCACTTCGGCATTCTGTTGCAAAATGAATGTTTCTAACCATCTACTCTTTCTCATTCAACACACAAACAGCTTTAATCAACCTTGAAGTCTTATATAACGCCACATTGGCTGCTGCAATAATTCATTATTCATTACGCTAATTACCACACGTACTACATAATTGATTGATATCTCAAATTAGACATCTGCTCATTGTTACATAATATGAACACTTCTATTTCTATTGGATCTATTGTTGTAGTTTATAAATTATGATGTTAGCGTATCAGAAGAAATTTAATATATCTATCAATGATGATACTATTGCGTAATATAATAATTGATTGTTGAATTTAAAACGACATTGCGTAACGTAATGGCGTTATATTAAAACGAAGAATTATTGAAAGTTGTAACAATACCACTTTTCTTAACAACATGCGACAATCTTTTAGTCTTACAAGTCTATATTTTTACTAATTCTCTAATTTCACACCTGGGACATAACATGTATTTAATCACATCTAATGAGTCCTTTATTTTAGTGCGTTAGATGAGTTTAACAGCACGCAATGGCTGATAAGAGCGGATCTCTTAACGAGATTAAAGTGATATAAAAAAGCCGTGGGCGTTAAGCCTGTTTGAACTCGCTTCTCAGCGGGAGTCACATGTGCAGCTTCCCATTGGACTCCAATTGCCATTCTGAGCGAAGACATTATTCGCACGATTTGGCACGGAACACGCACTCGAGCGGATATCGTCCGAAAGAAGTCCGCTCTTTTTGCAAAGCCTGCCTTTGAAGCACAAATTAATCCCATCGCAAATGTTTCTCGACAAACAAAAACACGACTGTTTGAGAAATGACTTTTAATTAATTAACGACCTATTGCTGTCCTAGCCCTCCACTTTTATCTAGTTTAAATAAGTTGTTATTTCCGGCATTCCTTCGCCGTTGCGAGGGACTAGATGTCGGTAAACAATAATTTTGAAACCCTGGCACGCTGTGAAATTTATAACGATGATTAACGTTGCAAGGTTCGATTATAAGTTATAAGTAGTGAATAATGTATTTTAGTCTAGATATTTATGCACAGCATATAAATTTAATATTAGTATTATTAGTAATAATAGTATAGCAGTATTAATATTTAATAAGAAAATAATTCCGGATTTTGTTAAAGTTTACTTTCATAGCAACAATTTAGCAGCATAGTAACAAATTATATCAATATGCAATTATTTCTGATCACCGTTTAGAGATAAGTTATCGAGATAAGCAATAACATAGGAAATCACTCAAGAAAAATAAGCAAATAACAAAAGGATAAATAAATCATTAACGCGTTGTTTGATAGAGGTTGGTTGATTTATAGTATTTAAATGGAATTCATATCCAAACATAATTAATAGAGATCAGTAAATATTTCGGAAATATCTTTGAAATTTCACATGATAACTGTGTAAAGAAATAGATTATTAATATTATTTAAACGATATGTATTTATATTCTTTTGCATGATCATCCCCTGATGAGTCGTTTGGACTCGGGGGTCTTTATGGCATCCATTGTTATGTTTTCATTTACTTATATGACATTGTAAAAATCATTCACACAAAAAGCTTAATGGGCTTTAATATTCTTACCTAGAAATATAAATCAAAAGTTCTGTTATTAACAATATTAAGAATTATTAAATAAAAATGTAAGATTTATGTTAAAAAAATTCACAGTTTACCTATATAAATGCTTATTTTTATATAAATTTCATAAGAATTTTATTTTATATTTACATTAAATTTTTAAATTAAGATCACAACTGTTCTTTAAGGAAGTAGCAGAGAGAAAAATTCAAACTACGACTAACGAGGCCATTTCTTAATGGGCGATGTTTGTATTAGAAGAGTGGCAGAATCTTCCATTAATGAATAACTTATTTAACCGATTCATACACAGCTTATCCATCTTTGTGGCTCCAGATCTTCAGCCGAAAACGATTTCCTCCTTAATAATACTAAAATATATCCTCTCTCTCGTTTCATCAACTTAATATTCTTTTCCACGAAATATCACATCCACAATCAACCCATGATTGTGGACTACCCTTTCTTTCCCCAAATCCCAGCACAGCTTCACTTTTTCTGGCATTAATTTCCATCCCCGAGTATAATTCAGTTCATTCACCAGTATTTGTAGAGGCGATGTTTAATCGCGGGAGATGCCGGACGAGTGGATTCCATTCACATGAGATCACCTTCGTCATGTATAAATTGATTATCCCTGGGGTTCATCCACTTACAGGAAAAATAACTCAAGGCCGGCGAATGTGCTCCGTAATTGCGTTACTCCAAGTAAATCCACTTGACCAACTTAATAAGGGGTGAATCGGAGTTTAATGCGTTAGCGAGTAATCCCCGATTAAAAGGCGAAAAGGGATGAAAATTGCTAAAGCCAACCAAGTGTCGAAATTTCCTCGGAATCTCAGAATACATTCCGCTAATACCATTCACTTACGTGGAAAGCACGATATTCGCCTCGTCTAATCATAATACTTATCCGTAATCCTATCTATGCATGGATTGTCGGCTACACCCACACATATTTACAGCTATTCTCTTATATTCTCAAAGCTACGTACACCTCATCGACATCCCAATAACCCTCAATCAAACAGCATCTTCTCTGGCCTTCCTCTCCCTTTTGAACCATTCATATACCCTTAAAACGCCATCTTAGATCCTGCCACTCTATCCTGATGAATATTTTTCTTTATATTTTGGCACAGGATAGAGAAAAAATATCTTATATTTACTTTTTTCTCGAGACTGGGATGATATGAGATTTACTGAGGTATGAGTGATGTTGAATTATGGCAATGATTAAGGTTTGTTCTAAAGAAACGTGTTACTCGAGAGTAATTGTGCTTCTCTTACGTAGACTTGGTCAGAAGATAGCATACTGACTCAGGGAGGAAAGCAAACTACCTCACTCCTCATCTTGCCAAGTAAGCCTCATTCACCTCATTTTAGCTTTCGATGGCTAATATGAAAGGGAATGAGGTCCTAACAGCCTTTGGGCTCAATATTTTACAGTAAGACACCATCTCAGTCAATCAACATCCAATTATTCTCTCAACCAACTAAGTGAACACTCATTCCCAACAATATTAGTTATCAATATCTTTGGAGGTGCAATGAGACTTATTAGAAGAAATGAAAAAATGAAGTAGTTTGCATTATATCCGCAATAAGACAGCATGCGTAGTGATATAAAATCCAAAAACAGTAAGCTCCAAACCTAAACTATATATACATATTAATTTTAATCGCACTCAATAAGAAGTAACCAGGATAAATTCCACCGCTCGGCATCGCTCATACCTTCAATATAACCACTTCCATGGATAGGATCGAGGCAGTAAATTAAACATGCCTTTTCCTCCCACCCGCACCTCGAAGAGAAGGACAAGTGAAAAATGTTCATCGAGATGTGTTAGCAAGAAACGCATCCTTTCTATATAAGAAAACGATTTTAAAAAGCGGTTCAAACTGCGAGGAGTATACCGTGGCTGCGTAATCTTGACGAAGGAGGCGGTCTTTCATAAATCGCACCTTTCCATCTCAAACGCAATAGCACCCCGAGGCCACAATAAATCTGCCCCACCGAGACTCGTATTCCTAAAGTAAACATTCCAGTTAAATGGGTCAACCGTGTTCCTTAAAACTGGCGTAAGTCGGGACGACGACTTCATTCATTATTCGCGAGAACGACAGAGCTGTAACACCATGGCAACTAGACACATTGTTCGATTTTCTACTACCGGTAATGGAAGTTGTATTTAATCAGATATACCGGTATTCCGATAACTGTATGGGAAATTTTCATCGGAAAATAAGCGTGAAAGGAAGGTTTTAAATATCTTTTCGCAACGCACATATTTTATAGCTAAATATATTTATAATTTTTTATGCCACTGAAAGAATACACTATCAGATAATAAAAATTAAAAACAATTGAAAAATTACGGAATTTGATGTAATTTAATTCAGTTTCTCATATGATGTTATTAAATATGCATTGAAAGATAAGAAAAATAGAAAAAGAATGTTATGATACCTACGTTAAAATCATGGTATGCATGGCTTTAATTGATTTTATTTTTTATTAACGGAAAATTTTTAATCAACTACTTTAACTGTCATTATATTTAAATAAATTTAATTGTTGAAATTTGCTACTTTCGATCCAACAATGACAGGTTTAATGGTTGCACAACAATCAGTAATTTGATACAATAATAATTTAAAAGGCAAATTTAATTGTAAATATGTCAGACACTGGACTATTTAGATAGACACGAAGACAAACCGTTTCAAAGTCCCGTTTCTACGAAAGATCCGAGGCCGTAAAAAGCAAATAAAATTTTGCTTTGGTTTCTATAATACACACCCTGCCACACACTGATAGGCAGCAGCTTCCGAAAGGGATCCTTAGTAAATGTGGCTGAAAGAAGCAGTGGTGAATAAACTGTGTTTGCACCAAATGGAGTGATGGGCATCCCCTGCCACACATCATCGGAGAGAGAGACAGCGGATTATCAAATCGCGAAAATGGTCGCGAGGCCGTTCCGAGCTCATTTCCGCCGACAATAGCTCCCTCTCTCGGGTCCAAAGGACTTTTGGAGAGCTTCCAATTTCCACAAAAACGAGGGGCTGCACACCTCGGGAGGTGCGAAGGACATTAAAAAACAGCAGAGGGGAAATTGCCTTTCACTTAATGTAAGGCGATTGGGGAGAAGGGGCCACAGAGAGAAAAACGGTTCTATAGCACCTTCGCACAGGCTAAATATAACATATACGCTTGATTCCGTCGAAAGAGAAATTCTAAAAGGAAATTCACAATGTAACAGACGAACGTAAGATAAAGCTACTAAAACAAGTTTATTTATCCATAAATTCATTTATTAATATTTTGTTTATTCGTATCTAATTCGGATTTCTAATTATATCGAAAGTAGAGAGATTAAGAGTAATTAACTAGCTACAATTAAAGCAACCGACTAAATTACTTCCAGTGGCTATACATTAAATAATTACAGAATATATTTTATTCATATATTTAACAAAATAGTCAAATATGCTAGAATTTCATTCCAGGTAATGTGTTATCATTTCTAATAAATGATATTACAAATCCCATATAATTTAGTCTCACTTACGATGAAAAATCTTTAAACAATCATGTATCAATAATTCGTTGAAATAAATCGTATTATTCATTTTTAGCGATTATTTATTTTTTAATTTATACAGAAAATATTGTAAATAGTAATAGAAATAGATACTAATAAAAATCCCGGGAAAATTGCAGAAACGACCGGATATTTTGCAAATTCACAACTTCTCGAATGTGAATCTGACCCACTTTAGGAAAAATGTCAGATAAGGAATTCCTCAAGTATGGAGGATAAAAAGAAAAGATTTATATCATATAAAGGCCACGTTTAATGCCAATAGGTCGCACTTGAGAGTCCCTCAAATTCTTATCTTACGACATCGAAACTGCGAAAATAAATATAAAATTGCTAAATAAATCTATGCAAAATATTTCCAGTTTGACTTTCACTTGACTATATGAGTAAGAATGAAAAACTTAATCATTAAAATGCATGCGCTTATTTCAAGAAGAGAACAAAAGATGGCATTGAATAGCCAAAAAAGCAACTGATTTCCTAACCTCCGGCATAAATCTTCGGATGATATAGGGTATGCTGAAATTCCCTATCTTTTCTCTGCACATATTTAACACGCGTATCTGATATTACGCAGAAATCCAGTGAATCACGCTTTGGCGGAGGACAGGGTACCATAAAAATAGCAAACTTTTGGTGCGCAATGAAAAGTGATTCGATGAAAAGCACACAATAAATAAATTAACTTGAATTCTTTTTCATTCACACCAAAATTCTTATGAGGGAATCTGAAGAGTAAATATTCTCTTTAGAATGCCTTGCAACTAGTTAAATGTGACGGTGATCTTAATTTAAACTCTCCTATGACCTACATAACGACCTTTGTAAAGATTACAACTCTAACACAAAAATATTCTTTTATAAAAAACACCCAATTCCACTAAAATCACAATTTATATCAACTAAAACTGAAAGACGAAATTTAGCAAAGCAGAAAATAGATTGCAAAAGCAATAAAATTAAAGTGAGTTTTTTTGGGTAATTCTACGAAGTGCGTGACACGAGATAGACAAAACAATTCTCCAGATATTTTAAGAGAGAGAAATGAACAACAACTGGGGTTCAAGAGGACGAGAAATATTTGGAAAGACGAAACAAAAAAGAAGACGAAGACACGAAGATAAAAAGAAAGATTTCGAAAGATCGCGTTAAAATTGGAAGGGCTGCTCACAGAAGAAGAAAGAACAACATGCACAAAATGGCCCCAAGAATGAAAAAGAGATGTTTTCGAAAGGCGAAATAACACCGTAAGAAAAGAAAACAAGCGATGATGAGGGAAGAATTTGGCACGTGACACCTCCAGAGAGACCTGACGAGTAACAAAGGAGCATTGTTGCAATTAATGATGCGTTACGCAACAATGATCGCGGGAGAATAATTATTGTCAACAGACAAGATAGCGATGTATTGTTGTTCAAGGGCGACAATGTATCTGAAACCAGCAAAGCCATACGTATTCATAGAGAGCCAAAAATGGTGCATTCCGATACCAAATCATCTTTCTTTAAAACAAGGATGCTCAGTATACGGCTGGAAACATGAGGACGGTGGTGAATTAATCAGTTTGTGTTTCCAGTGGGGAGACCTTTATTTGGGATTCATTCGCAGATCGTCGCTCTGCTTTTCCAATCCTTTCCCCGCATTTTTGAGAGCGTCACGGTCGAACCGCTTCACCGCTAGCAGATTCACATCCGAATTCGACGATAGATCATCGATTTGCAGGCCAATGACTACAGTCAAAGTCTCTATGACAGGATGGGAACATACGGAAAAATGAGTAAATAATTTCTTTTAAACGTAATCATAATACTGGATTTATTGGTCCTAGAACATACAAAGTAGTATGTACAGGATGAATCAATGCCATTAATTATATTGCAATTAATTAAAACTACAAATTAACTATTCACTAAATATACCAATTAAAAGTAATTATACATCATTACATATTACAATTATCACAGATACATTTTACAACCATTGTTAAACAATCACAAATGCTACACTACCATACATTTAATTCCCATTACAATACGTACATTTACTATAGTTCCCATTACATCTTTACATTATCAGCTATAACCTAACCTAAATTACAAATTCATATTATTCAAAAATTCATCTACACTATAAAATGACTTGCAAAGGAAGTATTGTTTCCTTTTAGAAAATAGTAAACCCTCGTAATTTTCAATTAACAGGAACAAACTTACACACAATACTATTTTAAATCCCCTCATATTTGATTTGATGTTATTTTATTAAAATCTGCGCAATAGAGCGATAATAAAAAGATAAAATTCCTGATATAACCCATGAGGAGATTACCCAATAACAGTCTTACGCCGTTGCTATCAATAACCTTTTGTTGCTAAGAATCGATGAGGAAATAAAGCCATTCTTCGAGCGTTTAAGCTTCTTATGGCTCGATCTTCGGCATGACAATGGCATTTCCCGCGGCAACTATCGGATGATTGCGAAATACCCAATAAATTTCGAAATATAATGCAAGAAAACTCATCATTAATCGCATAAACATCTCATGGGTAGGATAGGAATGTCATTTTCCCACTGAATTTGATGCAAAAAATCTATTATTATTCAACTATCGCAATAAGAGTACAAAGGTAGCCGTCTAATATGTTTTGCAGGAATTATTGCTTACGACATAACTAGTCGAAAATGGAAACAGCCTTGAATTCCGAGCGTTAAATGCAGTAAATAAAATTGGCGTATAAATAATCACAATTAATGTATTTGATCAGTAAAAGAGTTGCACATTCCTAATCAGCAACTTACTTTTTATTTTATTTTCCTGATTCTTCATTGGTGGTTCAAATACCTTTGTAATAAGATATTTGAAACGAGAATGACCAATATTTACAAATGCATTACTGGTCATTTTTAAGTTAGGCTATTTACGGCAGTCTTAATTTGGGGAATTTGCTCCAATACCTTGATGCCGTTTGGTACAAGAGAGAGACAATGTATCTTCCATTCACTCCGGCCGTCGTCTTACTTGTGCATCGAAATTATTAAAGCTGCTGGAATATAAGGGATGCTGGATGCTGGGAAATCATCATTGAATGCTATCAAAATAATTTTTCATACGGCAACACTTACGTGGAATTCTCCCACTATAAAGTAAAATTTTAGCTTAGTGAGGAATATTATGGGAAACTACCTCACTCCTCATCTTGCGTCATTCCCCCTCTGTAGATTTCGATAGCTGATAATGGAAAGCGTGAGGCTCTACAGTACCAGAGTACTCTGTTTCAAACGAGTGACATGCTCTCCGTGTAGGAATATCACGGCAAATTACCTCACTCCTCATCACGCCTAGTCATTCCCTCTTTAAAGATTTAGGTACCACATGGTACTTACATGGAGGGCTTACCTGAGTACTCATCTATAAAATGTCGTGCGACATGTTTTCCGTGTATCTTCCTTCGCTCCTGGTGTACTTTTCATGGATGCAGTCCACGGTGATTCACGCTGCGAAACACTCTTTTGTTTCTCGATATCCGAAATCCCGTCTAACCTCGTTCCGCGGATTTTATCATCCGAAGCAGTTTTAAGGGAAATAAAAACTCCGCGCAACTGTGAGGCGATATTTCGGGGAACTCGAAAAGTTATAAAAGACGATAGCATCGAGACTGGGATATTCAGCGCACTCTTTCGGGAGTAAATTACAGTAAAAATGGCGAGGATTTCTGAGCTGGCAAATCGACTTTAGAGACGGATGCAATTTTCGCAGTCCAGAGACTTCTGCGATTTTAGAACTAGGTTTATGCGCTGTATTCCGCCAGTGTCGCACGTGCGAATGTATTCAACTGCCCCATTACGCCGGAAGGAGGTTTTCTGCTCATATTTTCGCATGAATTCACTTTTATGCGGTGCAAATATGCTAGCGGACTTCTCCCATGCGTGTGCCCGCCTTACGGACGCCTTCCGTTCAGGCGTATGCTTGTAACTCTAAAATGTGAGCACAAAAATTGACGCCTTCGGATGCTTTTCCGCCTTTATACAAAAATGATTGTATGCTTTAATTGTTGTTTTTATTCTTTCTATAAGAATGGCAATTTTCGTTGATTGCTACAAGAATTGTTGTCTGTCTTAATTGTAATGTTTACTCTTTCTACAAGAATGACAATCTTTCTCGATTATTAGAAGAATCATTTTCTGCCATAATTGTTATTTTTACTCTTTCTACAAGAATGACAATTTTCGTTGATAATTAAAAGAGCTATTGTCTGCCTTAATTGTTGTTCTTACTCTTTCTACAACAATTGCAATCTTCGTCCAATATCTGAAGAATCATCGTCGGACCTAATTGTTGCTTTTATTCTTTCTACAAGAATGACAATTTTCGTTGATAATTAAAGAACTACTGTCTGCCTAAATTATTGTTCTTACTCTTTTTACTTGAATGACGATATTTTTCGATTATTAGAAGAATCATTATAAAATCAATTCTGCAAGAATGACAATCTTTGGTAATTATTATAGGTAATTCTACGTCGTTGAAACAATTATTACTATCTGCAAATTCATCAGTCATCCCGCTTTGTAATTAAAAATATCTCTGAAGAAGGAATAGAGCTGAGATGAGGAGTAGAAGATAGGTGAGAAGCAATATGTCCATCATATAGGAGCCAGAATACTACGCTTGGAAAACGACCAAGAGTATACTAAAATTACCTTATGAAAAAAAAATCACAGCATTCAATTGTAAGTGGAATTGAAAGACAATCAAACACAGACGAAAGATGCACCTAAATGAAAAATGAATAGTAATCAATTCATTAATATATTGCAACCGAAACAAGACAAAAACAAATACATAACTAAACTATACACAAACTATCTATATCGATTTTGCTTCTATCCCGACAATAATGTGAAGAGACTAGTTTTTAGATTTCCGCTGGACAATTACATTATTACTAGCAGTAAGAATCATATGCCAATCATTAATTGATTAGTCAAAGGCGCATTATTGGCGACATAAAACTTCAACAATGGTACTTACTTCAGTAAAACGTTTTTTCGTTGATATCGTGAATATTCCAATATCTTTATTGTAACAAAGCAATGATTGAAAACACTATCTGATACGTGAGGATCGACTTCAGAATGCAACAAAGGAGATGATGAATTAAGGAAACTAGGAAAATAACGCGGATGCAATTCAAAAAGCCGTAATTCAAGGAAAAGGGAGGATGACTGTTGTTAGGTGTTCTCATGACGTGAAAAAAGACGGTGAGCAAGCAGTTACTGGAAATGCATGAGCAGCATTCGAAATCCTACTCAGACGGAATACTTTTAAGCAGCAGTGTCTCAGATTCCGCCGCCGACACGGGTGACTTGGGTGCCTCCTCGTGCATTGACCCATTTCCTTCAAGGGCATCCGTCTCTCACTGACACGGCTTATTACTGTTTCTCTTTTTCCAAATTCCTTATCGAAGCTAGACTTCCTCATAAGCCTTTCTTTATCAACCGAAACCATAATCTAACATTTGTTACATATCAATTCCAGAGGCTAACGGTTCAAAGAGAGCTCAGAAGATTACAGATGGCGACACCAGGGGCAAATACAAAGAGTGGGGGGGAGGAGGGCAAAGGGGTAAAGTGCCCCCACAAAAACAAACATTGAAAACGGTTTTCAACTGTTACACTTTAAAAATATGCATTATTCATTCCCTAAATGCGTAACATTACGAATTAAAATGTCTTTAACACCATAAAGAACATTCTTCAAGTCAGAAAACTCTTTCTAGTCTTAGTATAATAATTCTCCATTAAGATTTGGTGCCCGCCCTTTTGAAAATGACCGTTTCTAGGCGAGAGCTGTCACATCTTCATCACGCAGAGGGCGTTCGGAGGCGAGACGAGAAAACGCGTTGCTAAGCACAATGGAAACAATTAAAACCGTTTTATCTCGTCTATCCATTCGGTCACCAAGGCTACCGTGAACATGCCGAGGGTGTAAAAAGCAAGGCGTGCAAACGTGAGCACGGGCGGGTGCGTGACATCAGAGCGAGGCCTTTATAAGGATGCACGGCGTCTCCTCTCTGCGTCACGGAATCGTCACGGGCGTGACACCCACTCGAGTGACATTTGGTGGACGTGGGCGAAGCAGTTCCGAACTGTCCAATGGAAGAGAAGCCACAACAAATATGATGAGAAAAAGGCTTCGGAGGTTTGCCCAGCGAAGGCTACAGATGACGCTGGAAATCTCTAAGAATAATCGTAGTTCATATACATTTATTCCACACCAATATCACCCATTAGAAATACGGCCTTTCTGTAAGTTATTCAGTCCTTCAGTCGGTTAGAACCTCATCCCTCTAACATTATCTACCATGAGGGAAATGAAGCTTACCAAGAATGATGAGGAGTGAGGTAGTTTACCCCTGCTTTCCTCGTCAAACCAAAATGCTATAAACAGAACATGTCCAATGGGTAGGGACATATTTGCGCATAAGGGCGTGCACCTAGGAAAACTTCCACGGATAACCGAACTTGAGAAAAGTACGACGGGACCGGGAATCAAACCCGGGACCTTCCTCTATCCTGGAGAATGCTTTAACCATAGAAGCTACCCGGATATAGTATTTTGTTTTAAGAACATGTCCACGTAAGTGAAACATATTGTCTCTAAACTAAACATTTTCTTTGAATCACATTTGGATAGACCTTAATTAGTGTCACAATGCAGTATCACTCATATATCAGTTGCTTTCATATTATCACGAAAAAGACTATGAAAAAGTCGATAAAAGATACATTTTTCTCTACCAAAAGACAAATGGAAAATACAAGATGCAGCAAGAACCACAAGAAATGTACGTAAAGTTAAATTTTCGTTTCCTAAGCATTGGTTTGAATCACTTAAGATTATATTAGTAGTAATGATCGTACAAAGTTAGGTATACCTAACGCGTGAGTACCGCTGGTTCTCGATCTCTCACCAAAATTTTAATCACGAGACCTACCTAGCCCAATTTGAATTGATTGTTTAAATTGATTGATATCTTTGAATTCAGATTTGAACCCTTTTTTTGATAACTTCCAGTAAAATTAGGAGAAATTACATATATAAAAATATTAATACAGGTAATCTGTAGAAATATATGCATACTCTATGTGTATCTTATTGTATCCTTATAGGAGTAATATGGAATAATTTAATTAATCAGTGGACTGAATGAATATTTTACATCTGGAAAAGGGGAAATCTGAACGCATCTGAACCTTCCTCGATGGAGCACATTTTTTGAGGGCACATGTTGATCGACGTTGACAAGCATAATCCATGCGACGTCATTTCCGTCGCGTAAAAAAGGGAAAGAGGAAATCAGAGGACCACCCTGGTGGAAAGAAACTCTCAATGGAATAATGCAATCGGCTGGGAATCATGCAAACATGTAATGGATGCAGGACAGAGCATGCTGTTGTTGATAAGCTAGATGGGATACAGTCGTAAAGCGCAGAAATCAATCAGCAATCGATAGTCAATGGTTGATCATCGCTGGAATTCATGAGCGCTTCGAAATGATGAAAGAGATTATTGAAAGTAGTCAACTGTACATCACAACGGCGAGGGTCTAAAATTCTGCTGCAATTGCTGTATGTTTCGAGTTATCAATCGAAAATCTTGCTTGTGACTGGAATTTAATTAAGTGGAAAAAGTGACTATTGTATGTAATGAAGCTCGCAACAATATATTAGTTCAAGATTGTTAACAAGTATCGCAAATAAGTGAGTACGTAACGATGTATGCATTACAGATTATTGAGATTGACACTAGCTAACAATGCATGTGCATAGAAACAATTATTGAAGCTGATAATGTGGTAATGGGGAAGATCTGGAAATTTGAAAATCTTGCTTGTGACAGGAATTTAATTATGCGGAAAAAGTGAATATTGTAAGTAATGAAGCGCGCAACAATATATTAGTTCAAGATTGTTAACAAGTATCGCAAATAAGTGAGTACGTAACGATGTATGCATTCCATATTATTGAGATAGACACTAGCTAACAATGCATGTGCATAGAAACAATTATTGAAGCTGATAATGTGGTAACAGGGAAGATCTGGAAATTTGACAAATGGAACTTGAGTGTTTGGGAATCATACCTATATTTATATGAAACGAAATTAAGTTTTTTCTCCTTTGATATGGATTCCCACTACTAAACGACTTATTATATCTATTTTATTAATACATGCCTTACATGCTTATCTTGAATTAAAGGCAATATTAATTTTAACTACGGAATTTAAATTAGTTAATTAATAATTAATAATAATAAAGAAGTTAATTCTACCCAAGGAACCACTAAACATGTCAAAATTTCGCGAAATATTAAATATAAGTAAATTTATCGCAGTAACACGGCGTATAGTATCTATAGGCAACTAGCTCCACGCTGTTTCTAATAAAATAGATTGTTTAGCGAAATCTGGAAGAGGAGCTATCTCCCTCTTACGCATGGAAGGCGATAAACGATCCTTTGATAGTTGACATACGATTGTTATAAACAATGAAAGCCGTAACAATACAATTTGTATTTTTGGGTATTTCATTTCATAAACAATGAAAGCCGTAAGAATACAATTTGTATTTTTGGGTATTTCATTATTTAAAACCGAAAAACGGAAGAATGCCGGCTATTAATCGAGTTAGCACCGTCATCCGAAACCGATCCATTTAAACGTTCCCCGCGACAACTCGCATAATTTGCAACCTCGAAGAACAGAAACACAATTTTGTGCCGGGGATCGATTCGAGGACAATCGCCCACGCACGTTAGCGCTAATTGCTAAGACGCCGCTTTAATTAAGCCTCGCTCGTGATGTGTATCGCGGCGCTGATGAATTCTCGGAGAGATGACTGCGATTGGCCAAAGCGGGAATCCAGATGGCCGAGAGGTAATTAAGGCCTACGAAACTTGGGAATCTCATCCGAAGTATGGACCACCGATCCTAGAGGAACTATCGCTTAGAAAGTGATACTTCGGACGACGAAAATGGCACTTTCCGACGTCATATTGGTTTTCTTCGCCAGCCAAAACTGAATTACTTTCCAATTGCTTAATGTAAACAGATAAACAATTCCAAAGGGAATTCATTAATAAATATGAAACAAAAGTTAATATTGGCTTCTGAATAGCAGAGTAGGTAGCGTGTTAGCCTTTAGTTAAACTGTCCCGGGTTCGCTTACTGGAAGGGGGCCATGTATAAATGACCTCAGATAGACCAAAATTCTTTTCTTTTTGGACAAGTTCAATGTATGGGTACACGCACGTATATTAGATAGCAGAATAATATTATAATATAAAATAATAGAATATAGAATTCATATTATAAAGTCCACGTAGGATGGCGTAGTATTGTGGAACTACATCACAATAAAATGAAAGGACGACAGGAGTACTTTTTTACTGATGATGGTGATTATTCGTAGAAACCAGAAGTGTAAAAATTAACCTGTGGAAGAAGTGTATTCCTGTCTTCCTTTCATTTTATTGTGAATTCATATTGGCTACCAGGATCTGAAAACAGCAAAACACTGTCTCTAAGCCTGAAAAGTTATCAGTAGAGTGACTCGGCATCCTCAGTATCACTATTCCAAGGATACAATCACAGACAGGGGTATCAGCATCGAGCGTAGGCGAAGGACTTCAGCAGTGTGCCTCCCACAGGGGATATTAATTAGCTTAAGGGCTATATTAATTGCATCTCTCCACTCCGTATACATTTCAACAATCCTGACCAGGGTCAGATGCAGACACGGATGAACTGCCGCCTCAGGGTACCGCGAAAATCAAAGCGACGTCAGACTGTTAGCAACTTTAGACGCGGTTACAGGTATTCAATTACGCCGATGTGTGTTAGTAAGCTGTAATTAATGAAGTGTGTGAGGTATCCATCAACATAGCAGCTCGCGAGAATAATGAGATAACGACTAGCATAATATTGCTGCAACTAATTTTGTGTTCACACATGTAAATGCCTACGCGTTGGTGACAATGTAAATGCAATTATTCAATGTAAATTATTGTTACAGCTGATGTACCGCAGCAATAATCGCGGCAACAAAGGAAGTAAGTTATCAATAAACTTAATCTGACGGATTAGTTCAACAATGTAATGTGAGCTATTGTTTATGATGATGCACCGCAGCAACAATCTTGGCAAACAATGGATAAATTCAATTAGTGATCTTAATATAAGATCTCTGGAACAATGTCATGTGAACTATTGTTACTGTTTGCTGTTATATATTGTTGTACCTGACTGATATTTGATGATTACTAAACTATTGTTTAATTGTAGCACTGAGGCAACAATCGCAGCATTAAAGGACCTAAGTAATTAATAGCCTTAATTTTACAGCTTATATTATCGTAAAATTACACATTACTTTCAATAAACAATTTTTATTCGATACTTCCTCAGAGGTATAAAAATTTGGAACTCGAAAATATCAATAAAAAGGCATCAAGATTTACAAATTCTGTCCTTTGATCCAGACAGGAACTATTGTTTAAATGCCCACTGGTTCACCTACTTCTATACAGTCACATGGTGGCCTACGACTACGGATTCAGGAGTAGACGACATTTTAAGGGCATGTATGTCCCTATTCCCCAAGTAATACCGATGTTTCCGAGAGCTTACCGAATGTCTATATCTCGCTCCGTGAGAACGAAAGGATAGACCCAAGAATGCGGTCACTGTTCTCTATCGTCATTTTTCTTCCGATTCCGTGTTACAGAGGGCTGTTGCGAAACCAAGATCACCGCGGATTCCCCACCATTTCCCGTATCGGGACATTTCCTCTTTTGTCTTTTGCGATGCCTTATAGGAAGAGACATTCAATTTGATGGAATGGATTCTCTTTCCCAGTTTGGGCCGAACCCACGCATTCCCAAACTTTCGAGCGTCTCTAAGCAACGCCGAATCCAAAAACGGCGGATATATTAAATGGGGAATCCAGACGAAATACCAGGTGCTGTCTGGGCGGAAAAAAAAGAAAACTTTACTTCCCCAAGGGTATTTTTTCTGTCACCAAATATAGAACTCCTATAAGTTATGCTGAGCAAATAATAAAGTCGTACGTTTTGAGCAAAACATTAAATACCAAACAATTATTAACTAGGCATTTAGAGTTAGTACCGATGGACGAAATTTTGAAGGCTTCAATTTCTCATTTATGATTCCTAAATAAGACATTCATATGGACTATAACACAAAAGTGACGATACAAAGACTTACAGGCGTAAAGGTCAAATTATTAATTCGTTTAATCTAAACTGAAAACGTCAACAGGTTAACAAAGCAAATTCGACGAAGGCATCCGTCGTCAAGGCAACAAAATGAAAAATAAAAATTTTGATAATTATTCTTAAAGAATATCACATTTGCGAGATTTTACGAAGGAATTTCTGACGGAAAAGATTAAGTTTTGCACTGGATTATTTTCTATGACAGTCCTTGGACAGTAACGGTCCTTGGACCTAAGACAGTGTAATGACAAATGACTACAGTCACCATCTACTACTGCCTTTGTTTCTTAAATGCCTCCAAAAGTTTATATCATAGAATCATTATGCTTGACTTGAATGGTATGTACTTTACCACTAACACAATAGCGATTCCTCGATGAAAGCAATGGCTAACTACTTCTTTTCTCACTGCCGATAGACTTGATACGCGGAGAGAGAATTAAATTACTAATGAAGATCGGAGAAAAAACTAAATAAAGAACTAATAAAGAAGATAGAAGAAAATTAATAAATTACCTCCATAAAACTTTTACTAATACATAATTACCAATACATATTACATGATATTACTAATAAATAATTACGTTGAGACCATCAGATTATCCAGCAAGATTAGATCCAACATAGCTGTTTGAACAATCACTAGCCCGGAGGCTACTTGCATCCTCGACTCACCCTCAATGTGGAGATGAAACCAATGATAGCAAGATGAGGAGTGAGGTAGTAAGCCCTCGCTTGCCCCACTTACAAGACAAGATACAAGCGGAAGAAGTACTGGAGGGTGCAGCACAACGACCCTCGAATAAACAAATGATAAACGAGGTCACAACAACAGTGGACACGGTGCCTTTCACCTCTTCTGAGGAACGCCCACGCCAAGTTCGTTGATCAGAAGACGAAGACGCAAAAACTGAAATATTTCCAGATGTGGGAGTTCTTTTCTGAAGGGAAATTTCCCTCGTTCGTGAGATCGTTTGAGAGATTTATCCGGAATGAGGTTGGCTCCATTGACACCCCACATTTTGGGATAAAGATGCTGAAGGGTCGACGAGAGGGAAGTTCGCTTACTTCTGGGGTGCGGAGACAGCGGAAAATGTTGATGCGTCGTGTATCCTTGGAAACGAATAGTGCACCATGGGAGACGAATAAATAAGTAGGGGTTTCGGAAATACTTCCTGTAGCTACTTGAAGATCAGATTCGAGAAAAATCGGAAAAATTGCAAACAAGGGATCTGGAGTCGAACCCGGAACCTCAAACCTGAGGATAATGAAGGAGCTTTTCATTTATCGGTAGTTAAAGTAGTACTACTATCCAAAAGTAACAAAAATGTTAATGCCTAAATTACCTTCCGATTAAATATTAGAAATCCACATTGTTGAGTAAGATCCATCACAAGAATGTGAAGTTATCATAGAAACACTTTATTGTTATTATATTTTATTTTGAGCTCTACACAATAGCCTACGTAAATAGATTTTTTCTAAAATCATCAGAAGGAGGGGACGATAGCCGCCTACAAATATGCTTTTGTATCTCTCTCAAAGTTTCACAAACTATTTCGTGTCACAGTTCCTTGGTTTCCAAGGTTACCGCGATAATATATCACAGTCAATATGCGCACTGCGTTCCATACGTTTCATTAATGAAGTGAAACTCGAACAAGAACGCTTCATAAATTGCTTTCTAGTGAATGGCATTCATTCTGCTGGAGTTAACAGAGATAGATGCTTTATTTAACATGGATTTGTATAAAGAAAATACTGTTTTCTAGGAACTACAGCTTTAGAGAGCCATCTTTAGGCCTCGAGAAATGTATATATTTACACAATGCGAATTCAGCAAAGAATATTAAAATTCTGAAAAAGGAATCGATCTTTATACATTACTTTCTAATAACAAAGATTTTCAAAAGATCTCCGCCGCTGTAGACTTAAATCGTCATTGTTATGAGCGATTAAAACTTATGCATTGTTATTCGCAAACAAACTTTCTCAATTGTAAGAGGTCATTGAAAGTTCTCCATAGTTGTTCGTCATTAAAATTTATACATTATTACCTACAATTATAAGTTCAACAATCAAATTTTGTCACATTAAGCTTTCTCAATTATTACGCGTAAATGAAAGTTCTCCTGTGTTATTCATTACTGAAATTTCTACATTATTGCCTACAATTATAAGTTCAACAATCACTTTTTGTCACTTTGATCTTTCTCAATTAATACGCGTAAATGAAAGTTCTCCTGTGTTATTCATTACTGAAATTTCTACATTATTGCCTACAATTATAAGCTCAACAATCACATTTTGTGAACTTTCTCAATCCTTACGCATTATTGTAATTTCTCCGTTGTCATCCATAATTAAAATTTCCACATTGTCAACTACAATTATAAGTTCAGCAATCACATATTTATAAACATTTTCTTTGTTCTACCGCTGTCCGTATTTGATTCAACCGCCCCTTTGATATCCGCGCCCTGGTTCCCCGGCCCTGACACGGGACAAAGAGCGTCTGTTCCGGCGATTCGAATTAACGTCGCAAGGTCAGCGAAACGCCTCCGAAGATCAATTTAAGGGCAGACACACGAAGCCGATGCTTTTTCTGCCGGAAGCGCTTCTCTCGGAGACGACGTATCCACGCGACGAATTAACATCGGCTGAATATTAAGTCGAAGTCGTCGAATAAGGAGACAGAAAGGGTATTCGCGGTGACAACTGCGTGACACTACCTCGTAACCCTTTTATACGACCCTTAAAGTTCTAAATATGGTAAACTATATCGTATTAGGAGAGAAGAAATAAAATTATTTAGATGGTATTGGCTTATAAAGGCAACGAAGGATATGGAAATATTACCAGGTGGGCTGATGCGTCCCCAAGGACTCCCCGATGACCTGCATTTAGTTTACATGCACACCACGTCAGAAGCGAATGACATACACCCCGACTGAGAACAGCCTTATCCGTGTTCATGGACGCGTGTGTTTGAATTATCGTGAGCATTTTTCCTCCAAGGATGCCTCTCGGATCCCATTAAGGATGAAAAACGATAAAAGTGCACTGCATTTGGAGGCGGAAATCAAAACCTTTATATTCATCTCCTTAAGAACGTCCGCCTCTAACTCTGCATCGTAAAAATTGCTTCTTTATGAAGCATACAGTGGACTTAATTAGATTTCTGCACATGGAGAACTCTTGTAAAAATTTTCTTTGGTAAGAGCCGAATCCGGGAGCCATTAATATATTTCCGTTCGATCGAGCGTGTCTTTAGCAGATTGCAGTACTTGGTTCTTTCATTCGTTAAAATAGGTAAATGTGAAGATATTTCCATAGCATTTACTCAATGCTACGGATGAGACTATAATATATCTTTTTTACCGTTTTCCTATCGATTAAATACATAATTTCCCGTTTATTTCTAAATCTATCGGACATTACCCTCTCTCTTCGATAATTACCACGGAAACCGTCATTGTTAAAGCAGATGCGACAATAGATAAATAAACTTCGGAAAATGCGACGAAATAAGCTTATCTTCTATTGTTTAAGTGCTGTTGCAACTGTTGTGGCAACCAAAAGTTAATTGATAATGGAGCAACTGTTATAGAAACCAAACGATTTTATTGATATCTTCGTTACAAGGAAATAACGTAAAGGTTATTTGCACGAAATAGCGTGCAGCCAGAATGAATCCCAAGGAAGAATATACTTAAAAAAGAGCACCTGACCGGCATTCGGGAGACCCGGGTTCGATTCCCGGTCCCATCGGACTTTTTTCAAGCCTATTCTTCCTTGGGATATCTTTGCTCTTTATTATTATTGGTGATTGTTAGCAGTAATTGGCATCGTGCAGTATGTTGTTGTTTGTTAATAAATAAAATAAAGAAATAACTAATAATAACTTTTGGTCATAAAATCGTTATAAGTTGACTACAATTCTTTAAAATGCTCCTGAGTAATTATTGCACAGAATTACTGCTTTAAATGCATAAAAATACACATCAAACGTCTAATGAATACATATATGATAGGACATTTCACCATTTGGTCAGGAGTGAATATTTTTCGGAGCGATTTAAAAAGGAAAATACTTTAATATAAGTGAAACGTATTGCCGGCATCAGTGCGGAGGATGGAATATGAGAGAAAGCAGAGGTTGACTTTCCCGAATAATAAACCCGTTGCCGCGAGTCTGAATGAGATGACGTAGGAGTAGATTACGGAGTTAACGAAGATGGCGACGAACGTCTGAAGGGCATCTCTCCCCACCTCACGCAAACACACCAATCAGACATTTAGAAGACCAAGACCATCTTTCGGAAATCAAAAGCTCAACTTCTGCTGCAGTCGGGCACGAAAAACAACAGACGATGAAAACTTACGCGTTTTCCTGGGTTTCTCTGGCAACCAGTTTCACGGGAGGAGAAAATATTTCATGCAGTCGAATAATTTAAGCTGCGAGGCCAGAATTTCGTAACGTAGCGTTTAAGAGAAAAACGCTCAATTTCCAGGTTAGCATTTATAACCCATATGCACAAGTTCAACAATCGATTAGGCCAATAATTCATATAATAAATGTGGTTTGGCGGAACTTTGTGTACAATGGAAATATTTCGAAATCTAAAAATTGCCATTCTTTTTTATCCTTTAGAAATACTTATTTTATACTAAATTGTTAACACATAAACAATATCTTTATTGTGCAAGCAATACTTATACTTAATAATTAGTCTAGCGATGCTTGATGCCAAAAACAATACTTTAACTTTCTACATACCTTGTTTATCGGTGTTTTTACATGTAAGATGCAATATTTATTTTCCCTCGCATGCCATACACACACTATTATTTAGGGAGTTTCTTCTGCTGTAGATAATTTATTCTCAAAATAAAATCAGTATTTTAATCTGTTGAAATTCTGGTCTCCTCCTGCTATATTCATTATTACGTACACATTCTCTGATAGGTTTTTAATATATGTTTTGCATAGTTACGTTTTGAAAAATTTGCACTTTTGGTATATTTGTTTTTCTCCTTATTTGTTAACTGTCTTATTATATTATTCAATTATTAAGTTCTGTGAAATGTTTAATATAAAACCGGACTATTAAATCTCAGTCTCTTTGAAATAAAGACTTGTAACGTAACGCAGTATAATACAAAGAAGACTTTACCATATCAATAATTAATTTCACGAAGATACCACTCGACAGCTATCGTCAACCTCATTGAATATTAAACTTATTATGAAATTCGATCATGCATGCCCAAGAAATTCAAGTGTATCACACCAATTTGTTTGACATTAATAAACCACACGCAATGAAATGAATAAGAAAGCAGAGAACCGCAGGCTGTGGCTACCGAGGCTGTATCGAATGAATGACTTATCGAAATCCGAAGAACCATTCTATAATTCTTATCTGAATCTCCTCTGAACTCTCCCAAAAAGAGAGAGGGCACGAGCACCATCTTCATTTCAAGGGCGACAACACATCTCCCTGGTCCGGCAGTCGCTCACGAAATCACGGGCGTGACACAGATCGGCTAATCGAACGCCCTCGGCACGAGTCACGGGGGAATTAATGGAAGGGGCGTTCTATTCATAGGCGAATAGAGGTGAGCGTGCATCGAAAAAAGTCACGAATGCGAGTGGAAATCCGTTCACCACACAATCGATTCCGGTGTAAAAGAAAGCGGTGGCCATCTGTTGGAAGGTTGGCAACACTGCGACCCGTGGACCAGGGCTTTAATTAACGGGGAAGACGTTCGGGTGCTGTACACTGCGGTTCCTATCACATCTTGATGAATGGAATATGTTGCGCACGCCTTTGGGTGCGGTAAAATGGGTATCCCATTCAACTCTGTGCATTTATAGCTATGATCATGCGGTACGAATAATGCGGAGCAATAAAATTCCTACTGTCCTTATTGATTGCGATGAACATTGTCATTAACGAGAAAATCGCGCTGCGCTTACTTAAAGTACTTACAGAGGTCATGAGGGATAACCCTCTCCGAGGATACCTCACTCCTCATCTCGAATGGTAAGCCTCATTCACCCTCCATATCTCTCTTAAGTAATGCTTACAGATCTAAACAGCCTCTAAACTGATGGCGGTACTAGCAGATTGATCATCTTAAGCTTCATTTCAATCATAAGAGAAGAAACAAGTATTTACAACTCCGAGGCTACCTCACTCCTCATCTTGAATGGTAAGCCTCATTCACCCTCGAAATCTCTCAAAGTAATGCTTGCATATCTAATCAGCCTCTAAATTGATGGCAGTACTAGCAAATTGATCATGTTAAGCTTCATTTCAATCATACGATAGAAGAAACAAGTATATACAAATAGAAATCTCTATATAATATTTCCTTCATAGATTCTAGCTTATTAAGGAGAGAAAAGGCAAGCTATCTCCCTCCTTGCCTTGTCTCATTCCCTCTCCAGGGATTTTGATAATTAGAAATCTCTATACAATATTTTCCTCATCGATTTCCTTCTGGCTCATTAAGGAAAGAAAAGGCAAACTACCTCACTCCTCACCTTACCTCATTCCCTCTCCAGGGCTTCTAATAGTAGGTGAGGGATTGAGGTTCATAGCGCTTGAGCAATTCGCAGAATATCACGCGGCAATGCATCGCGGTTCGCACGAGCGGAAAAAAGCGTAGTCGATATCGAGTGGGTAATGAATGAAAGAAAGTCGAGGGCGTACTGTGGATAGAAGGTTATTATTTGCTTGGCGCTAAAAGGAAACCGCGTGAACGCACTTAGCACAGCGTGCATTGGATCGCGAAGTATAAAAACGACATCCAAGGGCCGGTTTAAGCTAGAGCCCACCGCCTCATGGCACATCATCCTACGCGGCTTCAGTATTTAAAGTTCAGAAGCAATTATATACTAAGAATAAAAAAAATAATCAGGAATTAATGCTCAAATAACGAAACTATCCCGAATTGCAAAAATGTGTTCTAATTTTTGGCGCATTCCAGAACAAGTAAAACGCGTTTTTATGTGGTTTGTCGGAATTCGTAATTAAAATAATTAACATGCGTTGTAACTTTCAAAACGTTGTATTAGTGCTATATATAATTGTTAGCGTAGAATAGTCTATTTTTGAGCATTAATGTTAGATTACTAGTGTACTGTGATATGTACACCTCGTTTTAAAATATTTTACGTAAAGTCCGGAATTTCTACGACAAAAAAATATAGTATTTATACTTATTATATTTATGGTATGATAATGTGATATGGTTTTTATACAATAGAACAGAATGAGCTGAAATATGAATAATATTGTATAAGTGAATGTTTATGCTAATAAATTACAGTTACTTTTGCTATTAGTGACTAGTTCCGCAAGTGAGCTAATACCCCGTTCATTATTTGAAGGATTTGAGATTCTTATTGTTAATATTGCCTCTGAAGGATTAACCTACTGTAACGAATGCACTGTTGGATAACAATGTTCGAGAGAGAAAGTGATGAAATTAGAGACAGATTTTTAAACCTGTCTGTTGAAGCTAAGACTGATTGTTGAAAGTAAGGCTAATTGTTGAATCTAATACAGGTTGGTGAGTGAATGATCGATTGTTGAGATAAAGACTGATTGTTGAAAGATTTACTAATTATTGAGAGAAAGTCGGACAGAGGTAAGAACCAATTGTTGAAACGAACGTTAATTACCGATTGTTGAAATTGGATAATAAAAAAGCGAACAATTAAGAGAGTTAACCTAAGGTGCTTACTTATATCATCAGAGGGCGCCCATATCAAAGGAGGAAAGCCGGTTTGGCAATGGAAAGTGGTCGGAAGAAATGGAAAGTGCAGCGTCCAATTTCGATGCGGAAAAATGCGCGTGATCACAAATCCGCAGCGAAATAACGATAGATCTATGAATAGAGGGACGAATCGATATATCGAGGGGCGTGGGAGAGGGAGCAGATGTCGGAGAGATAAGCGGCAAATATTATTCAAAGTCCTCGTCTACACAACCGAATTCCGACAGCTTTACACGCATCGACACGGGAAAGCGGAAAGAAATATGCTCCTGACGACTTGACTGCTAATTACCAGAAAGTCGTACATGATCAATACAATACCGATTTAAATGTAAGAATAACTTGGAGGAATAAAGACATTTTCCCAAAGCATATTTATTAGATATAAACGACTATCACAGCCTTGGAACTTGGCTATATCTTCGCGATAGGGAAATTGTATGAATATGTCAGTCTCCACAGTTTTTGGAAAATTTACAGAAAGCGAAATATTTTGCATTTTCATCCACGATGACATATATATACACATAAATTAGTGTTTGTGGCATATATTTATTTATTTATTTATTCAACGGGATGTACCCTTTTGTTACAAACAATATCACAGCACCAATATCACATAGCAGAATTTAAAAGTATAAAATACAATAAACAATAGGATTTTATAAGTATAAAATATCAAAAATATGGAAATTAATATCACAAATTATTGGATTTTAAGCATAAATATCACTATCATCATTATAAGTAATAAAATGTACGTATATATACATATATTAGATTAACGCCACATCAATATGGGTTAAAATGTTTTAATTTACATAAAAGGTAGGGTCGACGAATTCTGATAGCTATCTTCCTTCTCGAATGTAATTCATTCTTCTACTGTATTATTTCAGAGATTATATTCATATTTAAATCCCCAGTAATCATTTTCGCACAGCGTACGGAGTAATTAAACCGATTGCAATCAGAGGTATGTGCCAGTTCTATAATTCATGTCGGCACATTATGTTCATTACATGGTTTGTATGCACCTCCCTTTGGATGATTAATGCCTTATGTTGGTTGTGCTCATTAACGGCGTGATTTCATTTTCATAAGAGTAAATCGAAAGGCACAAACATATCGATTCCCAACACGGGAACTTATCGATCACCAACGTGCCTCGCGAAAAATGTCGTCAAGGAAACCGAAATAGGAGAAGAACAGCAGATGTAGCGATGAAAAGGACAAAGATACCTGAAAGGGTTACAAAAGAAACGAGAATAGAATCGCAAGAGAAGGAATTCTTGAAAAGCAGTTGGGGCAGATTGTTCGCTTGGAAGCAAATGCCAAATAAATCGGCTAAGGGCAGCACTTTGGCAGATAACTCCTCTAGGATGATGAAATCTCCTCATCAAGGCGATCCAATCCTGAGGAATTGACCATTATTCTCGTTTTCCCTTACTCGACCTTCCAAGAACCTAAACGTCTCAGCAGCACATAAAGAAGAAGGGACTTCATTCAAAGCCGAAATCTGCCGAATTGCAGAAGGATTGGGGACATTCGGCACAATTTAATACAGCTCTCGAACAACAGGACTCTATATAAAATCAATACAGTGAGATACCTTGAGTAACGAACGAACTTTCTCAAGAATATGCTTATTTCGGCTAAGTAAATTTTTTCCACTATTTTTCTGGCTCGAAGAAATATTTCTCTCCCAAGAATGCTCGCGTTTGTCTGTCTTTCGACTATTCAGCCTGGAGAAAGGTTGAAACCTCATTCCCAGTAACTTCAGTTACCAATACGGAATAGATGGGAATGAGGCATGCCACGCAAGATGAGGAGTCAGGTAGTTTGCCTTTTCTTTCCCTAGTGAGTCAGAATGATATAAAGGCTGGTGTATGTATGTGCGAAAGAAAATTCAGAAACGTCGCAAGCAAAATTGTAATTGTCCATTCATATTGGCAATATATTCCTGTGAATATAAACTATTATTTAAATTCTGACCACTAAACTCGCTTTTCGAATACAATTATTGACCGTTGATTGTTTAAAACCCCGATTGTCGTTCGCAAATAGCGATTGTTACGTCTAACTCGCGAGAGAAAATAATTCTTAAGAGTATTTATTGTTAGATAGTTGCAACAATGCGGCCTGAAAATACCGCTCTGTTTGTGTAACTAATCTAATTATCTAGGCTAAATCCTGACTTCGGGAACTTACGGGACGCCCCCTGCACACTCTCAATTTTTAAAGGGGATCTTTCGAAATATGCAGTCGACCGACTTCTACGCGAAGAAGCTTTTTAGTGAAGCTTACAGATTAAATCCTTTATTCGGCCGACCACCTTTCCTGGCATCTGTTAAGTGGGTTACACGTCCGAGAGAATATAATCAAATCCGAGGAAACCTTGCAATGTCACCGCCAATACAACACACAACGACCTGATAACTTACATCTAAATTGATACTCTTAAGTTATTACGATACTAACAGGACTTCCCAACGGGTTAGTCGAGCATTCGGAAATATGAGAGAGTATCTGAATGGATAAATATAAGGAGAAATACAAACTTCATCATATAAATAAATTGTTTAGTCTAAATTGAATCTAGGTTGATCTTATTTTAATATAGCCTATGGAAATACAAATACGATTCATAAACTAATATTTACGCGTTGTGTAACAGAGATGTGTCCGATTAACTTAGGTTGATAAATTTTTGCTTCAATGGACTAAATCCATCCACGAATACATTCTTTTGTGATCAAACATTGATATCTTTCATTAAAAAGACAATATAATGAGATTTGATTCCACAAGTAATCGTCAACGCGACATTTTCTCAAAATCGTACTATAAAAAAATCATTGTATTTATCATTTAGTTTTCAACGATTTCAAATAATGATATTAGAAATATTCTCGGAATCGCCTTTTCTACATCCCTAGCCTGGAATTTGTAGGCCACTAAATAATGACTTGGATTTCCTAAAGAAAATTATGCTGCTCACGTTAAATCTGAGCTTCCAGTTAAAAGAAGCGGCAGTTGCTACCTTTAAAAGATAACTTTATAACAAAGTACAGAAGTTGTAATTTCTTAAGATTCTTCTTCACGATTTCTAGGTAAAGGAATACATTTCATCTGCATTGCATGTTTTAAAATTGAGAGTTTCCCTCTTAATTGCATGCTAAATTAATCTCAAGTGAGAAATCCGGGTTCGACTACCGAATTACACTTTTTTCCATGCGCTTATTCATCACTCACAGAGACCAAAGGAACGATGCTATTTCCCACAATGCTTATTTTAGAAAACCCCTTCATTCCCTCGCATGTGCATTGACACACCTCAGCGTTCCTTACCGTCCGCCTATTCATATATCTACTTCAATACGTGATATGAAAAAGTAAGTCCAGATGGAGCATTTTCAATACACGCTGAAAAAATACGACCCAAGGTTTAGACGTGTCATCAGGTGCGAGATAAAAGTCTTATCGTATGTTTTTAAGCACGGAACACAATCAGGTCTCTGTATTGGGCACTGTTCAACTCTGTCCCACGCTGAGAGCTGATATCGCCTGTTTACGAATACTGTTTATCCTGATCCTATCAGTTGTTTATATCAAGTCGGCCTTTTACATCAGGATCATTGACAATCGGATATATATGACTGTTGCTGTACTGTTCAACAATACAAGGAAAACGTATTGGAAAGTAATAATATTAAACTAAATATGAGAGATTTTTTTTACATCGGAAGACAACACAATGGCTCAACAAGGCATACGTAAGATCAAAGTTAAGTCAATAGTTAAAAATCGAAAATGAACAATAGAAAACCAATATCATCAACCAACTTAATCAAACACTTAGTGACTTCCACTTCCAACTTAAGGTCCTGAAGATGTCAACTCGTTGATGAAACCAGTCGTTTGAAATAAAATTGTGGAAGTTACTAAGCGTTTGATTACGATGGTTTATACTGAATTCCACAAAGTTAGGAAAGAACATATAAATTATACCAATATCATCATTAGGTTGACCTTGGAAAATTACCTTATATACTCGAGTTTAAGTCGACCCTAATTTATACTGATTTATACAACTGATTTATACTGATTTATACTATTTTATCACAAAAAACTGGAAAAACTAACTGACTCGAGTATAAGCCTAGTATAGAAAATTCAGCAGCTACTGGTAAATTTCAAATAGATAGTAAATTACAGTAATTAAAGTGTCAGTAGGTTAAATGTTAAATAATTATTAATTAGGCAAGTGAGGTGATTACAAGCCGATTTCCGACAGAAGATAGACTTTTTCCATCGGAGAACAAGTAAGTGGGACCCTCACTCGAGTATAAGCCGAGGGGGGCTTTCTCAACATAAAAGATACGCTGAAAAACTCAGCTTATACACAATTAAACATGGTAATTCTCATTTTAATTTCAGTTTATGCATTAAACTAGAATGTGTGTAGAAGTCTAATGAAAAAGTGCATTAGTTTCAGGAAGTCACGAGTAGTCCCTCCGTGGTGGCTGCACCTCTACATACCGTATCGGATTCGAGACAGCGTGGGTGGCTATGTAGAACTATTGCGCCACTGCGTTATCAGATCTCATTCCTCGAAGATGATGACTCGCACTTATCTCACGACTATAATTAAATGGTATATCCGATGAAGAATCTACTGCCGCTTAAATCTCTGCTACGAACTCAATTCTCCCACGCAATTCTACTCCGTAATAATCTCGTTCGGTCCATCGAAGCATGTGCATGGAAAATATTCCCCTAAGGATCACCTTGTGCTAAGATCTCATGGAAAAACATACACAGTGAAGGCTATACGCAGTTACGCGAGACAACAGTTCAAGCGGAAAAGATTCATAATTGGTTTTATTAGAGAAATTCCCAACATATCTATGCAAAAGTCCTATCCTATAGGTATAAGTATAATATTCCTATAAACGATGGAAATGAAGTTTTGCTTAGCACAGGAAAGCGAGCAACTTAACCCAAGGTTACACAAGAAGTGAAAAATAGTGACTTATATATAACTATATTTAATAAATATATAACTCGTTCATTAACGATCACTGAACTTTCCAAACTGACACCTACGCATTACAGCACGATCTTGATTAAGCCAATTAAGTTACAGCATTCGTGAAATCAATCAGCATTGTTGTTGCTTGATCAGTAACAGCGCTGATTAATATTGAAACAATACACGACAATAATGCTGTATATAAACACACCGCAACAATACAACGCAAACATGAACATTATTTTCAACAGTATCATGTATTTACTGTTGCTACAGCCATTACGTAACTAAGTAGTGAGCCGGGATTGTATTAATATGAATTGACATAGAAAAATTCTACGATTAAGACTTCTTAAGCGTTTTAAAATCGGTCCATGGTGGCCTAACAATCTGAAAGTACTTCACCATTGTGTTATACATCAATTCATACATTCGTTTGTATTATCTGTTATGAATGATATTGGTCTATTCATTTCATTTTACTATATCACCACCAGTAAGAGTATTAATTAGAAGAGGGGAAGAGATACATGCCAAACTAATCCAACAACGAAAGAGGAATTGCATTCCCTTCTTACACACAAAAAGTATATTATCCGCAAAAATCCTCGTTCGTATAAACAAGTAATTTTCGACATTCAGTTAATTTCCTGTTTTTCAATACGATATTGTCAACCAAACATTTTGAATGTTCGGAACACGACTTCCCCGAGTTAGAACGAAATATATCCAATAAGGTTTAATTCTATGAGTACCAAATACAGCGCCAAATCATCCGAATCTCACAGCCATCACTCAGTAACCAGTCTCATTCTAAATATTTATCACACGCTCTCTGAAGGCGTGCATTTCGTTCCAAGGACGATACCTGAGCGCTTCTGAGGAAAGAACGGCCACCTTCCGAGGAGCTCCTCCATAAACTTGGAAGCGTTGGAAAAAAAGGCGTTAAATGTGAAACCGCTCGCAGTAGAAAAAACGTTGAATTAAGCCGTCCATTAAAGTTGCTGCTACAACGAGAGCATAGAGGCGAGTGGAGGGCCTACGAGTCGCGTGTGTTACATTCACTTCGTTAAAGTCGGAAAAATTGGTAAAATACCAGGGCCTGCTTTCAGACGAGTGAGGCAAACGCCTCAGGGCAGACCAATCATCGGGGCGTCAAGAAGTGAAGGTTGGAATGAATTATCAACGTCTTCAACGGCAATCAATGAATCCTTTTTAAAGTTTTTACTGCATACAACAACGAAAAGTAGTTAAGTTCGGCTGTCTTTGTTCGTGTTTTTGAGATGCACGTGATAAATGTTGAAATGGAACGACCCACGGATAGACGAGCAGGTAACGCAATCGTTTTCCGTGAAAGGGATATTGGGTTCGATTCCCGGCAAAGGCTTACGTGAGAAAAAGTGGAGGATGGACCAGTTGCGGAGAATAGAAATGTGAAAAGTTCATGAAGTGTTAGAAACAAAATATCGAGTTATTTGGAATTGTTGCGACAATGTCCAACAACAATGGACTCGGTGAACGTTGGCGATTTAACAATACAGCAAAAACTTTATTTATTTATTTAACAATTTCTCCTCTAATAGGCACACGTCCCGAGACACCTTTAATAAGCCGAGCTAATTCTGAGAGCGTTACTATAGCAACATGAACGATCGCCACGTATAGCATCGGAATATTGAGAAGTGCAACGAGAAAGTTTGAAAGCGATGCCCGTCCGTCTCCCAGACAGTTACAAAACAGGCGGCAAGTATGTGGGATCCGGCAGATGAAACCTGCATCCGCTAACTCGGAAAGGTGAAAGGGTGGTACGCCTCACGCAAAAAAAAACACGATAAAACAGCGAGCGGTGCTAAAATGCCCTCTGACGCAAGTTGGGAAAGAAAGGAGTTCAAACGGGGGATAAGGCAGTTATATAAATAAGAGGAAAGTACGGAAGACATAATTATAGCACCTTCCAGCGAACTTCGAACCGACAATGAGAGTAGTGTTAGAGAGGTGTTCTCTAAACTCGTTTTTTCACGGCGATGGTGAAATACAAATATGATTAATGTTTACACCGCCTTCCACACGCCGACGGGCGGCCTGCGGAGTATCAATGCAGACGTGGGTTATTGCGGGGGGAACACGAGCCACGGAGGAAAGCTGATACTGACTTCAGTTGACAACAGCGGACGGATAGCAACACACCGTCTAAACAGCGTCCGTACGAGTTATGTATACGCTAAAGATAGCCCTGTGATACGACAAAGGATGGCGACAATACTAAACAATGCACTTGAGTAATACGCAGCAACAATACGAATAAACGAAACCCTACAATTAGATTATCCAACAATAGACGGCTACAACGCTCTACTACAATACCCAGCAACAATGCTACAACTATCAAATCCACATTCCGGGAAGGCAATCTACTCTGCCGCAGGTAATTCAGCCCTCAGCCAAACACGCGAGTGACTCAAACTCGGGGAGAAGTTTCCTCGAAAGCGATCCATGAATTTCGAAGGCTTTGGATGGCCAGAAATACGAGGCATTCGCCACGAAAGTGTGGGTAAGCTGCACGGCGCAGACGTGTTAAACCCATGAACTAGAAAAGCCACAGAGAAGGGACGTATCCCAAACAACGGCCACGGTAACAAAAACAATGACCGCGACTCAACCGGGCGAGGATACGGTCTTACAACGCCTCTCCCACAAAACTGAAAACGGGCTGGAGATATTTAAGGGCGTAAAACTACGATCAGATAATGAAAGAGGATCGAAACTTCGGCAGAATTCGGTCCATAAATTCAGGGATTAATCCTCCAAAGACGCAGCAGATGTACTGCGTCCGCCCAGGTCCGTGGGCCGATCAGATACTGCGAGATGCAAAAGGGAAACAGATGTTTGCGGTGGTCCATTCAAAATTTTATCCGCGAACGATGCGCGACGGTAACCGGGTGGGATTATGGACCGGTTTATGCACCCCCTGCCCCTCTCGGATGCTGGATACAAACACCTAGGTCGTAACATAGCAACTCATCTCTATGGGGGGAATTTTACAACCCGCTCAGAGAGTGAATCTCTGAGGATAAGAACCCTTGGCAACGACTAAATCTGAATAAACGAAGAAAAACACATCCGGAGGAGACGGCCAAGGTAATAGCCTCCCACTTGAATCCTCAACGGAAATGTGGAGGTGGTGGGGAGAGACGGCAATGGCCGAAGGCTCACCTTATCCAGTCCAAGGCGTCGCTCTCAGGGCATCCACGGAGGAGGGAATCCGGGCTTGTGGTGCACCATTCACTTTCCGTGAATCACGACAACACACTACCTCTCCCAGCGAGGTTATCCACTTAATGGGAAGATGCACTTTTCGCAACAGACACTTGTTTCGCACGCACTTTCGGGAAGACTTGGAACTCGTTGAAAAAAATCCTCGGGTCCCACACACGAACACACACTCCCGTCGGTCAACCAGTTCTCACTGAGGCCCTTCCCGCACGTGGACGCCCCGTCTCCCGTGCGCACCGCCACCGCGCAGGGCCCATCTGCGCATGCGCGGAGGGGTAAAGGGGGAGACGCTTGAGGATGCGTGACCGAGAGATGCGAGGGATTCACAGATGCTGCTCCCAGACAGCCGGGGTTACCAATTGAGAGATGCTCTTGACCCGAAATGTTTGAGCGGATAAAACAGCTACTAACAAGTATTCAGTTATCCATTTGATTTATAAAAGCGATTGCTGTTTTCACATATTTCCAGATAAAGTTCAAACATTAATAAAACTTCTCTAATGGAAACAGAGAGATCCCAATTACATCCATTTCAATTATTATTACTATTAACAAACACACAAAACAATCCAACCACCCAAAAACATCCGACTAACCGGGATTCGAACCCAAGGCGTTGGAGTGCTAGCACGCTAACCACTTCGCCACCGCAGCCGGTATTATACACATTGACATAAATGAATTTTGTTATACCTTCCAGGAGTAAGCTGGCTCGTTTGTTCACAGTACTCCATCCTATCCCTGTACGCATCCTCTCTCTCACACACACGTGCATTTTATATTCGCACATCTTTCCGCGCATTCCCTTTCATTCGTGGATCTACGAACATCTCTTCAGCATCTCATGGACCAAATTCGACGAACTTTTCCTCTATCTTTCTCACCCTCAGAAATCATTCATATTTCCCTCATGGACTATCATTTGTTTAGAGACATGCAACTACACCTTGTTATTAAAATAGCAACCGATTTATTAGGGGTTAAAAACATTTAAGGTTTAACGACTTTAAGTATCCTTGGTATCTGCATGAAGAAGTAAGAAATACAATATAATAAAATACCGAAATGAATTCCAAAATGAAAACTTGAAATATCAAGGTATAATACCATCTGGAGAATAAGGTCGATTAAGTGTCATAATCAGAATTAATTTTACAAGAAAAAATCATGATTACGATAATAATATTTATGTCAGTCGAAAGAAAACACAATCTGACTGAGTCAACAGAAAATATACTTGAAAAATAATGCGACGGATTTCGAGTAAGTTAACTCATAATCAGGCTTTCAACAAATTTTGTTTTTTTTTTCAGCATAGCATAGATATGTTCCT
Organism: Sympetrum striolatum; assembly: GCA_947579665.1. Taxonomy (NCBI): domain Eukaryota; kingdom Metazoa; phylum Arthropoda; class Insecta; order Odonata; family Libellulidae; genus Sympetrum; species Sympetrum striolatum. The sequence continues at coordinate 19,756,265 of OX388349.1, read as the reverse complement.
GCATATATAGCCAAAAGTCATTAATTAATACTTATGTCTATGATAGAGGAAGGAATCCTATTACATTTCAAAACGAAGTAAATATGAAGAAAACATTAATTTTCATTAAAAAAAATTATTAATTTTCTTTTATCCACCGTAAAGACAGACCAACGAAACCAACAACCTTTGGAATAAAACTAGGTCAAATTTTTATGAAAATATGGCAATCTGGACATTGTGCGACCACCTGCAAGTCGTGGAGACCGCAAGTGTGGTCGGGAAAATATTTCACAAACTCATGCAATGAGGGCGGAATGCAATTAGACGAGGGATAAAAGACCACCGAGGGGTCTGTCAGTTTTGCTCTGAATCCTAGAAAGTTTTCTGTTACAGTAACGAAACTGTGCTCAAAGTGAAAAGTATTCATTGTTGTACCGTTTGTAGCTACATTGTTTACAACAAAGCTTCCGTTTTGTTTGACTTTGTTTAGTAAGGGTATCTAAGGTTCCGAGCCTACATTGTTGTGTTACTTATAGCAACTTGTAAATAACAACGAGTGTATACGGTTATATTGTTTATGGAAATACTGTGTTACTACTCAAACTACTCTACTATTTTTTATAGCTTGCATTAGCAATATTCACTAAGTGAAATTTCTATGGTTCTGAGCTATAGTGATTGCTGTATTATTTATCGTACTAATATTGTTAAAGGAGACGCTGTTCCTATGTCTACTCGCGCATTTTTATCGTTCGCAGAAGCAATATTAATTGGAGAATTGCGTCAGCGTAGTATCGAAGATCGGCAACGTATCATAATCTAGATTCGTCACATTTCCAGTTTGATTAGCAATTCACGTACACGAAATTTTTAGAATATATCCCCTTATCGTGTTAAAATAAGAGAGGAAGCCTAAAGTTAACCTAATTCAACTCGACGAATTTTTAAAAGTGCAAGGCTTCCTTCACCACTCCGTAAAAATCAATCATGTGATTTGATTTCTATCCAGGTTGAGCCGAAAACGACAGCTGGATCAGTGCTTCCCCGGAGGCAAAGTTGTCGACAGCGATTTCATCGTAAGTCTTCTTACCTTAGGATAGGTTCCTGTAATTCCCTAGCGAACGTCCTCACCTCAATTACTTGAAAAATTTATTCTTTTTCCATTACCTTCGTCTTCATGTTCTCCCTTATATCCATGATATATGCAAGGGTTAAATATAATGTGTGTTTAATTGCCAACTAGGCTAGTTATTTACTTCATTTGTCCGTTACGAACGGAAATACATAAATCTAACCTATAATTGATAAATATTAGGAGAGAGGGAGGAATGATACGAACATAATGTTTCCAAGTTGTACGTTATATCCTGAGATTATAACTAGGAACTTGCAGAATTTTGAAGAGATTTATTAGAAAAACAGCGACGTCACTTTAAAATGATCTTTTTGTTAATTTTATAAGTTAAGAAGCAATTATTTATGCTCAAATTATTAAATATTAGTTTAGGTGTAATCTTTGATTTAGTTTTCTTTTCAGGAAGTGCCACTTTTATTTATTGACTCTTTTAGAAAAAATCGGTACTAATTGAATGATCGACCAGGACGATATCACCAAACCGGGACCGTACGGGACAAATAGTCAAATATATTGTATCCATTTCACCAACATCTACACTTACATCTGTACCCTGCAAGTCGCAAGCAAGATCTGTCCTTTCCCGTTGTCAAGGGAACCATTGTTAGAGACACAGCCGAAATTTTCCTCCGCAAAAACCGGCAGAAGAAGTATCGCAGTGTTTGGGAAAAGGTCTTCGCTCGACTTTGTGAGTGGCGTTTGCGATGCATTCATTGCTGCAGACATCTCTTTCTCTTAGCATCGGAGGGCGTGACGGTGACAGCCAAGTGATCCGTGGACAAACACACTGCTTTTTTTCTCTCTCCCACCAAACCCATATACGGAACGATGAAATGCCGCCTTTTCCCAAACGCGATTAGAAAAGTGTGACATCGAAATGGTGAGGCATTTCTACGACTTTGCCAAAAGGGACGGATCTAGAACGGCTATAAGTTTTGCAGTAGCACTGCAAATAGGAACATTGCTGTAATTTTCGCAGAACTGAAATTGTTAGCTACATGATTGGATTGTAGTAGAGTTTTTATTAATACAATGTATTGTAAATTGACTACTGTCCATTTTACAACGATAATATTATGTACCTGCATTGTTTATGCAAAAATGTATAGATTGTTGTATTACTTGCAGTAAACAGAATGATTCCAATATAATTGATTCCAGTATTGTTTGCTACATTGTTTATCGTAACGCGTTTCCATTGTTGTGATTATCGCTTATCTTGTGTAAAGCGAGGTATCTTTATTTACAGTTATGTTTGAATAAATAACATAAAAATGTTAACAGTATACAAAACAAGAGAGAAATACGAATACTATAAATACATTGTTTTCTTTCGCATTTATAAAACCGGAATCGAAAACGATTAATTAATAAGCTTTCTATGACGTTATATTAAGAAAAAATGTATATTGAAGAGTAAATAGCACCTCCTGATAAACCATACCGTGGTGCGATTGTGTCAATTCGGACTTCGCAAAATAAGACAAAATGGATACGAATGTTTGAGAGGACATGGAAAACAGCTAATGAAATCTTTTAAAAAGTATATCATACTATCTCACGTGAGAAAAAGATATTGATAATTACTATCAACTATTCATAGTTAATCAAGGGCGGGAGTTAGCAGGTTGATGGCTCTAACACTTAAAAACGTTTTAACGATAAATAAAGACTTTTAGGTTGGGGCTGATATAGAGTGTTGGGCATTCCTATTTCGTCTTTTTTTAAGTGAAACGAAAATTAAGATGGAAACGTTTTTTGCTGAAAATTACAAGGAGTAATTGATTATGGGTAGCTCATGTTGAGATCGTAACCTGAAGAGGATATGCCACCTTAAAGTTGATGATCGGAAACCTTATAAAGTGCAGTGAAAGGATAGGCATGCGATATTAAGGTTTGTAGTATTAAATTTATTTACAGTCAATTCTAAAAGAAATTCCACCAAGTATCTAGGATTCCACAGATTTAATTTATAATGATTTACAATAATCAGATTGGATGCAACAATGAGCCGATGATGACGGTAATGAGAAGAAAATGATTATCGTAACAATAATATTAGTTTAATTGTTGACAATTCTTTCCCTATGAACAATGCAATAAATAATTATTAAACAATGTGACGACCTGAAGTTTAAAAAAATGAACTTTGAATGACGTGAATATGAACCTAAAAAGTTCGAATTTTTTCTTTTGGGAAAATTATGAATAACATAAAGTGCGTGAAATGGATTCCAATGGAATGCAGGAAAAGGAGGGAGAAAATCCACCGAAAGAACGGAATTGAAGCATCAGATTGCGCTGTGAATTGTGGGCGAGGCCTGGATCGATAAGAGAGAGCCTTCGCTAAGTAACTCCTCATGTTCGGTCTTTCTTGAGGAAAGCACCTGGCCCACACACCTGCCACCTACAAATTATGGCTCGGATGACGCCGGTGTGATTTCCTCCCTCCCAGGTGACCACGGGTTCGAAGCTCGGCGTGGGAATTGTGCGGGGGCGGAAGTGGCATCCTCTCAAGTGTCCACGCCAGGGCCGGCTTGCGAGCGATAAATCCGCCCAATTAGCAATTGCACCTCGTGGAATGGGCAGGCTCTATGGGATCCATGTTTTAAAAGGACGTCGTAGGCCACATACGTAGGCCATATGTATGGTCCACAGACCGCATGTATGAGGGCGTGTGTACAGGCCGCACGAATAGTATATCGCATATACCGTTAGGCCGCATCTTAAACAATCCAGCCGCACTTTGGTCTTCTATCGCATGCACGAAACCAATCCGACGTAGATTTACTTCGCATAAAAACGATGTAATTAAAAGAAAATTACAAGAAAAAATTCAGCTCTATATAACCGATAGTGATAAAAAATAAATTAAACTCGCAGCTACAAAAAGTTAAGGGCGTTGGTTCTTAATCACCAACGTACGTATTTCTCCTAATTTTATTTTCACTAATGCGAAAAAGTTTCTTCGTTTAAGAAATGGTGAAAATAATTATTTCTGCAGTTTTTGTGGTTGTCTGGTTAGTAATTGTGTTTAAATAAAAAGTGATTCGGAAAATATTTCCACCTCGAAAAATTCCCAAAAAGTGAAAGGATGAGAAAGGAAAACTGTGATAAGTACACGAAAGAAGGAAGAAGAGATAGATAGATTGCCAAATAAAAGAATATAAATATCACGAAAACTGTGGAAATTCACTATACAAATCAGAATATATATATATCCTTTTAACATATTTATATCCCTTTTTAGGGCAGTGTAAATCCTTGGTAAATGCATTTTAAAATAAATATTAATCGAAGAAACTTAAAACGTGAGTAGTGCGTGCATGAAGCAAAAAGAGTTAAAAATAAATCTGAAAATATTTGATTGTGAATAAATGGAAATGATTTTCACGGCATTAATTCTTATTTTTTCTCTGAATAAACATTCTGATTATTTTCTTTCTATTATTTTAGGAATCAGGACAATTGAAGTCAAAAAAGCTGCCACATAAACGGATAACCAAACTCGAACTGGAAACTTAAAAGTTTAATACGCTGAGCCTACACCGGGAATCATTTATAATTTACTAATAATAATAATTCGTTATTTGTTTATTTAATATATTTATGAATTTATTTCGTTCCGATTCAAGTTTTCATTCTTCTCTAAATTTTCTATAGCTGTATTCATCAATAATGAGCCCCGACTAAACACAACTGACATTATAATAAACCTCATATGATTATAATAATTATTAAATTTGAAATAACATAGGGCATTTATCTACGTTTTCATAAGGTTTTATCTCATATAAAGGTGTACGTAATACAAATATTTCAGAAGAGTTATAATATTTATTATATAATTAGAATTAATAATAAAATTTGCGAGTGAAAACGCAATATTTCTCGAGAGAAAATACCGGAATAAATCGGTTCGAAGGCTTCTGAAGGAAACTGGAATAACTGAATTTTTATGGAATCATATCGAAAACCAGAACGAAATAGCTGCGGTTCCGTGACTTTTATAATCCAGCGATCCATATGTTAGCCCAGGGCAGTCTAAGTTAGTAGCTGTCGTCTCTTTGGGCTCACGAGGCCCTGGGCAGAGCGATTCAAAAGAGAGGATGGAAGAGTGAGCCATCAATCTCGGCTGCAACTTGGGAACTTAATCAATCATTGGACGGAAATTAACAGCCGCTGCGGCGGTAATTCGATGCATTCGGCTGTGGAAGTACATTTTTCCCTTCGCAAAAAACTCTAATGGGTTAATTAAAAGTAACGGACTCTGGAAGAGAGCTAATGGATTTGATACAAATATTCTCTTTTTCGTCGGACATAATTGCGACTGAGAGGATCGATAGAAAGAAACTCGGAAAAGTTGCTTCGGTCTGATTACGGCGCTGATGAAACCGAGAACGGACCCGCCTCGGTTGTGCGGCCGCCCTGGGGCGACATTAACTCGCTTATTGGCTGTCTATTGTTGACTTATTAACTCGCTTATTGGATGCCGATTGTTGACTTCTCTCTTTCGATTCTTCTTTCGCCGACGTGCATTATTGGTTCGTTACGGTGTCTTGCAAACAATGGCTGCGACAACCATTGTTTCTGGGTAACTTGACATCTCGCGTGTATTTACTCTGCATATAGGTCGATCCTCCTACTCTTCACTTAAAATTCCCATTATTTAGTGCATCTCGTATATGATTAAACCATAGGTTTTTCTGTGCTCATTACATACCGCTAAAGAAATTTTAATGGACTAGAATTCGTTATAGCATTTAAACTTTTAAAATGAATACAAGGGAAGGGTTGAGGTGACTTAATATAAGGCGCACATAAGGGCGTGCACCCAGGAAAATGCCCAGGGAAACTGGACTTAAGAAAGTCCGACGGGGCCTGGAATCGAACCCAGGATCTTCCGCTATCCCGGGAAAGATCCCGGGTTCGATACCCGACCACGCCGGACTATATTAAAAATGATTTTATTCTTAATAGGGTATAAATAGGGTCTATTCTTAATAGGGTGTAATAGGACTAGGGTCAAACATTTATCTTTTAAAATTTGTGGCATACAAATTTTAATAATTTAATGCAATAATAACTTTGTGTGATTCAAAGTAAATACTAAATCATGGCAATATTTTTGCAAGTTTCAAATTAAGGGAAACGTAATATAAAAATTAGAGCTTTTTACTTTGTGGAAGGAAGACATGATGAAAACTAAAACAAAGTTTGAAACTTCCACCATTTGTTGACAATGCGCAATCGGTTTAAGTCGTTAGGTCATCCTCAAGTAGAATGATAAATCATGTAGGTAACCAAAAGTCAAAACTTAAGGCGGCACATCTACGCTTTTAAGGTGATTAGTGGAAAGGAAATAGAAAGGGTTCAGGAAGGTTTTGTCGTTTAAAAAGAGAATGGAATCCTTTTGAAAACCGATCGTATGTTTTTTATCTGCATAAGGGAAAAATGTCATATTCGATCATTAGTTGATATTTGATGATTTATCTTTGGTGAACTGCAGAGCACATAATCACATACTGACCTTTGCATTGATTGCTAGTCCTCTCGTAGGTCGATTCCTGATTTCTTATCGAATTTTTAAATTTAAAGGTCACCTCTCGGAAGTATATTTGGTGCTCCTCTCCTGTAATCCCAACCTATCTTTTCCTACTCTCCTATATGGCTGAGTCAGGGTTTGCTCATTAGACGTAAAGAGATTCCTAGGAGCGAACAAATAGTAAGGGTGTATACAAGAACGAATGCGTAGAGAAAAGAAAACAAGGGTGCACAGAAAAGAAATAAAGAACACGAGGTGAATGATTGAAAGTTTTCACTACAGTGGAGCGATGGCAAGACATCATCAAATAACGTAGCGACTAATTATAGGATATTTACAGACTCAAAATGGAGACATAATTGGTGGCGAAGAAACAGAAATTAAAGGTAAAACAAACACTAGGGATCCACGTCACGGGCAAACTTTTCATAAGTGTGTTCGACGTAGAATGTGTTTACCTCTCGTATGATACCAAGTCGATGCGGAATTGATATCATGCATTGAATCTCCAATTATCGGAATATCCTGGATCTGATTGCAGACATGCATCTGCTACGGTTCTGATTGGATCTGATGTTTTGTTGACTCTAAACACAGTTTGATGCATCAACTTCCTCCGCTCCACGAAAAAACTTCTCGTTAGCCTAGAAAATATGATGTTTAACTTTAACGATGCCGTGGGAAACAGTAACCGAGCAACGCATGGGGAAGGACAAATTAAAAGCTTGCAAAGTTTCTCGGCCTAAATAAATGTTCGTCAACATATCTATACAAATGAATATTAGTGGATATGTTACATTCCTTTCAATTGTAATTAAAACTAAATAAATGTAATGTAATGCAAATTGTCTTTCGTGTATGATGGAACAATTTCCCAGTTCGCCCTAAAATAAAGTCGCATATATCTGCGTATCTACAAATAGACCATTCCTTTCAGAGTGTATCAGCGAATCAAACCAAATTTCGCAAACCTGGCCTTTGCAAAACAAAAAAAAAACCTGTGTGGGTTTCATCCATCAAGTGACGATCTCCAATAAAGGTCATTTGAAATAGCATTCATTAGAAATACGAGTTGATCTCTTCCCGGCTGACTTAATTTCCTTTAGATACTTTTTAATAATAGTTATATGAAATTGAGATAAATACCACGGTAAAAATATTTGAATATTTTTATTTTCCCATCAGAATTCTTTTCGTTAGACCTTTGATGGTCTAAATAGGAACCGCTTCAATGATACTTGGTAGAATTCCACCATATAAAAAATGTTGTAAAATATTAAAGTTTCTGAATATCAATGTACTGCTGTTTTTGTTATAATAAAACTTTTCGTTTGATAGTATAAACAAAAATAACAGAAAATTTTGTTTATTGAACAATTCTTGCCCTTGGCATGTAACCCGATAATTGATTATATTTTTTAATAAGAATAAAATTAAGAATTCGGTCAGTAGAGAATCATTGGTTAAAATACAGAAGAATTTTTATTTGCTAAGTATATTGGTAAAAATTGCTTAAAAGTTTTATCATAATTGACGGAGGTCCTTTCTGTATATAAATAAGAGTGGCAAATAGAACTCGTAAGATTACAAATGCCCAGCCTCATATAAATTACGCCGTCGTATACGAAAAAAAACAAACAAAAAAAAATCGGCAAGATTCCCAAACAGAGCCATATTTTAATTCATAAATCCCTCGTAAAGTAAATTCCTTTGTGTATGAGCACAATAATGCCCTTTTATATCTAGGATGTTAAATTATTCCACAGGATTAATTAATTATTTTAATATTTACTAAGTTTTATGGCGTATATACGTGAATCATGGTTACATTTTACTATTATTCCACGGTTTATTCCATCTTTCATTTAATGTTGCTATGGAAATAAACATGGCAGGCGCGAAGCACGATCTTTACATTAATTGCTTATTGATGTTTTTTATCAGTCTGGCATCGAACCCGAGACTGTTCACAATATAAAAGTGAACTTTGGGCTCCGGAAATTAAATTATAAGGAACATGTCAAAAACTGCGCGAATTCTACTCAATGGCCATTTAAAATAGCAATCTCATACACACCAACGGACTGAGTGAGTCATTCGCGAATATTAAAATTCCCTTTTCATTTTGCTCGCGAATGTCTCAATATTTCTGACTGTTATTTAGAATATGAAAAACTCAATCAAGGCAGTTTTCATTTGGGGAGCACCATATAAACAGAAAATTATTTTTTTTTTCAAAAAGCAAATAAAGAGATAAACGCAGAAAATCAAAACAGATATTTTGGCATTCGTAAAAGGACTCCGAGTTATTTATTTATAAAAATGACGCAATAGCCTTTTCTTCTATTGTCTGTTTGAGAACGGATCTTTAAATGAAAACCAATATATTTTTTTTTGTACTATAGCTCAAATGTTTATCAAAAATGTATTTTATTCCAAATTAAAAATATTGACAGATATTTAAATTCTCGATGATTTCATTAGGAAATATTACAACGGAACTTGATCTTGAACTAGATATTTAAATTCCTAAACAAAACAATGACTACTACAACCACGGAGGTAGGCGGGTAGAAAGCTAGTGGGGTAACAGGGAGCAGTTGCTGAAGGAGCATTCATTCCTGTAACCCAGATATAGCCGAAGAAGCTCCAAGTAAAAGGTGTTCATAGGAAAGACCCTACCGCAATTTGGATTCGTTTTACCCAGAACGTCGTGCTAAAGGAGTACGTAATAACGAGGTTTTATTTTAGTGAAATAAAATGAAGAACTAAATAGCTATCTTGCCATTGATATCAATAAAAATAGAGAACCCAACAAAAACGGAAGCAAATAAAACGGGTAACATTGATTTGACGCGGCGTAACAATATGTCAACAATGACGCTATTGAACTTCTTAGAGATTGGTATCTTATGTATAGTTTACATAGTTTCTCTGTCTGTCGGTCTGTCTGTCCGTAAACCTACATTTATTAACCTTTACTTCCAATACATTGCATCGATATCAACCAAGATATATATGTTAGTTACCGAGTACCCAACGGCTATTGCGAAAAATAGAATATGTGACAATACGAGGTACAAAGTCGACAATAAGTAGAGATCTTATTGTTGAATTTAGTCGAAAAAGATAAAGCAACAATCAAAAGAATGGGTAACAGTACGTGTTACAAACTCAACAATGCTTATAGATCTAATTGTTGAATTTAGTCGAACAAGAAAAGGCAACAATTAATAGAATGGGTACATGTTACAAGATCAACAATGCGTAGCTATCTCATTGTTGAATTTAGTTGAAACAGAATAAGACGCCAATCAAGGGAGACTTTTCTTCGCCTTAGCTAAGCCACATATCTGAGGTCGGTCCACCATTTACACTCTTTAGGGGCGGCAGTAGCTTGTCCCGCCGGCCCTGCTCAAAGGGAGAGAAAGGACAATTCTCACACCCTCTTTCGAGTGAGATGTTACCTCTTCGTGAGAGAGATGACTGCAGATAACATTGGCTCCCCGAACGATGCTTCTTTCCCTTGAATTACTGCCCCCCCCCCCCCCAATGTCCTCGTTTACTTCCAAACCACTCTTCGAATCCCATTTGTCATAAAAAGAGGCTCCTTCGTACACAAGTGCTGACGGAGCATAGTTTTTGTTATTGCCATTCATAGCTCGGAGAGGATATCTTCGAAAGTAGTTTACTCCGGTTATTAGTAAAACTGGATCTTAGAGGAGATGAGAAATCGTTATTCATTTGCCGCTGTTACGTCATTGTGAACTTCTTCCAACGTCAACGAGATTATTTATGTGTTCTTACTTCATGAAAGAGACGAAATATAAAAGTAAGTGTTGCTCGGTCTTATGAGAAGAGCCTTGTTGAAATTCCGAATAAACAAACTATATTAAGTATTATGCTACGTATACAAACTATTTTTATACGATGTTCGATGGTTCTATTTTGTAAATACAATGTTTCTTTTATTGCTAAAACACTTCCACGAATATATTCCATGCCAAATAACTCTCGTGCTACTTAAATATGAATCACATTGTAAATACACATACGTATATATGTAGGCACAATTAGATTTATCCTTGAACAGATATGCTGATAGTTAGCCTTGTTTGCTCGGAGCGATCAACATGTGTAAGTTCAATTTATTTTTATTATGAATAAATATCAATCTCTTAAACTTTACTTTAATATTTCTATTTTATTATTATCGTTATGAAGGGACTTTATATGACTATTAGACTGTTTGGATTATTGGAGTATTTTGAGCAGATTTATGCGAAATCATGCATAATGACATAATATTACGATTTGAAAGACTGATCAAGTCTGAGTTAAATCTTCTAGAGTTCGAATTCATACGAAAAAGATTATATTCCTCAGAGCATTGTACAGAAATGATAGTTCTGTAAATTTCCCAAATTCTTTGAAGTAGAAAAATATTGAAAAATAAGAAAAGCAAGAGAGATCGTTTTCTCTGTTAGTAGTTATTCATGAGTATTAATACTTGAAAACGAATATACATATTCAATCCTCAAATTAAATAAAATTTGAAACTGTAAAAACTGTTCGCAGTTCATGGCAATTTCGAGATGCTTTTCGAGCTGCTGAATTCGTCCAGTTGTCGTGGTTTTACGAGACAGTGATTCACGCCAAAATCTTCTATAACCATTTCGAGAGTAAAAAATAATTACCTCAGACTTAATGGAAAATAAAAAAATTCATCACAAACTTAACGGAAAAGATATAGTAACGAAACCATAAACTACCTTAAATATTGATGTATACTTAGAAAGAATAAATATTAACAATCGAGAGAACATCAATTGTTAAAACAGAGTGCACACGAATCTAAAGCAGGAATTAATTGTTATATAGATACCTGAAAACATGTTTTTGTAACGGTATCTGATAATAATATAGTATTAAAATTACAGTCGTAGAAACAAAATTCTTTCTATGTATTTTCACAGATCATGTCCTACACCTTCTTGAAGCTCCCCTTTGAATTTTAACGAGCGTTCCTCTTGAATCATACAAAGTGCGTTGCGAAGGAGCAAAAATGCCGGTCGGGGCATCGAACCCGGCTTCCCTCACTCCACTTCGGTCGAGGATGTCTCCAGAGCGGCGTCATCTGGCAGACGCGTGTCCGAGAGCAATTAAAGAGGATGAAAGCTAGATGGCGCTCTTTTTTCACCGATCGGCCGTCCTCAAAGGACGTATTGAAACCACTTTATTACGGCGGCTCGTGTTTATATTTACATCTCGATAGAGGGCCTCCTTTTAATTTGGAGAATAGCTATTCCAGATAAGCACTTATGCCGGAAAAGAGAGAGTTTTGGTGTGAATGAAAAGGCAGTGTGACCCATAGGAGTAGAGGCTGTAAAAATACCTCTAAAAACTGTGCTTCTCAACCCGTGAGGAATTCTCCTTTCAATGGAGGTTTCAGAAGGTTTAAGTGGGAATTCGGTCCACTATTGAGTAAACATAAAACCCTGTATTTATTTACGTTTTTAAATCTATTACCATACATATATCAGGATGAAGATATATCAGGCTATCAAAATTGTCATATTGTACTGTAAAGATATCTAAATACATAATATTTTAACTAGCATTATAATAATAAAATTATCCACATAGTGTAGGCGGTTCGATAGGTAGCAGGAGATAGATATTGCTAGCTAGGTCTCGGGTTCGAATTCCGGCTAATCGGATTTTTCAAGGTTAAGGAATGGTTGCGTATGTTTGTAAACAGTAATAATTATTGAAACAGATGTAATTGGTATCTTCCTGTTTCCATTAGAGAAGGTATTATTTTTACTGAAAAATATAGTACGTATGGTATGATAACACTTATTCAAATGTTGACGTGACTATGCTTATTGATGTATATCACATTCATATACTTATTGATGGTGTATTTATATATTTTGTCATGCTTCCTCTCATATTTTAGTTTTTACTGCCGGTGGGTTTGCTCAGGTTTTTTCGCACCCCTTTTCATTGTGGGCGTTTTCCTGCAGTGGATAATTATTTTTTCTAAATAATTATCCATTAATTCACGACCAAAATAAGAATCTTTATGCAATTGAGTTTCTTTTGATGCTTGATTCGACTTTCTACGACTGTTCTTTATAATTTAGTTATGCAAAAGAAATGAACCCTGCAACAAAAAAGATGAACTTTGCGTGCATTTCTTATGAAAATTTTTTGACCCCTCTGGGTTCGAACCAAGGACTTCAGGTAAATAAAAGGTAGCCTTTGCTCTGCGGGGGGTCAACTTTTCATAATATAGAAAATTTCATAGTTTTGCGACTCTTGGTTCTCGAGTATTTAGCGAACATACACACACACACACTCTATTTTATGTGTATAGATTTATTTTGAATACAAGGTGTATGCAGCATGAAAATGCAAATAATCTCAAAGAATTCGTCTTCATTCTTTACTGATCTTCACGTAAAATTAAACCAATTTGAATTTTTATTTTGAGATCCAGCCTTTCTCGCATTTATACATTCCCATATGTCTGACAGTTGACAGAAGTATTGCATCTTTCATTTACATTTTGGTGAGGATGGTTTTCTTGAAAGAAGATACTTTTAGTCTTAATCTCTCCCGATTAAAGACGATCTATTATTATTGTGGTATGGGAAACCAGAGGTAATAGCTGACCTATAGTTTACGGTATAGGTTGTAATAAAGCAACTTTTAGGTCTTTATGAAATCTTTACTGGATTTAGAGTTACGTCACTTCCTGAAGCAAATATGTTTTTGAAATATCTTGTTCCCTAGTCTTATTTATAAAGTTAAGTGAAAATAGAACGAAAAAAATTCTACGCAGGTTTACACCGCGATTTGATTCAATTTATTTTTTACATTTTCATTAGATTATTAACCGATGAATTTATATGAATTACTAAGGAACGCAAGATCAAACCCACCTGTATGGGTCATCGTAATCAAACACTTAGTAACTTCCACAATTTTTGAAAGAAAAAACTTTGAAATGGATGTCGAACTACTGTATGACCGTGGGCAGTAAGTCGCTCAAGCTCGATGATTTCATACACGTCCTGTTCGTTGCAGATGTTGCCAAATGGTATATACAAGCGCTGAGAATAAATGTCCCTCACCCCTACTGTAAGATATTAGACCTTCAAATCTAGGGAAAGTGATATATTCAGTGATCTGGTCAAGAGCGGATTGATTATTATATATAAGACCCAATGGTTCCTTAAGCGACCTGCTGGTTGTGTGGTCCTCAGTTGTAATATTTTCCCCGACTCTTGCTCAAGCCTCTCAAATCCAAACGAGAAGAAATAACTTTCCGACTTTTCTCTCGCAGCTCCCAATTAGTTTGAAAATCCTCTCTCTTGGACTTCATAATCGGTCGCCCCACTCTGGGTTCGGCGATGGATGCACAAAGGGGCGGAGGGTGCAAGTGACGGGGGGCCCGAAAAGGGGCGCGCAAGTGGAAGGGCCTTCCTCTTTTGTCGGGTATGAAATAGAGTCCCCCCGAAGCAGGTATTGACTGGAGAGGCCTTCTGGGAAGGGTCACTGCGACTTTCCTCAATGGAGGAAGATCCTCTTTTGTCCGTCCACCTGCACTGTTGTGCGCCGCGTTTGTTTTAGTGGTCGTAAAAGCGCCCCCTCTCCGAAAGCGCCATTACCACATTCTTCAAGGTTTCCCAAGCAACAATGAGTCGGTCCAATCTCCGTTCGCCGTTATTCGGGCGCTAACAATCACGTTGCCAGGGATATTGGGGGCATACCAACGGCTGAAAACGAGTATATTCCCTTTTACTCGAAATTCGAAAAAAAAAATCTGTAGGTGTTTACAACGTTACTCCGGAACTGCATCGTAAATATGAGAAGAACAATGCAGTGTGTGGATTGAAGGTAAGGGTTCAGGTATTCTCACATAGACCTGCTCCTACTACCATAGCCTGTGAATGGAGAAATATTCTTTCGTAACTTTGGTGAAGGGTAGAGAAATATGCACTTTCCATTTAATTTGGTCCCGCTATTTATTTATTTACATCACGCAAGTTGGCCTTCTGACCAGGTGGTAACGTTGGAGGAAAGTGTAGCATTAATTAAGAGATTGCCTGGATTAAGACGAGAACAGATGGCTCCATTGTAGTACAAGGTGCGCTAATATGAATATTATTTAGTTAGTTTAGTGTTTCACACCCCCTACCATATGCCTTGTGGTGCCTAGTGGGGATATTAATAAAAAGAGGAAATTCGCCCAAAGACGGGATGGAATCCATACTTGTTACTTCTTACTGCTATGAAAGGTTTTGTTCATTGGTTATAGATTCGTAGGCACTAACGTGAAATCGCTCCAATTAAAACATTGTCTCAACCAGAGAAGTAAGGGCATACCACATCACTCCTCATTTAGTATTGTAAGCCCCATTCCCTTTCCAAGGCTTTACGTAGCTAATAGCGGAGGGAATGAGAAATCGATCGAATATAAAGCTTAATAATTCGTAAATATAACAGAACTGCAATTTAGTTTGCAAAAAGGTATGTAGTGTAATAATTGGAAAGAAAAAAGTGCTTGCATTATTACTATATACTCTTTCAACCATATTACATATTCAAGTTACAGGTTAAAGAATACTTCTGTAGCTAATACCACAATATGTTTCCGTCAAGGTGAAAATCTGACGAGCATCTCTAATTAATCCATATATTTTTTCATAGATACCATTATTCATTTAAAGAAATCCAATGACAGTGCATAGCCTTTACAACGTATATAACAACAGATAAATAAACATAAAAACCAACAAGAACAATCAATATACTGCAAAATCAGGAAGTAAAACAGAAATTTCTCTCTTATTCCGAATTTTAAAGATTTATTTACATCAGCCAAATATAGAAAATTAAATTGGATTTTTTGGTAAAAACATTTTGTAAAGAGTAAATATTCAACAAAACAGAAAACAAAATATGAAAAAATAAGTTTGTGAACAGTAATGTTTGAAAACTTTAACATTGCTCATGTGTTATTGAAAAAAATGTGTAAAGTGACATGAGCAGGTCAATGGCTAACAAGTTAAATGGCTGGGGTATTCGGAAAAACATTGATCTTTGAGGAAGTTTGAGAAGAAGTTTGCCGGAGTGGTGTGAGGAAGGACATGTGAAGAAACGACATCTGGGCTCATGTAACGGCCATCCAGGCCTCGCTACTTCAGGGGGTTATTCTGCGACAGTAGGTTAACCTAAGAGAATTATGTTTAGAAGTAGCGCTGTCTGACTAAATTTGACTGTTGGAAATTAGAATTAAATGTGAACTTTTATGTAGCAAAGATGTACGATTTACTGAGACGAGTTTAAAGCAAGTTGACGCTTGAAGGCAAAAATGTATGCTCTCTCAACAATTGAGGTTTTCCGTGCCAAAAGCTGTATTTGTTGCGGATTTATTGTTTTCATTGTTAGCTTCCATGGCTGAACTTTCTACTAACTCCACCAAGATTACGTAAAGTCACGATGCATTAGTCACGAGAGTTAAATGTGATCATTTGTTTAAAATCGTTGTTAGTTAAATATCACCGATATCTCAACTGCATATCGTACATCTTAAATTCAAATCTGCAATTCAAATGTATTTAATGTTAGGCATATATGGGCATAGTTGGGTCCACGATTTTCAGATATTCAAGTATCGCAGGCTAATCCCTAACCCTGGTCTGTTTACCGTCTTAATCCGCCTCTTAAGTTTAGTTTCTAAAACTCACATAGTTTGTACGCCGATTAGATTTTATATTTATGAAGCCGGCGAGACAAAATTAAGATTTTGACTGGTTTGGTCGATTGATAACTTTGAATCTTCTGATTTATCGTAGCAGCGATGCGAGGGTATTAGGAATGGAGAAGTCACACTTTACCGAGGGTTATACCTTCACACGAAAAGATAGCTGAGTGCAGCATTTTTAGAAATGTATAACAATGGAAAGTCATGCCTAATTAACACTTACGGTCGTGTGACGTAACAATTACTTTCTGCGAACGACAATGGGTGTCTTCCGGGGACTTATGATTGCCCTACATGCATTATTGAGGCGACAACAATGATGTAAACTATTCGTTTAAATACACAAAATACTTGACAAACTTGAAAATTATAGAGACTTAGTTTTCAACCTGAGAGTGGTTTTTAATAGTGTTCTAAGCTCTGCTGAAGAATGCTTTTGTGAATGTACGCACACACACACACACACACGTGTGTATGAAGCTTAGAAGACGACCAAACCCTAACGGATGCAAACCCATTGTTGTTTACAGGTAGAAACAGGTGCTATCTTTTTTTAGCCGCGTTTGTGGGTATTGTAAGGAATGGGGCACTATGGGAAATCGCGTTGTTGCCAATGAGTGTGAGCACAGAACGTTAGCTGTGGAATTGAGCTGCCAAATTACAGCTTTGATATTTCACCATAAATACTCGAAGTAAGTCAAATTTCCACTGAAATAATCTTTAAATATAGTCAGTTAAGGTAGAAAAATCGGCGGATTCGACACAAAAATTAATATGTGCGTTTTTATCTCATTTTATTTCGTTTCCAAAAATTATACATTTACGTAAATATTGTTATATATTATATTTTTATTGTATTCATTAATTTTCAGCAAACCTCCATAATGCTTGTGGCAGGGGGTGTGAAATACCCAACTACCTAAATAATTTTCATACTAGCACACACTATCTGGAAAAAGAGATCAATACAGGCCATCTGTTTTCGCTATAACCTCGCGAACGTTTTTTGTCGTCTGGCTACGAAAATCGCGTTCGCTTAGAGTGAGAATATCTAGCTATACGAAGTAAATTACCTCTCAGCTGTGCATATTATTAAGCGCTATAATTTCAGAACATCATCGCGTAAAATCCAAGTCTTTGTCATTTGCTATCATAAGATGGTGACTGTATGAGATAGAGGATTATCTCAATTTCCCAATGATATCAGTTTCCTGCACTTGCAGAATTTTCCGCTCGGCTTACCGCAAACCTCCGAATGAGGAATTTTTCACGGAGTGACGACGTAATCCGTCATGATCTAGCTGGAAACTTGGCAGCGGTGGCTAAAAATGGGGAGGAATGGAGGGTATCCTCTTTCGGCCCAAACAGGAAAGGACCTGCTCCCTCGGCGGTCCATCCAACAGATGCACACCCGAAAAAGGGAATTTTTAAAATGCCATTCAGAGTTTCGGCGAATCGTAGGAAGGGAATTTCTAAGAATCTACTCAAAATCGCGGTTGACAGGGCCGGCTCTAGACCGTAATCATGAGGGGCATAAGTGGATTCATATGATGCATCCTGGGGAGGGGGAGGCGTTGGGGCGGATATAGGGAACTGCCAGGGGGGTTGCTAAGGGTATAAAAAACATAAATGCCAATCTGAAAGTAACAACAATTTTAGTAGCATAATACTATCAAATTCACCGTCGAAATTCCTTTTGATCGGTAAAATATTAAAGTTATGAAGTAATCGTAAAATACTTAAGATTGAACTCTCCGTTATGCGTTAAACAAGTTGTTTTTTTGGCGAATTCACCATAATGATGACAATCCACCACCCCTGTGGGTCTGCAAATGTAGGAGATATGACGTCTACGAAAACTTTTTCGTTGCAAACTCGGGTTTAATAAAGTCACAATCATTCACTAATACCATAGAACCCTAAATGGATTATCTTACGGGAAATATCCGTTTAGCGCTAGGCTTTTCAAACGTTCTCTGATAATTCCGACCATTCTCGCAATCAGAATGGAGCGGCGAAATTGAAGTCGACCCCTGTCTACGCAGGACATCAAAGGACAGAAGGGAAGTCCCTATGGGGGTGGAAAGCTGAGGGGGAGGCCATATGCCTCTGCTATTGAACTATCGGCCCGTCGGCCACCCCCGGCTGTCCTCGAAACTTAGGGCCGTACAGACCGAAAAATCACTTCTGAGCACAGCCCATGAGCTTTCAATTTAACTGTGAAGCAAGTCCACGGGTGGTAATTACCCTAGTCCCCAACCATTGAATGTAGCACTAAACAAAGACAATCGAAGGAGTAACAATTGCACTTGTACCGATTTTAGAGACAGAAAAGATTATAGATTGTAAAATTATTGCGCAAATATAATGTGTAGTTTTTTCATTAACCAAACAATGAATCTCTTAGACATTATTGCACTTGAAAATAGAATACGGAATAACAAACGATTGTTGTGATTGATGAAGCGTTGTCAACAATGGCGAAAACAATGGTCGATTAAAGTAGAAAGACAATTGAAATGTAGGTGACAAAAGTCTTCTATTAAAACCATGAGTTAGCAACAAATATAGGATGAGTAGGCAGTAACTGAGCCCGATGTTTTTTGAAGATGAGTGGAAAGAGATAAAAATAAACAGCAAAGACGACTGTGGATTCTCAAATCGGCGATTCGAGGAAACGAAGTATACATCTCCCAAAATCCAAACAAGAAGATGATGTTTTTTCATTAACTAGGCCCAGTAAGGCGCAGCTCTACGTTGGGAAGCGAGGGAACCGCCTCAGGGCTTTGCAATCAATGGGGCGTCGATACTTCGATATCGGAGGGTGGTGTGAACGCCTCGGACCGAAAAACCGACAGTAACAACTGTTCATTACGAACAACTGTAACGAGATGCAACAGAGCTGTAATAATATACTCTGAGGTTGCTATAATTAAATAAAACTAGCGGAAGTGCCTGTTGAAATTCAACGGGGATAATAAGTAAACATATATGAAGTTATACTCTCTCACGATTTTAGCAGCTAATGGTTGACCGGTAGAAGACCCTCTCAGCCTTTAGGTGGATGACTTTATGATTTGTATATTGGTTCGCATTAAAGATTTTATCTAGGAAAATGGATTGAGAATGGAATTTATGATGTTTGGATAGTATATAAGTATACATATACTTGTAGGTATTTCATTTGTATGCATTCAATATAAATGAGTATACAGTTACAATGGCTCTTATACGATTGTAGAAAGCCAAGAAGTTTTATAGACCTTTAATGATAGATTCCAACACTAAATGCCTCTCATTTCTCCCATTCTACAGATACCGTACATTACTTATGAGACAATATTTAATTCACTAAAGTTTAAATCTTCTGTACGCGTACTTAGTGTCATTTTGGAAAATCTCCAACGCTTATATGTGCGTAAAGCACACACACACTATCGTCATAAAAGGTTGCAATAATACTAACTAAGGTACGTAACCTAACGAACGTACTGGTAGAAAGTCTAACATACTAAAATATTGAAATTTTGATGGCCAGTTTTCAAAATCACGGTTATATCTTAGTGAAACACTTCAATTAAAAACATAGGTAAATTACATTATGCATTCATGATTAATTGTACTAATAAATAAGTTAATGACAATACTCGTATGTATGTTATTAACTATGTCCAATTCGTCTATGTTGACGTAAAACTGAGTTCTGCTTATACTTCATCAGTAATAAATGCAATAATTTAATCTTTATTAGCTATAATCGGCAGTTCTAAACTATATAAATTCATTTCACTTCCAATGTATAACTAATTATAACACTTTTGAAGTATCTGAATCATAAAAAATACTTCGCAGCACCTAACGTCTGTAATATGATTTACAATAAAGAAAAAGGCAATGTCGCGAGAAATATCTGTTTAAAAGAAATAGACAAATTTATTCAAAATATTTTGAGGATTTTCAACCGAAAAAACCACTAACAAACATATTTTTCAGCGATAAACCAACTGAGGCGAGAGGCTAGCTCTTTAAATTTCCGCCATATAGTTTGTTTACATCCATGATGCATTGCGGTTAAAGTTACTTTTAAGAGTTAAATACCAATTAAGGCTTAAGTATCGACAAAAATACGTTTTTTTAGAGTTTACATGAAGATTACAGTCAAGGTCGACTCTAAATATATGTTATAATACCGGACCTAATTTTAGAAAATCAGTTTTAACTTAAATATAAATCAGTACTATGTAATTGATAGTGACAATAAGTCATAATTACTATCGCATTGATATATTTTTAATTATTTACATTCTCCAAATAATTAGCTGGGCCCGCGCAAATATTTGTGCACATAGAAATTAAAGATTTGACAATACTTCATAAAAAGTACATAGTTCTTAATCAACTTTCCACTAGTGTTATTTTAGGTACCGGAAATTAACATACATCTTATTAGACGTCCATTGACAATATTTTAAATTTATACTGTTCCAGGGGTAAGAAGCCATGCTACAGTAAATTTCCTTCCATAAGGAATATATAGGTAAGGTAGGATGTGAATTGAGGGAGTTACAGGTGAGATTTCAGCTTGAAATCGTACGCATAATTACAGATGGTCATTTTGTACTGACCTAGATATCTAGAGATATTTCTTAAATGCCCAGGGTTCGATGCCAGGATGGACCCGATTCTCCCATGTAGGAGAAATATTAAAAGTAATTCTTTACTTCTAATCGATGAGATGCACGACTATGCACCATGATGATGATCAATTTCTTGCATTTTTACTTAAAATTTTACCTTTAGCGCGCAATAAGTAAGTATACCTTACTTGTAGTAACATAGTTGATCGTTATCGTACAAAAAAAGTTATTTTTCGTAGTAGTTTATATTACTACAAACATTAAGATACTTCATTGATCAACTTATTACTAAAATAATCATAAAGTAATAATTTTGGGTGTAACAATGCAAAGAATTCCAAAACTGAATTTACAATTGTGGAAACTAAAATAAATGTATATTATTTATTAAGCTTTTCGGTACTTCAGACGAAAACGTTTCCTCAGATGGGTTTAGTTTAAATCAGTCAAAGTATACCTAGTTCTTTTCTTCTGAATGCATTAATTAATAATAATATATATTATTAATTAATTAATGTAATTATTGATGACACATTAATGTAATTATTGATGACCGATTCCATTTCACAAAAAGTAATCACTTTCAGTCAATCTATGAAAATTGTCATCGGGCCACCTAATTCAATTGCTTCCCATGTGGTTACACTTCAATTAAGTACCAATTTAAAATATTCACTCGTCTTCGCGAAACGCAATCACAGTGACAATGACGTCTGAATGGTTCACTACTGCCTAGTAAAAGTTTCTCGTAAATTAAATAGTTAAAAGCAGGTCAGTTGCTGAAAATAAAAAAAATAATGCTGTGACATCGTCAGCAGGTAATTGTCTCGGAGAGGAACACTAGTGTAAAAACCATGGCATTTAAACCAATAACAGTAGGATATTAATTTATGCATCACTAAAAAGAATAAAAATAGGACGATTTAAAGTAGGTTTTTTGTGCTTGTAATTTAAATGGAAACGAATTATGGGTTCCGGATTTCGATCCCGGAGACTCCGGAAATGAAACTATTAAGATCACATTAGGATAAGAAGACATTTTAAGAAAGGCACAAAGAGATAACGGAAACGATGATTATATAGAAATAAATTCTATATGCCCCTAAAAACCAACAACAATTTTTTTCGCCGAAAGTAAGTGAGTTGTGTAGCTAACTTTTACCCCAATACTAAAATGTGTAACATAAACACGGAAAACCATCTAATAACACAAACTCAATCACAATGCCAAAACAGAAACGAAAATTAAACAGCTCACGATAAGATAGTAAATTTATATGGAGTGAAAGCAATCAAAATTGCCACAAATGAATCACTTTTTGTATTCTGCATATAACAAAACATAAAATTGCTTTACCTTTTTGGACAGGTATGCGATGTTAGCGATTTGCTACATATTGATCACTGGATGTTCTACTCCTGTGAGAACCCGAGCATCGAATCAAGAGAAATCTTTACGATCTTCACTGACTACATTTTTGTCTATCTCTAAATATTCATCGTTGATAATATATTAGATTTAATACTTAATTCAGAAGATTATATCAAAAACATCCGCAACGTACCTGTTTATTTATATGTATTCAGTTGAATTGATCGAGAGAAAGCAATTATAAGAAGCACAATACTAATAAAACTGTTTTATTTCACGGAAACGCTGTTAAAAATTACGTTGAAATAAACAAAGTTCGGTTGCTACAGAGAAATAAACAAAATTTGAATTTTTTTAAATGTTGGTATATTTTTCGCGATATTTTTCGGAGGATATTGTTTTTATCTGCAAATGTTTATAATATAATTATATATATATAAATGTATAAATATAATTTCTTCTATTGTATATCTAATATAGTGTATCTCTTATTTTCAGCATTAGTTTTAACTGATCATTTATTCTATATGTCTTCCTATGTATAAACTCATGAGCTCAAAATGAAAAATCTGATGTGGCCAACTCATGACTTTCCGTATTTATTGAAAACATAAGCCTATGCCGGTAATGTATAAATAACTCCAAAACAATGAGTGTTACAGGAAAATGTTTCATACAAGCTTTGTAGTAAAAAACATTATCTACAACTTTGGTACCTAATTGTATATACCTACATTGCATTTTGACAGAGATGTGTATGAAAAACTTCAATTTCTGGGTAAACAACAACTTCCGGTTAACCATTATTCAAGAATAACTCCTAAACAATCAGTGTTACGAAAAAATGTTTCATACAAAAGTTGTAGTAAAATACATTATCAATAAGTTTTGTTCACAATTGTATATACCTACATTGCATTTTTACAGAGATATGTATGAAAAGCTTCCATTTCTGGATTAACAACAACTTCCGGTTAACCATTATTTGGGAATAACTCCTAAACAATCAGTGTTACGAAAATATGTTTGCTACAAAAGTTGTAGTAAAGTATATTATCTACAACTTTTGTGTGTAAATTTATATACCTATATTGCATTCTTACAGAGATATTTAAGAAACAAAATTTTGTTCCGGATAAACCGTAACTTTCGCTTTAGCGATAATCTCCAAAAACTAATCAACTCTTGGCATTGTTAGGAAAATTCTAAATAGGAATTTTGACAATGATCGGATAATTATTTTTTAAGATAGAGCGCCCACAAACTTTTTAACCACAGACAGACAGACAGAGAGACACACAGACAGACATGTTCGGGAAAATAGCTAAAAATGCTCTATGGGCCCCAAAACATCTATTTCCGTCGAAATCTGGAGGTCTTCTCTATACTACGTATAGGGAGAAAGTAAAAATTGCTTAGGTCGTCATGGAGATGAGTTGTTTACAACATCAAAATATTGATAAAATATTGGTGCAATTTATCAAAATGTTTACAATTTCGAATCGTAAACGATATTCTACGACTGAAATAAGAATCTCCATTCAATTTCCTTTCTTTTGGTACTTGTCTCGACTTTGTACGACTTGTGTTACTAATTTAATTTTGCGAAAGAAACAAAGCCTGCAAGCGATAAAAGTGAACTTTACGTGTATTCCTTATGGAACCGTATTATGGACTCCTTGGTTCGAACCCGGGCTTTCTTAGTAATGGGAATAGTTTTCCTAGGGGTTTCTAACTCGTAGAAACACAATGCGGTTTGTTTCGAATCTCTAAGTCAAACCGTTTCTGAAATAAAGGGGGGGACGGACGGACAGACGGACGGACGGACGGACGGACGGACACTTCGGAAATTATATATAAAGATAATGAATCACTAGTGTTTATTACCACCAGTGTCAAGGCACGCGGCAATTATCTTTACCGAGATAGTTGAAACGTAAGTAGCTTTATCTAACGATTCATATAGTGTGTACATTTTTACAATAATATAATGGCAGAACGTATATTTATAAATTTGCATGTTTAATCGAAAAAAGAAACTTCAATGTTAAATCGCCAAAAGAAACTTAAAAAGTAAATAATTTGGTTTTGGAAAAATTGAAAAATTAATAAATAAAGTATTCGAATAGATATTAATAAATTTCTATATTAATTCATCCAATAAAAACAGAAATAGATGTTTAGCGCATATTATTTTTCGTTCGCAGTCTTATTTTTCTTTCGTTAAGCTTAATCAAGAGTAATGGATCCTAGAAAAGAAGATACCATACAAGAGAATATTCAATAGACCTCATTTTTATCATCGAATATTCCCATTGAATTGAAATCTCGACAACTTTTATAAAATGTATCGCATTTTTAATAAGATAACGCGTTTTCCATAATACGTCTCCATTACAACCAAAGCCAATTCTTGAAGCTGTAATTCCAAATGTGCCCATGTACTAATATATTTACTTACTATGTGCGTATCCCTGCTACGATATATACGAGATTATGAATTATTAAAATAAATCCAAATGAGTTATTTAACGAAGAAGTGAACGGATACATATATAGAAGAAGATAATTTTTTTAGAAATCATTAACTTATTTTGTTATATAATTTTATTGTACCCGGTAGTGTAAGAATATTTTAAATAACATACAGGTTTTTGTTAATTTTGAAACTAAGATATGGTTGACAGGATAGCCAATCTTACTTGATGTTTTGCTGTGTACAAATATGAAAAGTACAATGATAAAAATTTGTCTGAAACTTTCGATCACTTTCCTTGATTCATTGATAAAAGTGAGAAAAACGGTACCTGAAGTTTATCGAATTTATGAGCTGATTTAGGTGTTAAACTGTATACCGGAGTTAGGTGGAAATATTTAGCAACACAAATTCACGGGAAAGCTTTTCCCTCGCTAGTTTAATTTACACAATCTCGTGGGCAATGCGGTTAGGTCATGAAAAGTTTCTTCTGGGAAAAGTCCGAGGGTAGATTTGGCCTGCTTTCGGAAATTAGCCCCTTCGGAAGGTCCCTCGTAGTAATTGGCTATTTCCTGTGGGGGCTAACTTTTATTTGGAATCTCAGACCAAGGAGGTGCGTGCACACCTCTCCTGCTCTTTGTCTAAAGAAACTTCCGCCATTCGCAAGTTGAAGACCTAAAATACCCACTGCTCTTTAGGACTTTCTACAATTCCAACTAGAGCAGTTGCAAAGTGGTATCGACAATAATGATGATTGTTTCACACAGTAATTTTTGTAATGAGCTCCGTTTTATAAAAGACACCGCATTGATGTTGGGTTTTAATACTTCTTTAATTGATACTTTAATTAAAAGATATAAATGTATTATTTTTATATATATATATATATTTATATAAACTATTAATTCATAAGAACTCCATTTTATTAGCTGCCTCTACTTCCTCTTGTCAGAAATATATTAAAATTCCATATTTTCCATCTTTAACCAAAGGTTTACACAATATTTTTAAAGCCGACAACTTCAAAATCTGCTTTTACAATCACTTTAATCTTTAAAACCTTTTAGGCTCAACAAAGGATAAAATAGAAACACTTGATAAATCAGGCATTTACATGATATCTTGTACCCCTGAATTTGACCAAAAATATGTTTGACAGACTACTAGGAAGTTAGTTAACAGGTTCAAAGAGCATATTGCTCACTTCAAATATGGGAGGCTCGAGAATTCTGCATCCGCGAATCATATGGCAAAAAATGCACATAATATTTCAATAAGCAATATAACACTTTTATATGATGCAAATTTTTGTTTAGATCCCTGGGAAAATTTATATATTTATAAAAACTTAGATAATATTATGAATAATTGTATTGATTTTGATAAAACTTTGTATTCTTTGATTGACAACACCTAATATCTTTTTGTTTTTCGATTGTTTTTTCTTTTCTGTCCGTTTCCCGCTCATGATTTAGCCAGTCTCCTGTGTTACCTTGATGATGCTGTTAGTTTGGCAGCGAAAGGTTGGGTGGATCTCATTTTTGATGGTGCTTGGAGTTTCTCGTGACTCATTCCTCACACAGCGTTACAAATATCAGTGGCTAAATGCTGTTTGATTGATAATTTCATAGGTTTCTATGGTAACATATTTACTTTCTTCTAAATATTTGTCATTAGCCGTAGAATAGTTCAACTAATGCCATTTAAAATTCTGATAAGATAAATCTATTAAAGTTCGAGGAATCGTATTGTGGTAGTTATAACGTATGAATTAAAAGTAAATGAAATTAGGCTAATTGCAATGCATAGATAGTTAATGGTAATTAATAAATGTAGTTGTGATTGGGTGGTGATTGTTTTGTGATAGTGTCATTGTTGGTAGATAATGTATGGATATATGTACTTTATTAGTCATTAAGGGTGTATTGTTGTAGTTGCAAGATGAATTGTCACTGGTTAGCGTGTTAATAACTGTACTATGATTATTAATTGCACTGTGATTGTTATCACTGAAATACTAAGTTCAATTGTAGAACATGAATAATAATTATATCTCTTTACGAATTAAAATATTGACCAATGTTATCAAAGTTTAGAATGGTTTCATAGTAGTGTATTTGGAAAGATTTGAATCCAGTTCTTTTAAAATTTTCCGAGATTGAAATTAAAACTATTTTATCTAATAGAATTCCTCTATAATGAAATACGTACAAATAAAATTTCATTTCTAATTCTTATCTTTGCGCAGAAATGCAAAACAAATAATTTAACATTCCGCAAAAGACTTCTCACACTAAATTATTCTGTTGAAATATTTTCGTGGTTCCCTTTATGAGCGTGCTTCCATCGAATCAAAGGAGTCCTTGGCTGTGATAATGAAGTCGAAAGTTGGCAACTGTTTCCCATAAGCGCCTCTTGCGGAAATCAATCAAAAGAAGGCCTCCGAATTAACTTAATCATCCAATCGATCCACCGAGGGTTAATGGGCCGAGGAACCCGCAAGCTCCATTTGGGGACTTTAAAACCACCGCCTCAATTGTTTGTCGTTTATTTTCCAAAGAACTCTTTTTTAGAGGAGATTCGTCTAACTCCTGAAAGTACAAATTGCGTCAAACCACGTAAAAGCTTTCGGTCCTAATGCTTGCAGATTGTAACGAAAGTTTTAGAAATTAACATCATTGGAATTTAACCAGCTTTTATAATATATAACGTTTTGATATGAACGACAATTTTAAATAATCCAAGTGACCAAACCAAGTATTGTTGTGTTTTCAACAATTTTACCTGTTCAATGTTTCCATGACCGTCAATTGTAACAATTGAGGGTGGTAACTATTGCGTTGCCAAGTGCAAAAATCTTAGTTGTTCAAACAGTTAAAAATAATTAGGCTATTCTTTCGTCTACTTCCAAACTGTTGTCATAATAATTCAACAGGATAACAATAAAAATCTCCATTGTAACGAATGGTAAGCTGACAAAATACCTTATTAAATTTAAATGCAATTCCGCACTTTTACAAAGCATTTAGGTTAAACAGAAGAACCTCGCTAGGGTAAGGTACGCGGTTTTATTTAAAGTTAATTAAGTTTCATCCAAAAAACTGCAATATCATTAAGTCATATCTCAAGTTATGCCAATGCGTGAAAGAATTTAGTCTCGTGGCCTGAAAAACCGAAATAAATAAAAGATTAAGATCTTATAAACTGGATTTTAGGTAATCGTTTTATTAAAATTTCAAAAATTCCATTCCGTTGATATCTATCACTCAAGAATTAACGTAATTTTGGGAAACGGAATCTTGAGAGAATGCTCAAATTTGTTTAATTCAGTAGATAAATTCGAAAGTGCGTACGTTTGAAATTGAAGTAAACTCAATGTTGTCTGACATTTTTCTGAGTATTAGTCAGATTACCGGTCTTTTCAAATAAAAGAAGGAAATGAAATGTGAAGATGAATTAGCAGATTAAAGAGCTTTGCATTTAATCCTATGTGGACGTACTTCAATCACGAAATACACACAAAGGAGCGTGTACATGAAACTTAGCTCTCACAATACAGAAAGATTTTATTTCAAATCAAAAGCCGATGAAAATTGTATAAAGTGCTTTGCATAGATTTCTAAGAAGGTTATGTTCAATTGAGCTAATAAAAATACGAAGGAGAGGAAATTTTTGTTAATAACTACTTAGATAAATCGCGAATTGTCTGCTAGATAATTCTTTTTATCATTGAAGATGGAATAGAAGTAAAATATTTAAATAGAATAGAAGTAAAATAAAATACTAGATAACACTTCTTCGATAACTTTAGTGGTATATTTTTTCGAAATATCTTAAAAATGTATTTTTTCCACTCTCAAGACATGTATTCGTATGAATTCACCTTTTATTAATTTGAAGGCAACCATTTATATTGTTATATTTTAGCAAAATATTGAATTAGAATTTTTTAATGCTACAAATATATTATCTTTTACGTGCAATGTAATGCGATTTACAATTTTTCAATATTTAGTAATATTTTTTTACTTTCTGAATATTCTGTAAATTGATACGTTTAAACAGTTTTCCATCAACGGAGACATTTGAAAACAGTACTCAGGGGAGGGGTAGACAGCCCTTGGCACTCATTCCAAACGTGGCATGCCAATGACTTTTACCACGCGAAACAAATCCTTGCCAAATTAATTAAAACTTTTTTGGGGACTATTTTCGTACTTTTTCGAAAAACATGTCATAATTTTGGTAATTAAGTTTCATATGCAGAATCACTTGCAAATAATACATAAAATAAAGAGCTTTAATTTTTTTCTTTGTCACGTGGAAAAATGTTGTGCGAATTATTTTACCATTTTGGCACGCACTCTGTTAAGTGTTAAGCTAAAGTTAACACCTACTCGGGAATAATTTAGCCAATAGTTCTTATGCGATTTCCCGGTTGCATGATGAACTGGAGGTGTTCTAGAATAAAGCATGAATCATCGCATTAATAGGGCGATCAGATACTGCTAGAAAACTCGTGGAAATGGATGCTGGGCGCTCCGAAGATTCTTTTCCACGGACGATAGAGATCGACATGGACCGTTCCAGCCTTCACTTCGACGTCCGAATCGGAAGAGAAAAAAATGAACGGAATCTATAAAAGCTTCATCAGACAGGCCGGAGGTGTCAATCATTGGTGTATACACCGTTAGTGGTACACGATTCGCCTCGAGATGAGTCGTGCACGACTGATAATAGCTCGACAGCTGGCTTGGTCGAGTACATGGCGGAATGCAGGTCGTGAACTCGACTCCGTGACAACCCGGTATAAGTGATCACGATAGATGGCGTTTCTTCAAAGATACTACTGGCTTTTTCAGGTCGAAGAATGGTTTTGTAATGCTCGTTGTTAGGCAAAAAAGAAAATTTACGATATTAGTGCAGTTGTAAAATTCTTATAGAGGCAAATAATCTCACAATGTTCCTCGAATTGGCAAGTTTCTAGATTCACCTCTGATTTTAACTCGATATAACTCTAATAGTGCTACATTCAAATTAGCAATGTTTAATTAGTAAGGTGCCCACCTTTAACTGCAGATACACCTTTCCTTCCTTGAATATTAATTTTGTTACTCCGCGAGTCCTGGAATGTATTTTCGAATGACAAACAATAAAAAGAACATTTTCTAGTGCATCCTATCTCAAAGTCTAACTGATAGTTGGCTAGGGAGGTGTTTTTAATTGTACTCCGAATGCTATTGCCGTTGGCGAAGTCAAGTAATAAAGAAGAACTCAATGAACTTTAAACTGGTCTAAACTGGTTCTAAACTATATACTGGTCTATCTTCCCACGGATCATTTCAGATGTTAATAGCAATTGAAGTTAGGGATATGTTGTTTTTAGACTTAATGCCGGTACCCACTAGCGACTTGTTGGGTTATTACGTAAATGTAAATGTGTATGGTTTCTAGAAAGGAATTCTTGAAGAGCCAGAACGGCTATTTGCTTGTGGACCGAAATCAGATATTTCTTTATAATTATTAGACATAGTGGCCATATGCGGGGAGAAGAGGGAAAACATAATAAAAAGATGTATTGAATATCTACGTCGCAGTATCAGGTCATTCATATGATTCCTGGAATCAAATTTACAGCATCTAGAATAGTTTCCAACTAGAGTAAAGTCATCAACAATGTCGCCGTGTTGCAACAATGAAGCAATAATGCCATGCTCTCCAATGTTGCCGCGACAAGCTCACGCGCAATAATACGATCCAACAATAGCCCTTAGGTAGCTAGGGAGTGACAATTGAGTGATTCCGAGAACCTTTTGAAAATCCTACGCGTGCACTCCAAATACACGGGTGGGCAAGGGAGAGTACACAGATAATTCGATTTGAAAATGCAGTTACGTTGGTGTTGCGTCGGAGGAGGCACCACATACACTTATTGCTGAGATATTCATGGGCTGCTATACATCCGTGAAGAACGGGATTAAATATTGATAGAGAGAAAGTCCGTGGAATTTATGGGCACTCGGTCAAGAATTGTGCGCTCATCTTCGGTTGAGTGGGTAAAAAGCACGGCGTCCAATATTCGGTTTGATTCTCGTGCATCTCAGAGTGTGATATACGTAGCGGAAAGAAAACGCCTTCCCTAAGTTCGCCCGAGCGATTTACAGCGCCTCTGGCGGTGAAAGCCCACGCATCTGAGCATCGTAAAAAAGAAGGCGTTCGGAAGCCATTTTCCACAAGAAATCACTAATTAGCTCAAGGCTCCGCTCGTTCGTTCACCTCTTCTAATCGCACACCCCCGTCTTATCAGAGCGGGGTTCGATTCCAGGAGGACGGTCTTATGTGAGGAGGGAATGAAGAAACTCTCCTGAAAATGGTTTAGGAACTATAAAACTAGTTTGAAATATTTTTTCATCTTAGGGTTCCATTTGAATGGGCCGTGGTAAACTATATTGGGGGCTTATTGCAACAATTACTTGTGAACTATTACTTGTCATCATTAAATATGGTAATAATTAATACTAGATTTTAATGACTCCTTGGAAACCCTTAATAATGGGACGGTTATTACTACAATTAACTATTAGCAAATACTTGACAACAATTACTCGAGAGCAATAATTTGTCATCATAAAATAAGATGACGATCAGTAGATACTCGCATAATTCAGTGGTAGTGCTCCTCCAACAATTACTTTTCCACATTAATTTTAAACAGCTATTTGGCAACAGAAATTTAACCTAAATTAACTATCAACAATACATCTGATAGTTATTACTTGCCTATAATTAATTTTCAATAATATCTTGTCAACAATCAATTGCTAACGACTACTCTTCAGCAATTATTTACCAATAATTTATCAGCAATTAATTTGTAATAATTACTTGTCTTCAAATAATGTTCAAAAAACACCTCGTCAACTATCACTAGGTAGGACTCACTCTTCAACAATTATTTATAAGTAAATTGTCAGCAGTTAATTGGGAGTAATCTCTTTTTACCTATTGCTTAATGAAAACTAATACTTGAAAAACATTGAAAACCAAAGAGAACCACAAGAGGCTGTTTAAAGCCGGCTTAACGGAAACATGAAGTCGACGCTCCCTTGATTAACTAATGTAGGCTTCGCAAATTGCAATTTCTACTTTTTACATTCGGTATTTCTTCTGAAGCCCACATCCCCATTCTCATGTCAATCTTCATTTCAATCTCTTTGTGCACAAATGGATGCCACCGAATTATCAGAACTCGGCCTTTTTAAAGCCTTTGCTGCAACTTGCGATGACTCATATTTTCCTACGACGCTAAAAAAAAGATTAATACTTTTTTCGATGGAAAAAATTCTCGTGGCGCATCCATGTCGGCGAAATTAAGTAAGCGAAATGAAGGAGCATATCTAAATCATCTCGTTTGCGAGGGCACTTTTTGACAAGCCCTTATTTCTTTTTATCGACGAGACCACGGAATTAATTTAGAAGGAAAAAAGGAAGTCTTAGTCACCGTAATAGAGAGCCATCGTGGGAAAGAAGGAATTCATATGACCTCCATTTCAGGATATTTACTAATTTACCCTTTTCCTAGAATATTATGTCCATTTCCTAATTCAACTGTGTGAGAAACAAACGGATGAGTTTCTATGCTCACTAAAGACACGTATCTACAATGAAATGAGAAATGTCTCGATTATTTGAAAATGTTGTTAAGTGGCACTATAGTACGCCCATGACAATTGATTCGGAGATATTATTATGGTCGAAATAAAATGGCACTGAATTCGATTGAGAATCAAATGACTATGAATTTAATGAGCAAACATTTTAGGAATGTTGAGGGAGATGAATTTATGCTTCGGAAATTATGTTTACTAATATCAGAGGCAGAAATAGAATATAATGAAAATCCATGTATGAAATTTGTGGTCGGCGATTTAAACTGAAGAATATTCGGAAAAGGAAAATGTGATTTTGGAAAAGGATTCGGAAAATAAGAATATATATGGCTCGAACACAACATATTTCTGAAATTCGTATAAACAAACACTACAATAAAATGAAATCCTTATGAGTATCAGAATGACTCATCAGGACGATCTCAAGGTAAAATTAATTACACTTGAGTAACATGTTTTCATTACGTTTTTACATAACGTTATATAATAATTAGAAAAAACAGTTATAGAGTAGTTTGCTTACACAAAATATTTTCCAATAAAAAATTCTTCACTTCTCCAAAACCTCACTCACAATAATTTATTAATAATATTAGGAATGACTCTGATTAAACAATTTGAATCATATTTACTGTAACATTTAGGTGCTACATAATGTATTATTCTTCTAGTTTTCATATTATATTCCTTGTACTTAATATGTGTGTTCTCATCAGAAAAATAGTGATTATATACTCATTAATTAATAAGTTATAAGAGAAGCTTGGGTTACAAGGAGAGACAGAGCTTGTATCACAGGAATATGATTTAATGTGGACTAAAAGAAAGATAAATGCAGTGGATTCGATATAAGGCTTAAAGAAAGGGTTGCTGAATTCGATATAGAATCAAACGATTGTGATTTGGGCAGAAGTTGTAGGAATGAGGTGGATGATTTCATGCTTTGGAAGTTATGCTTAGAAATACGAGATGGAAAAATTGAAAATTATGTGAAATAATGAATAAAATTAACAATGAAGAACACTCAGAAGAAGACAAAAATGTTGTGTACTGGAATTTATAACTTTAGGAATATTTATTTTTATGGGAGGAAATGATTGGTCGAATCCAATCGATTGGTATCGCATAGATGAGTAAAATATATTTAGAATTTTGCATCGCCTTGATCTAACTCTAGAGCTCGCGTTTGTTCTCAGGGATTCCTCTGATTCTCTTGTCGGACACCTTTAAATACATCGGTCATTGAAGTTACGGTGCACGTCTTTATAAAACCTCCTTAAAGGACGTACGATTCCCCCAGGAACAAAAATGGATGCAAGTATAAGTGCGGATTTGTCAGAAGTGAAAGAAGTGTGAAAGGATTACCGAGGAAATATGAGGCTCCTAGGAAATAAGTTGGATGTAACGTGCGTGGGTTTTAACGGATTTGCAAGCGCTCTTTCGCTAATGGAACCGAAGTTAGGGGCACTCCTCCTGATTTTTGAAATCCCATTACCAAAGCTTCTTTACTCCTTGATGTACTGTTAGCCGCTGTGGAAATTATATCAGGTTTTACTGTTTCCTCAGATGTTTAACCTTTAACAAAAACCAGTTTAACCGCGACACAGTCAACGACCTAATGAAGACGCTTTTGCGTTGAAATAAGAGAATGAAACCGGAAACGAACTGAAATTCGAGGCCGAAGAGTTCTTTAAGACTTCCGGATTAAAATACGAATAGAAATAATCAAATTCATTGAATGAACCTGAAGCAAAACCGGAAAACGTTATTTGTTCTGTTCCAATTTGTTTGCCCGCAATCTTTTCAAACGTAACGGTATTTAAATATATTATCAAGTATCCTGATGGCCTACTTATATATTTTATAATATTTATTTTTATTTAGAATTATATCATATTAATATCTAGTAAACAACCTAATAAAGAATAATAAATAACACCTTAACATAAAACACCACGAAAAGTTTGTCACAACTCAAATAAAAATAAAAGAATAAAAAATTTCTTTTCCACTGAAGAGAAAACATAAGAAATTGAAAGAAATATTCCAGTGTTTACTTTATCTCCGATTTAATCACAGCAACAAAAGCATAACAATACAACCCGCAATCCTAAAGATATCAACCAATTATCTCTCTATAATCTCGAATTTTAAAATAAAATTCAATCAAATCTAAAGTTACAAATACTGTAAAATTATATATAAAAAATTCAGTAGGATAAAAATACAATTTATCCATTTGAACGGTTCAATGGCGGCTGATGGACCGAAACCATGACAACCGAAATTCTTTGTTTTCTATCAAACCAAAGCGATACGGCACAAAACTATTTACGGGTCGATGTTGCCTGTCACGAGAATAAAACCTATCGAAGCCAAGTTCTTGATAATATTGCTTTTAGGAACACTGACGGTCATCTCTGTAAATTAAATGCCCATCACATTTGGATTGAAGAGGTGCGAAAAATGCCGATTCTTCGGTTTAATTTCGCTCACCCATTGATTTCCCGATTGATATAACGATATTTCGTAAAAATGGACAAAACTGTCCCCAAAATGCACCCTTTATCTCCGTGACCCAGTTCCCGGGAATAATCGGTCGAATGACTGCATTTCGTACAAATTAATCGCATTTGCGCTTCGTCATCGACAAATGGATTATTTTTCAGTTTGCGCTACTATGTTGCGACGTTTTCATTTACTTTCATACTTTGAATACAATCAATACACCGCAGGGAACGATAGAATTCATACGTGAAAATGGATCGGAAAGCTGAATGAGACATATTCAACCAATCGATAAGAGTCGCGAATACTACTATAGAACGGGAATCTTTTGAAAGTAGAAGATTGATTTTGTGGTAAACCTTTATGATAATTATGGCAATGATATAAGGGAAAATCAATTTAAACTCATTTCTCAAGGAATACAGAGCGGATAATAACCTGGATTCCACCGAACGTCATAACGGATCATAAGGCAATAGAATCAACATGACCAACAAAAACATGGATATGTTATATGTTACACAATATCGAAATAATTTTTACTACATAAGCGCAATCAACAATGAATGGTATCAGTAATAAGAAATACTAAAATTAATTAGCAATAGAATTATTAGTATCTATCAGCAATTGATAATAGCATTGATAATCATAATATAATGAATAGGTTACGATTCATTTGCAAATGCAAATCAAGAAAAGCAAAAACAGCAATAATGACAAAAGTTTTAAACACTAAATTTCATAAGGTAAACAATACTGTTGATCATTAGTGTGCACAACAACAATGCTGTAGCTGAGACTACAAAATTAACAATGAATTAATTGTTGAAAGTGATGAAGAATAACAACAAACTGAACAATTCGATATCCAATATCATTATGGAAACAATTGCATTTCTCAAAATAACCATATAAATATCCTTGTCGAGATGGGTAAAATGTGGATGAAACACTACAAGAATTGTGAGAGAGAGAAGAAGCACTTTTACGCATCTGAAACCCGGAAATGATCTCACAGGAAGAAAAAAACAAGTCAAATCACTGAATAACTCTGACAAATAAAGGAAAAACCAAATTAACCACTGATTTCCATGAAATTTGATCGAATCACAGTATTCAAAATACTTTTCCCTAATTGCTATATTATCAAATTAATAAACCATTATGGTTCATTTTAAGATAATCTACTAGTGAGTGTTAATACTCAAAATACATTCCCAATGCGCATTTAGAGCAGATTCACTTTGAACTAAGTAATTCTATGAGGACCAACCGTTTCATATATAGACGGTTACCTCAGCTAGCTCTAGGCGGAACTCAATGTGCCAGAACATAGAGTGCTTCCGTCCATTGCGAAATACATCCGCAGATATCGAGATGAAGGAGACGGTGAGAAAGCAGAGGGAAAATGGAGGAGGTCCCCGAAAATTCTGCCTCAAAGGCAATCAAGGGAAAGGACAATGGAAGGGAAACATTTACTCTTAACACGATCACGGTGCGATTTCCTCTGAAAGAATAAAATGGGAAGAGAATCTTCGCGTAGGAGCTTTAATCAAGAGTGAACAAGAGAGGCCAGATCAAAAGGTGGCCGATGATGTCATTAAAAGCATGTTCTGCACACAATGTAACAAAGAGAAAAATGTAGGAATAGTCCGACAGTGATCACAGCAAACAGGACAGGTAAGCAGATTAGCTGAAGAGATTATTTATTTAAAGGATTTGTAAAGTACTACAACATCGATTTGTTTGAGAAAGAGTTGGATTAAATATTTAAATGAGGGTTATTACTTCAATTGTCAATTAGGGTGACATGTATCCGAGTATCTTAAGGACTTGATTCGTAATAATTTACGAGCAAAATTTTTACAAACTACCATTTTAGATTTCACGCTAAAGATTGATGTATTCTATGCATCATTACGCGGTTGTTTAACGGTTTTTCTTAAAACGGGAAAGACATGCATCGAAATCTTAGACACGATATAACAATAATTCATTCTTTTGAAGCAAACAAGACAATTGACAAAAACAATCCACTTTTCAGCTGTTAATTTGATGACAGATTCTGTAAAATCAAAGATATCATTCTTATCACTTTAATCGTTGTTTAAATGTATTAAATGAAATGTTAAACTCTTTTGTAAACCCATGAAACACATCAAAGCTACGCAAATATATTTGAGGAATTAAAATAACTATACTATGTCCAAAATAGTTAGCTCTATCAAATACGATATACGATAGTACGATATACTCGTACTTCCAGATGGAAGGAATTTTAATGAAAGCGAATTAATTACCAGTTGTGCTGGATAACTGTATTAGAAAACGGCCATCAATTAGCATGGAGAATATTGTAGACATTCTAAATCAGTGTAGATAAACAATCTTTTCGCAGTTCTCTTTGAAAGATGAACCGCAATTTTTAATGCGAGAAGCTGATTTCAGCCAATGCAAATGTGGGAATTTTACGGCCAAACATGAAACATAGCTAACATTTTTTCGGCAGCATATTTTCTCGTTCTCTTCTAAAATGCATAATGGGATTGGGTAAAGAAAATTCGTTGCCATGGAGACTACAAGAGGCCAGTTGTTTTGCTCTCACATCAGACGAATTCCACTGTTTTGTCCGTAGGCGGCACTAGTCGATGAATAATTTCACCTTCACGAATTCCAATGGCTTCTTTCGTCGTTTCTTTTCTATTCCGTCTCAAGATTCAATTTAAATTAATTATTCCGCAGACTCTTCCTTTTCAGAGCGACTGTCTCGATCGATTAATCGAAGAAGATTCCCCCTAAATTTTCTTTTTTCCTTTTCGAAGGTGTGTTTGCAGACGGAGGGAATTCTCGACGGATGTCATTTGCTATTTGCGTTTTATTGGCTGCCAATTTTTTTCTCTATTTCGTCGGTAACTTTGCCTGATTTTCAGAAGACTAATTCGATGTCACAGGAGAAGGCAACAGAGAGAGGAAATTGGAATATCGCTGAATATCGGGGAATTGAAAAAACACGGTATTCTGCCATTTCAAAATCGTGACTTTTGTATCGATACCGTAAAACGGATCACTGTAACTATTACAAAAACACCGTAAAGATTATCACAACAATGTAATAATGATAATCATAAATACTGTAATGATTACCAAAGAAATTAACAAAATAGGGTATGAAGTTTTTAATACTTAATTATATTATTACCAAGATAATAAAAAATATATAAAAATAAAAACTTATTTCGTGAGATCAAAATGTCAACTAAATGACGTTATCAATGCTTACAGAAATCAAAGTTTTCGGCATCGATCCAAATAAGGGAAAATACGCTCATGCAGTGTTACACAATCAAAGTTGATGATCATGTCACTCGATGAATAGGTTTCAACCTATATATACGAGGTTTTATGAGGCTACTAAAGTTGGAAACACAGTGAACTTGAAGTCGATCTTTCACTCTCCATCATTGTGATGCATTGAAATATTTCTATGTAGAAGTGAGGTAACACTTTGTAATGGAAGCAAGTTGAAAGGAGTATGACGATAGAACCAGTTCCAAACCGAGAACTGGAATAGAATAAGGTTATCCATTGCTGGATTAGAGACATAACCCGGACCGGAAAATCAAAATAAACCTTTAACCAGAACCTAGAACGGAAACCGTGAAATGAGATTATCGGTCCGAATTTTCATAAAATTTAGTTATTATTAAAGAAAAAATAAGGAGTAAATAAATGTAAGAAATAGTGATATCCAAATCTATAATTAACGTTTAAATTTTAATAACTGAAGATATTTGTCGATTATTTTACATCAATTTTTCATTCTAATATTCAACAGAAAGAAATTATACTTATTGGTGCCGAATTATAAAACCTTAGACTATTAAAAATCCCAAGGAAGTACGGACATGAAAAGTTTGCAAAAGTCATCTATATACTTTCCCTTGTTCCTTACAGTAGTGTTTTTCATATCCTGCTTTTTATAAGGAACGGCAAAAATAGGTCCGACGGTTTCTATAAGGGCGTAAACGGAATAGAAATTTCGCTTTTACTTTTTGTTTTATTTGATTTTTTTATTTTCAAATCCCCCACAAACATCGATTTTCAGGACTTTTACAGTGGTAGGTATTAACAACAACAATCACACAATACCATTCCCTAATCAATAAAATTCGACTAGCAGGGATTCGAACCCGGGACCGTGGGGTTAGAGCAATAACACGCTAACCAATCGGCCACCACGGCCGGTGGTTCCCCATGGAAAACCAGAATTAAACTAAATCGATGCCCTGGAGGGATTGTAGCCCTGAAGAAGTTAAAGTCAAGTCCAATAAGGATGCAGAATTATTAGCACTACTGTAACAGTGATCGAAGCAACGCTATTGCGAGCAAAAAGACGCCATGGAGCATTCCTTCCGAGAAAAACCCATAGCCGACTGCTAGAGAGCCTATTCTATTCTGAGGAATGAATCAATTACTATTAGCGATGCGTCGAGCGGAAAAAGAGAGGATTTGAAAGGCCGCTGATATTTGGCGGTTCCCCTCGGCTAATTATTTGCCTCCGTAGAGCTCCTCTCGGATTTTGGCGCAACTCGGCGAAAACATTTGGAATTTTGCGAAAAAATAAGGTCAAAATAATCAAGCAAACTCCCGCTTTTGGAGTGTTGGCGGGGGCGGGCGGAACTAATGGTGTGCGAGCCCTCTTCTCCCTCCTTCCACCCCCTCCCCTCCCCTTCCACCCCCTCCTCCACCCACACCTCTCTACTTTCACTTCCGTCGACTCTTTCGCAAACACTGTTAAATACACGAATTCGAGCTGAGAACCCTTTCCACTCGTCAGAATCCTTCAATATTCATACATCTGCTACGTCTTTTAATCCAACATCGATTTTTCGCACACCGTCGCTGTTTTCGGATTCTTCTGCAAAGCTAAGAAATCACGAAGGCGGATATAAATAAATATCAATCCTGCCGTTAAATTTCGTTGTAAACTAGCTAAGGGTATCTCAAGTTCTCCCTCTATTCTTTCGTATGCTTGCACACATTTCCGCATAATACATACGCATCATCCTTTCTAAACAATACCAGTTGTACTACAGCCCATAGAGGGCCAAAGAATAAACAATCGGTACATTAAGTGACAAATGTATGTGTGTATAGGATGTAGTTTAGAGTGATGTAGTGTATGGGACCCTGCCGACAAGTACCATAATCGGGATTTAGAAAAGGTACAAAGGAAGGCGATTTGTAAATAGAGGCTACGATAAAACAGTGAGTGTCACTCAGATGATACAGGACGCGGGATGGGGATCATTCGAAGATAGAAGACTAATTCAAAAGGATAAAATTACTAAATAAGTTCAGAGAAATTACGTTCTCAGAATGTGTAAACAATATAATGCGACTTCCC
Source organism: Sympetrum striolatum (assembly GCA_947579665.1). Classification (NCBI taxonomy): domain Eukaryota; kingdom Metazoa; phylum Arthropoda; class Insecta; order Odonata; family Libellulidae; genus Sympetrum; species Sympetrum striolatum. The sequence goes on along the minus strand of OX388349.1, from coordinate 19,715,752 downwards.
TGTTATATGGGCTGTTCTGTTACTATGAGTAATATCAGGGAAATTGATGTCACAAGTAGTCGTTTCAAGAATTCATTTTTCCGTGAAAGAAACGCAAAAACAATCGATTAGGAAAATAGAGCGAAGGTGCTTGCACCCCCTGCCATACGCCGAAAAGCGGCTTTCAGGGATCTGACATTGACATACACAAATGATCAGCGAATCGACTGTTACGCTATGTTATGTTAGGAAAGAAAAAAACAAAAAAAGTCTTTAATGATATAATCGTTTGTAAATTTATGGTAATTAATAAAATTAAAATATCTCATGAGGGTAAAATTTTACAAAACCACAGGGTTGTTAAGGTAGTTTGTATCGTTGCTTTGGAGCCATGGGCGTTTCTTTCTTGTAATCTATCAATTATGATGGCTATTCAATGTTTTCGTAATGACGGGTCAACATCATATTCACCATCGGGACCTGAACCTAGGACAGTTATCAAAACGTTTCATAACAACAGGGAATAGAGAGAACTCTTAATGAATGGAGACTTCTGGTTCAGATTTAAAGTGAAATAACCGAAGATATTTTCGTAAAGCATTAATGCAATTAGCTAACCATGAAAATTCACAGCAATTTAACACACGTGGAAATGAGGTATAAAAATAAATCTCTGACAATTCTGATATTCCGGAAAATGGAATAAAGATAGTATTACATGAGACTCCATGAATACCCTACTTCAGGAAAAAGATGCATGATGGCCTTTTCGGGCGTTCAATGATGTCTTTAATTCATTTCATGAAACGATCCTCATAAATAAATAAATTTTCCCTATCTACCAATACCTACAATACACAAAATTGGACTGAATTCATATCACAGCACAATAAAGAAGTAATACACTTAGTAATTTCCACATATTGCTTATTAAAAGCCACCTTTAAAAAAGTGGCTTTTTTCGTCTACAAATAGACATCTTTAGGGAGGAACTATCTCGAAAATTTGGTAAATATAAGAAGAGGAATAAGAGGTATAGAGGTTGTTCGACTTTGGACCCGGTTAAATACTTATAAATTGCCTTGGGCAGCTCCACTTGCTTCCATAATAATGGCATCTCTTACAGGGCCAGGCAGCAAAAATTAATAGATTAAGCTGTCGTAGAATAGTAAGGTAACCAGCAGCACAAAAAAGGCATCTAAATCTCCAATATTAATTTAAAGGTGTCAGGTAACATATTGGAAGAGGCTTTGCAAGAATCTGATTCCTTGACAGATAACTTCTTCCTCCATTAAAGAGACGCTCGCACTGAAAAAATTTAACCACCTTCCGCATCTTCTCGCGAACGCCCTTTTTACTAAGAATTTCATATTTTTCTCGACACACTGCAAGTCCCACGGTCGTTTACATAGTGCTGCTGGAAAACATTCTCTTTTAAAGTCATTCCGCTCTTTGCTTCCGCCTCACGATCCTCTTTTATTTCTTATACCCGACTTTAGGAGTCCTGCGGGTTGCACACTCTCATCTTAGATTCTCACGTGGTCCACATCACGAATATCTAACCGTAAAGCCCTCTGCGGCATCTCTCCGAGGGTGGTCACTTGGGAGGAACTTTATCGTTCCATTAAACTAATGATTATGTATAAATATTGAGCATTAAAAAAGACCACACATGAAGTGGAAGTGAAAAACGGTCACCTTTTAGCCTTACCAAGAAGATCGAAAAAGAAACTGGCATAGACGAAAATCGAGCCTAGAGCAAGTCCTAACCAAATGAATTATCATGGCGGAACCATTTCTCCAGTTATTGCGTATTTGGTACAAGGGATATATGTATTCCAAGTGCTGATTACGTTAAAAATATTTTTTTTCCGATTCTTTCTAGAGCAGTGGTTATTAACCGAGGGTGCGGGTACCCTTGGAGGTGCGAGAGAGCATTTCTAAAGGTGCAAGAGAAGTTTCTAAATTGTCAATGAAAATTAAAGCCTAATTGCTTATCAGAAACAGGGTAGCTATTAAAAAATGTAGATATTGTTTTGCATATTATAATAAGTATGCATTTTAAAGGCATTATTTTTTCGTGCAATCAATACATTATCTCACTCTAAATGCCTTTTCACAAATTAGAAATAGAAAACGTTTTTCATGAAGATGGAACAAACTCAGGAAACAAATGCATCACTCAAAAATTCTATACAACACCGCACCGAAATATTCTAAAATAAGAAAATGCTGAAGAAATTTATAGAAAAGAAATCTCTGGAAAATCATCAACGGTATCGCCGAAAAGAGAGCTGTGGTCAACCAGATGAAGGAGTGAATATTTCATGGGCATTCCTCAGTCTTTCCTTCATTGCCTTAGAAAAAGGTGGACCCCAGAAACTGCAGACTTACGAGAATCACTCTTTTACACAATATTGGAAGCTGAGGAGATTTGAATAATTACCACTTCATCAGCCTTCATCCTTTTGTTTACAATGCATCCGTGAAGATAATAGATGAAGGATAATATCGATACCCGTAGGCGTGATTTGCGAAAGACTAAATGGAAATTTGACAATTTTCCACGATATATTTTCATGACTTTATAAGAGGTTTAAAATCTCGATTAGCCGGTTTTGACGGCGTTCTTCTTCTCATTCCCCGGTATTCCGAGAAGACGAGAAAGAACACCGCACTATGTGCTCTCAAAGAGTGCAGTGTCCTTTCTTGTCTTCCCGGAATACTGCGGAATGAGAAGAGGAACGCCGACAAACACGGCTATTGGAGATTTTAAACCTCTAATTCCGTAACAGTGGTGTCCCATCTTTCATTTCTTTACGTTTACATGATATGATTCACACTAACATCTGCAAGATTCTAAAGTTGTAAGCACACTACGGGTGTTGAATTAAATTTATTGTGGTATATAAACAAGTTTCTAATTTCCGTCTGAAAACGACCGTCCTCTGACCAACTTACAATTGCAGAACGAGTTGGATTCCACATGGACTTCCGTACTATGACATACAGCATGAGATTATCAGCAGTATGAGATGCGTCTCTTACTTTGCTATGTGGACTACGAGCAAGTCACCAATTCGGCAAGTAGCTCTACTACTCTTGGAAACTTCCACATTGAGAACCTAGTGCAGAGTGCATACGTCACTTACGATAACGCCACAGCCTCCAGACAATGAAGAGAGTTCGGCAAGGTGACTGCCTAACAACGATTTAACAAACAGCAGTCTTGTACGTAGTATCATAAACCATAAACTGAGAGAAGAAGGATAAAGGTGGAGTCATTTGGATTTCGTATGTTTAAAAAGAAATCAATTGCATATCCCTTGTATAAAGCAATTGATAACTCCTCTACCAGATTTAGTGTATTACTTGAGGAATATTTACATAAGAAACATGCGAAGATAAACTACCACAGACCCAAAACAGTTTCATGGGTGATTTATGCATCGGAAGAATCTAAGACGAAAATCTCACCAAGTTTTCTATAAAAAAATGAATTACTTACGCATTCTGTCTTTGCGTGGTTGGAGAAATTTTATCAAACGGTCACTCACCTGGAATAGAAAAAAAGTATCATTATTGGAGGAATTCTCATTTACTCAGTCACTAACTGAACTGCATGCTGATTTTCAAAGGGAAATTTGAAAATATCTCAAAACTCAAATAGAGAGAAGAATTAAAAACTAGGTCTTCACTTCTTACATTCACGATGGCCTGTTTATTTATAACTTCTTTATAACTGACTATATTAAAATGTTAAATATCCTAACAAAAAAAAACGAATGATTTATAATTTACTGCTACAAATCAAAATGAAAATTTTATTCGAAGCGATATTTATATGCATACATAGTATACATAATTTTCTAGAATACAATTTATATTTTATATTTTAGTTTATATATAGATTATAATAAATCATTTATTTTATAGCTTAAGTGATACATTATGGACATTTTGTAATATTATAATATATATTAACCTATGCATTAGTTAAGGTCTTAGTATCTCATCCGTGCTTTCTTATGAGGATCAAGTTCAACGCCGTCGCCATGGTAACAGTTTTTTTGAGCCGCAGTATTTTACCAAGTACCAAATTATCTTATAAAAGACTTCAATATTTCGATCTGGAAACTGAATATTTAAATAAGAAGTATTCCATTTTGGGGTATTTACTTAAATCGAACATAATTTAGCTTTAGGAGGGAAGATAATTATGCTATTATGATATTATTTCGATCTGGAAACTGAATATTTAAATAAGAAGTATTCCATTTTGGGGTATTTACTTAAATCGAACATAATTTAGCTTTAGGAAGGAAGATAATTATGCACTCGGAAAAAGGATTCTGGGGTTCTTATTTAAAAAAATAGGAAAAATTGCATTAATGGTAATTCTAAACCATTAGGCAAATAGAAAGCTGCCTATTACGAGCGAGGCGTCAACTTTTAATAAAGCGAGGATTCTGAAAGTTTTCGCAACTCCTGGTTCTCAAGTTTTAGGCGAATACACACGCAAAAAAACTTTAAATCGCGAACTTGGATATTATGGAAATTTCGCGATAGAAAAATGGGAACCCAAAAAAGGCGAGCAATCGCGAAAGCGGGGCTCCGGATTCCGAAAAACCTATCCTCGTCGACGAATCGATACATTCCTCCGAAACTTTGAGAGAGAAATATTCGCGCATTAATTCACTGCCAAAGCGAGACACCCTTGTCGTTTAAAACAATAATCCGCGAATTAAAACTCCGCAGCACGGATGGCGATCCAAATGAAAGTGTAATTATTCGGTCCCAGAACACGTCCGTTTTTAAGCTAATAATTTACGACTCCGAGCACAACGGGGCAGCACCGTTCGGCAGAATGACGCTGTCACAACACTTTGATTTACGCGTTCGCCGGAATTATACGAATGCTTCTATTCGAGAATCAGACGATTTATTTCCGGGCGATTCGCTATTCAGATCATCGGGTCTGTGCGTTGTGTCGCGGAATATGGGCAGAGTTTTTTCAACGGGTCAATCTAATGTATCGTGACTTGGTGATCGATCAGATAGGCCGTCACCTGCGACGAAAAAAGGAAGAGGAAGTAAGATGACGCAAGGAGAGATTGTTTGATTAATTGGATTACGGTGAAAGTTGGATAAACCCTGAAACCAGAGCAGCCTTTAATCCTTACGACCACAAATGTAAGACAAGAAATGTCCGCCTTCTGTACACACTAATAAACAAACTGGGATACATACTTTTATCGAAAATGATGGTACCGAATTCACTGCCCGTGACCTCGTAGTAAGTCTGCAACAGGAACAAGTGAAAAGATGAACACTTACAAACCACAAGAAATTTTGTTTTGATACGACAATGGTTTTGACTCACTACGTCATCATCCTCGGGTGATGAAACAATGGTCGTATCAAAATGAAATTTCTTGCGGTTTGTAAAAGTTTATTTTTTCATTTGATCGACAACACATTTCAAAAAGTATTAACCACAGAGAATAAATGTGAATTATACTTTAATTGCCGTCCTTAAAATTATAATCATGCTAATTTCACCCTGTATAAAAGGGTATACTTGCTTGGCGGGTTAAGGGTAAAAGTACGAGGATATCATATCAATCAAGTACATCCATCTACATCTCAATTAATACTTAAAAAATAACCTATATCATAATGCGTCACATATTTTCTAGCTCTTAAGCGTCACAGCAAGTTAGATGGATCCCTTATATATGGTTAAAATAAACCTTTATATTTTCGCCTTTTCCATTCAAATAGTTAAAATAATAAAAAAATAGTTTCGGGGAAGATTAGTTCCTCATATTTTTCTCGCTTACATAATTAAAAATATGCGTATGGTGGCCCTAATTTCAACCTTATCTATGATTGGAATGCTTTATGGTACAGTTTGGGTGAAAAGGTACCTTCAATACCCTTTAGTCTCAGCCTAGTACAGGGCCTTGATGACACCAAAGCTACCGACAATCGTCTGTTTGTGCAAATGGTCATAATTCGGATAGCAGATTGTAATCTCACCCAACCACCATTTGCTGGCTACGCTTTAGAGAAAAAATGAAGCTCATTAATTAAGCAAGATGATAAGGCATGTAGTTTGCCCTTTCTTTCCTCAATAAACCAGAATCCCATGCGTGGCAAACGATAAAAATTAATTTCTCTTTGAAGCAATGATTTCTCTGAAAGCGTTGTCGATTAATCCTCGAGTTCTTCAATGGAATGGGAATTTCCAATACACTCGACTAATTGAAAAGCTTTTGTGAACCGACGATGAATCCGAGGGAAGTTATCGTGAAGGGGGAGACAATACATAAATTTCCCTCGTTGAATTTTATATTACAAATTGAGGATTCGTACCCTTACTAAATTGGTGATTAATTTCTCTTCGTTAGGTCCCCACACTGGTTCATTTGTATCTCCAACACATGTAAAATTGGCCGATAATGAAGAAGATGATGATTGCCAATATAATGAATTTCGGCTTGGGCACTAATAGTATAAATTAGCATATACCAGCATTACAACAAGCGTTAAGTGGCTGGTTCTAGTCCAGACTTTTTCTTTCAATTTCCTTCGTCTTAAAGTAAAGATAATTTTGCCTTATGTTTATAGCCACCAGTTTATGTTGTCTATACTTTTGTCTTCCTTTGCTACTTCGTTCCAGCTGTTCCCAGAACCGCCGTAAACTTTTATTACGCTCGTATTTTACCGCGCTGTGGATAATTACAGACTGAACAAAAACCAACAGACATTGTTGCTGCATTATTGCAGGTATCTACTAATTAAGTCTTGAAAAATTAATGGGTATGTCCGAAGTAACAATGGCTTTCAACAATTGCGAGCAACAACGAGACTTATTGAACTTATGTTGATTATTTGCAAATAATAATGAAGATTATAACATTGAATACTTTTAAGTACGATTAATTACATTGTAACATATAAATCACATAACATTGTATTTCATAACGGATGTTATAGCGAAATGTTGAAACGCTTACTGAAAAATTGTGATTGAATAAGTCAAGAGAAGAATATGGATCTGTATTCTTTTTTGTTATGTTCAGTTACTTTACCTTTGATCTTTTAATGTAATGCAAATATGATTCTTATTTGTTCTTTTATTGAGGCACCTGCTGACAAGTTTCTGACTGGATCTGAAAGTTTGTTTCTAATGATTTCGTTTATGGTGATTTTTCAATTAGAGCTTCTGTATTTCATGTATAATTACTTATCTTCTGCTCATGCATAAACTTTATTAATACATATTTGTAAAAATAAAAGTATTTGAAGGTGCTGATATTGCAGATGTTGATGGATATCTTTCTCTTAGACCATTAGCTTCTGTGCAAGGAAGAGATATGACAAATTTTCCAGTTGGATCACAAACAAGAAACATTTGTACTCGGACAAAAGTTACATCTGGAGGTGTTTAAAAGAGCTTCATTCAATTTGAGTAATTACAATTCGACGGGAGGAAATGAAAAAAAGAGGGATTAAATAAAAGAGGGAGCCTTTATCCACATCGCACGTTAATCCCGTCTCTGGGAATGCCGTTGAAATAAAAGGAAGAAAGAAAATAACCCCGAGGGATTTCCTACGTGACATCTGTCGGAACCTCTTGGAAGTCCAACGACCGTCAACTGTCCGGACCTAATAATTCGTCCCGTAATCCCGTTGCCCTTTGTGGCGCAGCCTCCAGTTATGTTTCCCTCTATATTTGCTCCGATTTACTAACGTGTGAAGCTGCCGTATGCCTCTTCCACCCACGCTCATACGCCCCTGAAATTCTTTTACAGAGCGGACTTTAATTCTTAATGGCCAACCCCAGCATTTATGTTATCCAATAACTTCTGTGTTTGCCTTTCTCTCGGTATTTTACATCCTACCGTCAGTTATTTTCTTAAAAATATAATGAGTAAGAGAATCTGACGTAGATTGTTTACCCTGTCGCCGCATTGTTTACGGTTCCAAATCGCGGATAGATGAAATAATCTAATTTCCAATGTTTCCAGGGCAACTTTTGAAAATGACCTTTGTAATGGATTGGTTAAATTCGAAAATATTTTTTTTTCGAATTTAATTATTGGAATTTAATAATTCGAATTCGAAATTATTTAATTTCGCTCGCAGATTTTTTTAAATCCCACCGCCGAGGAATATTTTGTATTTTGAGGTTTTATTCAGCCTCTACTCTCTGCTAAAAGATTTTAACCAGCTATTAATATAGCTAAAATAAGTAACCAGCTATTAATATAGCTGAAATAAGTTGTAAAATTGAAACCATCGTGCAATACTTGGTCGATAATGCTACCGGATTTGATGTAAAAGCTCGTAGTATTGATTATAGCTTACCGGTCCACTTAGGAGAAATATTTTTCTTATTCCGCATTATTGGTTTTACTTATTACATTATTGGTGAGTAATTTAAGCCCTTGTATCAACTCGATACAATGGGTTTGAATGAAATATTATGTATATTATGTATGAAATATTTACCCAAATTTTGAAAAAGACCTTTGTAATGAATTAGTTAAATTCGAAAATATTGCAATGCATTGCAATGAAGAGGCATTCAAGATGCTGGCAAGAGTCTTGCATCTATCTTTAATGTAAATTAGCTTACAAAAGTATTACAACAAGCGTTAAATTGATGGTTTTTCAGGCACGAGTTTTACATCTCTCGGTAATTATTTTCACGTCATATATCATTCGATATTTCTACCGTTGCATTCCCTTCTGTATTCTTCATCACAACCTTTAAGCCCTTTCTTTAGCAATTCCTCTCCGCTCAAAATGTGATCCACCCCTCCTATTTTTCTTAAATCAAAATTCTCTCTTTTACCATGTCCTCCCCTTCCGCGTTTGTATTTATATCAAGCCAACTTCCTGTTTTCAGTCCACTCTAAACTCAAATCTCCAAATTCTTCAATGAATTCAGATTTTCAGTTTAAAAAATAAGTCTCTTTCGGATATTATTAAAAAAAGAGTTAACTGTGCATAGGTAAGTGTGGTGAGAATTCAAGTCTCCGAAATGAATGGATCATTGAAAATTAATATTAGTGAAAGGTTTTTACCACGAGTATTATTTCGGGATTTCGTAGAAATGAATAGATATTAGGGAACAAGGAAAGGAAATTACTTTGCGTGAGAAGTCGTGTGGTTTAAACACATGGATATTTTTCTGTTCTGTTTATCTATGAATACGTGTCGTACTTCGTCCACAAAAAATAAAAATGTTTGAAAATTGAAACTACCAGGCTTCGACGAGTAATTTTCATTTCAAAACTTGGTCATTTTCAACTATAAAATATTTATCTAATAATTATCTTTGGGTTTCAACAAGACGTTGCTTAAGACTTAAATTTTAGGACTGTTTCATCCAAATAAATTTTAGGTTGTTTTCGTAGCATAAATAGCTTCATATTTGGGCTGTTATTGAAATATAAGTTTTGATTCGAAGACTGAGAATTATCGTTTCAAATTATTAGTTCATAAAAATCACTGTTAAGGTTAATTAGGTTGAGATAAAATATACCGATAGCTCTGAATGTCTTCAATCGATGCATTTTACCTGTTTTAACGTATGAAAGCGAAACATGGTGTTAAGCAAAGAAATAACATGGCGATTCCCAACAACGGAAGGAAACATGGAAGACTTCGAGATCACAAGAAGAGAAGGAAGCAACACCTGTGTGAGGAAGATGACAGGCTGACAGATATAATAGACAAAATAAGACCACTGGAATGGAGGCGAGCGAGAATGTGGCGAGAGGAAACGATAACCGCTGGACGTCAGCAGTTTCCAACTGGACACCAAAGGAAATAAGAAAGACCAAGAAGCGTAGAAGGAAAATTGTGAAAAATGCTTTGACAGCTGCGGTAATTTCGCACATATTGGTTCCAACCGGCAATCGAACCCGAGACTGTATTAAGCGAAGAGGAATGCACTGTCCTTCCGGGAGCACCAAGAAGACTGAGGATCAGATGTAAGAGGGATATGATAAATTGCTAAGGAAGAACATAGCAACAAATAACTCAGAATAGAGAAAACTGAAAACAATTGGGAAGCCCTGCATCCGATGTTGGATATAAAATGGCTGATTAAGATGATGACAACTAACCAGAATATGAACAGAAAAATGGGAAAGAATAAAAAACTATTTTCGGGCTACGATCAAACTTCGATAATATTTAAAGTTTTTTTAAATTTCTGATATACAATCGGTTCACTCAAAAATTCTACCATTTTTTCATAATTCTCTAATGATGAAAGTGAATATTTAGAGCAGATTTGATTTAGCAGAATTATTGGCCACCTGAGGAAGCAGTGCGCTGAGTCTCCTATGACAACCCTTTCACAAGAAAAAGTTTAAATGGTGGATAGTGGCGATATGCGCATAATTTTAGTAAACACTTTCAATTTTACCATTCGAAATAGGGGACTTATTGCCAAGCCGAATACTTCCATAAAGAATAATTTATACTAGCTTATAATAATAGTAACTCACACGTATATCATGGCCAGAGTCATAATAGACACACTTTAACAAAACTACTACTGTGAGCAGCAAGAATATTATGAATTAAACTGAATCAGCACGCAGTCATACCATGTATTATCTAAACTAAAATAAGCAGAATGAATTGTTATGAGGACGGGTGCCCGAAAGAAGTTTTCATAAAAATAGTTTATAAATTAAAAAAAGGAGAAGGAATTTTGATTGTAGTTTATTTAACCCTCAAAGGTCCAACATTTTTTGGTTACTTCGTAGACCAAGGGAGAGTCAAATATTGTCCACTTTTGTTTTTACGATAAATTAATAATGAAATATAATATCTATTCAGCAATTGCCTTCTTGGATTTTAAAAACTTCTTACAATGATGTTAGTTGCTAAAAATTGTATTACTGCGATACAAATAATTAAATTGTTATTTAAAAAAACTCATCAAAGATGAGGATATGATAAAGCTTCTTCTCAACTGTACCGGCTTTAAAGCTCTAATTCAAAAAATAAGTTAGTGAATTACCGTTAGTTATGCTTATAAATCAACAGCAAGGTGTAATTACAAAAATAAATTAAATTATTAAAAACTGTTTTTCAAAATATATGATTCAATTTGGTTCAAAAATATGTCGCAGGTTGGACCAAGGGAGGGTCATTTTGTATCCACCGCCTATTTCCGCTCTCATTACATTGCTTAAAAAAACGTACAAAATGCATCAACTATATAGTTATCTTTAACAACTTATATCTGACAATGTAATGAAGTTATAAGACTGTATAAAACGATTAAGTTCTACAAATATTGAAAAAGAAAAGTGGTGGACATTTTTTAGCCCTCCCTTGGTCCTTTAAGGAGCTAAAATGCATTTTAATTTATTGAAAGTCGCATGGCTCACTCAGAGCAGTAACAGCGGGACCCTATGCTCCCAAACGAGCCCATGCGTTGAAGAATGAAGCGTGTACCTACTTTCAAATAAGATAAAAACGTGTTTACCTAAACAGGTAATATCGCTATAATTACAAACGTAAAACAGCATACTATTAATCAGGATCATCTCAGATAGAGTCTACAAATATTCCTGTGTATCATATTTAATTTAAAATTAATTTCTACCCTTATTTGCTTCTTTAGTACCCTGAAGCTGTTTTCCGCCCACTTCCTTTTGCCCACCCCGGAATTCGGAGAACGCCAAACTTATCCTCGTTTGACTTTCTTCTCCTCCTGTATATACCGTAGAATTAATAGAACTTTGTTTACCACTTTCAATCGTAGTGAGAATGAGAACAGAAAATAGAAAACCATATAGAAAGAGAAGAAATGTTTAAACGTGGTTCAGAGCAAAGAGAAAAAAGTTCCTCTGAGTCATTCCCACGAAAAAGGACTCAACTTTTGCTTCCAAAAAACGCGTTGCAGGCATCCGCATACGAACTGGATGTGTATTTTTCTGCGAAGATTTCCCCGGAGTGGAAAAATTACGGATCGGTTTGTTCAGCGGAGGAATTTTTTGGTTCCTTCAACTTTTTCTCAAGTTAGTTCTCGCTGGACCGACCAAGTTATTCCTCCTGCAATCTGAGGCCATTGAAACCTTTGGATGGACTGCGCCTCTAATTAGCTCATGGACTAATTGCGTTGCCCGATATCCTCTCAAATTGCAGACCCTTCTTCGCCACAACACACACACAGAGAATTTTCTGCTTTCGAAAATATTGCCTGTGAAGACATGAAGGTTGGTTGGATTCTCATGCCCTCTATATCCATACCCTCATACATATTTATGACGATGGGTTAGATGGAAGAAGAGACTTTTAGTCTCAATCTCGCCCGAATAAAAAGGTTATGTTATCATTGTTTATTTATTTCTGATTGTAATTTCTGAATAATATTTTCTTGTTTGTATTTTATTGTTAGTATTTTCTGGATTATATCTTAGTGATCGTAATTTCCTGATTATTTTCCGTTGATTGCGTTTTCATGAATTTATTTTATTGATTTAATTTCCTTGATAGTACTTGATTGATTGCATTTTCTTGATTATATTTCGTATTGTGATAGTACTTTGTAAAATATATATAAAAATCTGATGTTGCCAACACATGACTTTCTCCGTATTTATTGAAATCAGAAGCCTATGCCGAAAATATATAAATAACTCCAAAAAAATAAGTATAATACCTTACCTATTACTTTGGTATGTAATTGTATATACCTACATTGCATTCTGACAGAGATATGTAAGAAAAACATCAATTTCTGGATAAACAACAACTACCAGTTAACCATTATTCAAGAATAACTCCTAAACAATCAGTGTTACGAAGAAATTTTTCATACAAAAGTTGTAGTTAAGTACATTATCTATAACATTTGCATGTAATTGTATATACCTTTATTGCATTCTGACTGAGATATTTAAGAAACAAAATTTTGCTCCGGTTAAACCGGAACTTCCGGTTAAGCGATATTCATAAAAAACTATTCAACTTTTGGCATTGTTAGGAAAATACTAAATATGAAGTTTGGTAATGATCGGATAATTACTTTTTAAGATAGAGCGCACACAACTCTTTTTACCACAGACAGACTTAAAAAGTACAAACATGTTCGTGAAAATAGCGAAAGGCTCTATGGGCCCCAAAACATCTATTTCCGTCGAAATCTGGAGGTCGAACTTTTTTGCGAATTCAATACTTTCTCTATACTACGTATAGGGAGAAAGTAGAAATACTTTTATTGTGAAGTCTTAATAGGATAATAGCCGTATTAAACATATGATTATTAATATTATTTTATCCAGGAACGACTAGCTTGGGTTGGAGAGGGAGGAATTGAAGAATGAGGCTTACAAAGCAGAATGAGGAGTGAGGTAGTTACCTTAACCTCTATATGCAGTGAGTTATAGTCCAAGTCTAGAAGCACAATGATAATAAAATAAATCTTTATTTGGACGAGATTGAGACATCAGGCGTGTAAAACCTATTAAGGCAAAGTGTCATTTACTGCGACTGGTAGGATTCTCGCGGCCCTCATCATACTCGCAAAAGAAGGTAGGAAAATTAAAATATATTATGTAGTTTAGTGTATTCAGTTCACCAAATATTACATATATTATACTTATTGTATGTAAACAATATTTTGGGCCACGAGAAATAAGTAATAACGCTAAAAATTAAAAATAATGTTCCAAAAATGTAAATAAATGATTCCGTCATTGACACTTTTCATATTATCAATAAGCAGTGGCCGATATGTATGCTATACTCCATCGCTGCTCATAGCATAGTTGTGTACTATGACATAATGTTTTCATAGCTTTCAGGCTATAATAGTTTCGAAAAAGACCGTTTTGTGTAGATTTTCTGTCTGAATAAGTTAGATCTAAGATAGGAGTAGAACAAATGATCGGTGGTTTTCGAGACATGGGTATAGAACGTTGTATGCATCGGCAAGTTGGATGTTCCTAATGCGGAAGTACGGGAGACGGCGGCGGATAATAGGGTTTTGATTGAAGTAATAATCGACGGCAGAGGAAATGGACGGGTCAAATATTGACAGAAGAGGTACTGGTAAGCGATTGAAGGAAGAGGATAAAAGGGTAGGACCGAGATAAAAGTAGTTGAAAGATATAAAGCACCCGATAATGTGTTCAGCTGCAAGTGAAATGGGTAATGAGGATGGAATTCCTGGGCGCGTTTATCTATAATTTGTCAGAAGTCTTATTATCAAGACAAACTATACAAGGAAAGGGTTAAAGGTACTTTGCACGTAAGGGCGTGCACTCAGGAAAAATGCCAAGGAAAAACGGATTTAAAAAAGTTTCACTGGGCCGGGAATCGAACCCGGGATCCCTCTATCCCTTGCGCACTAAGTTCCCTAAACGGCTTGTTAAAATGTTCTAGCCGGGTAGCCTAGATGCTTAGGAAGCCTCCCGGATAGAGGAAGATCGCAGGTTCGATTCCCGGCCCTGTCTGACTTTTTTACAAACTATATACATTAAAGAAACATTTTCCTTCATGAAACGTCATATAGAAAGACATTATAATATCGTATCTAAGCTATGGTGGTGGATTAATCCAAAATATTATTACGATCTAATCATAATATAACGTGGAAATAGTGCATCTTTGCACTTAATGTCGTGCACCCTAGAAAAATCCCAAGCAATTTTTTTTGGGTTACTGCTAACGTATGAGTATACGTTTTAAAGAAACTAACTTACGCTAGTTATCCTCCATATATTCTATTGGGGAATGAATGAAATAAGTGATTGCGCTAAAGGATAGTTTAGCCGTAGCTACATAATGAATGGAGGTTACACATTGCCGAATCTGCATTACTCAAAAGAATGGCTGCGACTGGAGATTTATCCGGGAGAATATCTAAATCATGGCTGATTTCCTATGGGTTAGGAATGTATGTATTTTATCAGTAGACGAATTAATTGATGGATAGAGAAGTGTTTGAAAGCGGATGGCGGTGTTTCGTAGGTCAAACTTAAGGAAGTGTCAAAAGTGGTGAGAATGGCTGTGCATAGGTGTGCTTACAGCGAAAGTTTGGTGTGTCAGGAGTTATGTGAGAAGGAGGCGCTGAAGAGGCATTTGCCTCAGGCGCCTCTCGTTGGGGGCGCCGAAATCAATATTTAAGCATTCATTTTTAAATCTTAGATGCTTGATTTAGAAATGATAAAGAATTTTAGGAAGCTAAGTGCTCTCCTGTCTTCAACAATAAATTATAGTTTTAGAGGAAAATTAAAGGGAAACAAAATAATATGAATCGTGCAGAATCTCGCCTAAGGAGGCAAAATGGCTGAACATGACTGTGCATACGAGCGAACTACATGCTGTTGGATTACATTAAAAGAGTGAGGCAGAGTTAGTAATGAATAAGTAATGAATGAATAATTAGTAGATAACTAAAGAATGAATATGGATAGAAAGACAGTCTATGTGATTCTCTTTTTATCCAAATAACATATACCTATGAAACATGTATTTTGCGTTGGTTTCTACGTTTTCATGTACTCGAGTTCTCATGTTTATGTATGCATGTATCCTGTGAACCACTATTTGGGAGCGGCAGGGGGTGCATGCACCATAAATCCACTTCCATCGTCGGTTACCGATTCAGTTTGGTCCAGAAGTGGGAAGTAGCAAATTGTCACAAGCTACATTCACAAGTGCCTTCAGCGTGGGCTTCACCTGACTAATAGACGGAAATGCATTCATTTAAATACTTTTGATCCCCAATCTTGTTTATTATCATGTGCAGTTTCCAGCCACTGAGCTGATCTGACGTTGGCTTTGTTTGGTGTTTATGGCCGGATGCCCTTCCTGCAGCCCTCACCGGACCCTCACCGGGAATCGAACGTGGAACCGCTTTCATCAGACGCGATACGCGCTAGGATATCCGTAGGATTTCTATTTTTGTTCATTAAATCAAACAATGGCAAATAAATCTTTTTCCTACGTTTATGTTGAATTCAATTCGTTTTTCTTCACTAAAATTTAATGTTTATACATTTGAGGGTAGACGATTCGCCGTTCATATGCGGGCTTTGTATATTCCCCCTTCCATTTCAAGACAGTTCTCACCGGTTAGGAGATATGAAAATGTGGTTAATGGTAGTTATGTGGGGGTTATACAGTTGCTTTTTTTCAGGTAGGAATTTCGAGGGTCGCCGCCCTAATCCGGACCCTTAACTAGCCTTGGCAGCTCGGGAGCTCCCGGCCACCACAGCATGGGGGACCATAAAAAAACTGACCGCGTGGAATACGATTTAAAAAATTATAAACAATTGAAATGAGCAACAATTTATTATCTTCGTCGTCTCACTCGTCCTAAGAGATATACAAGCATCTTTTGATCGACGTTCTACCATGAAAACTATGATTTGTCGTGATTTTGCAAGATATTGCCCGTTTATACACGGCAACGTTGGTCAGTCAGATAGGCTGGTGTTTTAAATATCTCAACGGGGGTTGGGTTGGGTTGGGGGGAGGATTTCTAGATTTCTAGATTTATGATAGAAATCCCTCCCCCTTACCCCAACCCAACGGCAACTTTGCCGTTTGTAAACGGGTAATTTCTTTCAAAATCACGAAAAATCTTAATTTTCATCGTAGAACGTCGATCAAACGACACTTATATATCTCTTAGAACGAGTGAGACGACGAAGATAATAAATTGTTGCTCATTTTAATAGTTTATAATTTTTTAAATCGTATTCCACGCGGTCAGTTTATTTATGGTCGCCCATGCTGCGGCGGCCTGGAGCTCCCGAGCTGCCAAGGCGAATTAAGGGTCCGGATTATGGCGGCGACCCTCGAAATTTCTACCTAAAAAAATTAAAGGTATAACTCCTGCATAACTACCACTAACCGAAAATTTTATAACAAAGGGATGTCAAAGATAGTGATCGAAGCGAGGGAGAATGGCATTTAATGAAGAGGAAGACCAAAATAAGTTTTTTATACGAAAGAAATGATATGCTGAAGTGTAAATGGGTAAGTATCTTAAAAATTTAAAGAGAATGAAACAGCAAATAGATAGAGAATGCTTGAGAAAGAAGTAAGGATCAGAAAAAGTTGTAGAGTGTAGAGTTTGGATATATGAGACATTCTTAGGCTTAGAGTTATAGAAGAGAGTTACTTGACTTTCATGTATATGCTACGTTTCAAAATGAATATCTATCTCGAAGTTAGTTCTTTACCTGTTGCTTTTCACTTTCATTCATCTAAAAGTTCAGCATGAACATAGTAAAAAAATGCTCGATTTCCAAAGATTATCCTAGTTAAAATGGCTGGAATATAATAAAGGAACTAAACGTTAATATGTACAAATTTAAAAAGTCCAAATTATAACAATTTTTAGAAGTTTAATCCTGATAGAATTCTGACAGTTTTTGATTTCCAGCAATGATCAAATCCTAACTATACTCGGATTCAACAGTTTTAGAGGCATAACTATTCGATATTCAACAATTCTCGAATTTTTCAGTTGCGAAACTGTAACAATGCTCGATTGAAACAATGGCGTATCTTTACCAATACTGATTCCCAATAATGATAATATTATAACAATGCTCTTATTTTATCAGTTTTAGACTCATGACAACAATGACCGAAGTTCAATAATGCACGAATTTATCGGTTTCGGAAATATAATGATGCTCGGATTCAGCTATTGTCTAGTTTTACCGCTGCTGATTTTCAACAATGATCAAATTCTATGAATGCTCGTATTTTATCAGTTAATGAACTCTAACAATCTATATAATTCAACAACGGTCTAATTATAACCAGTTTTATTTCCAGTAATGATCAAATTGTAACAATGCTCGAATTTAACAATGTTTATAAAGTTTCAGTTCTAACAGCTTAACTAGCAATCCGGCAAAGTAATGACAATGCATTTCGATAAATTTCTTCGCAGATATTTTCGAGGCGGCGCCGGCGTCCTCTCTTATGGTTCCCGGGATTTCGTCTCCAAACGAAAGGAAAAAGGGGAAACTCTTTTCCTCATCTCCTTTTTCATACTTCAATTGAGGAATATTCTCCGGCAATTTCGTTCCCCTCTTTTTTTCTCTTCATATTTCATTCTCCCTTTCTTCCCATTAAATCCCGCCCACGGCTCTGCCACTCCACTAAGCTGACCGACGAAATATTCTCTCTTCCAAAAGATTACACACTTTTCCCTCTCTCTCTCCTTTCTCTCCCTTTCTCCGTTTTGATCTCTCCCAGCACTCAATTAAGTGCCGAAATAAGGAGTACATGTCCAAGGAGTGAAAGAAAGTGCATCTCGAGGAAGAGACATTTCACAGTTGACTGAAATGGGAACCGCAAAAATTAGATTCAACTCTAATCTGGAAGGTGCCCAAATTAAATCACGCAGTCTTTTCTTAAATTATTGCGTTAGAAAGTATGATTACGTGCACAGAATGTGCGTCTAAGTTGTTTGAGGCCTGATAAGGGAATTTTATTTGGCAATTGATTATTATAAGTTTCGCAACGTTTTTGGAGAAAAAAGTTTCCAAAAAGATGTTCAATTTTGGTTGGCCCCATGATGCAAAGCGCCTACCACACAATAGGTAGGCTCGGCTCTGATTGCTCCCATTTTGTTCCAAAGCGGGTTTGAGTGGGGTTTTCCCGGAGAAAAATAAAAGTTGAAGTTTCTAAGGTTGTTCATAAAATATATACAAGCTTTCAGTTCCCACACAAAAAGAAAAACTGAACAGTTAAAGTAGTCGACGAAATTTGCTATCATAAATCAGAAGGTCTCTACCTACGCAGTATTTATTGTTCGGAATACGATGGCTCATGACGGAAAGCTAGCTGAATACTCATGCCCTCCACAATTTAATACCAAAGGTATTGGAGAGGGAATGAGGCTTAATAGAAAGGATGAGGAGTGAGGTAGTCAGCTCTTGATTTCCTCTCTAGATCAACGTGAAATAAGTAGAACAGGTTGGTGCAGCATCATTATGTAGCAATTATTATTTATGTATCATCAATGAGGAGAGAGTAAATAGAGTGCCATCACTCATAGATCAGATTCGTAAATACCAACACAGCCATGAATAAGATATAAAAGTGAATGAAGCATACGAGGATTATCGAAAGTTGTTTTACTTAACACGTTTTGAATGAAACTTACTTCTCTCTATCCTTTATCAGAAAACACACGGTCATGGTGAAATCACTCTCTGCCACACGCCAAAAGGCAACTTGTAGGGGAGATATGTACCTACTTATGTCCCCAAACTATTTTGAATACAAGTGAATTATATTCCACAGAGAAAGTTTACATCGCTCATAGAATTCTTCTTCGTCCCTGCTGACTTATCTCTAACAAATCCAAAATTGTTAACCTTCTATCCAACTGTGATATGGATTCGGGTACCGCACGTTAAATTATCCGCAGTGGTAACCACAACATATCCCATAGAATCTACTGTTATTAATTAGGATTACTCCTAGGATAATCATCTGCTAGTGATTTTATTTCGAAAAATTTACGGAAAATGCCTACATTAAAAGCTATACTGACCTGTCCTCACCCAATTCCATAATTCCATCAAAATATCGTACTAAAACAAGAATACTCATCCTCTATATTTTCCATTTCCATCGAAAATATTCCTAAAATTCTCCGCAAAATAGAAAATCGCGCCCACCGCAATGCACGGGGATTCTCGGAACCAATTTTCGAGCGTGCACTCAGCTCTGAAAACACAACGACACTCCATCTTTCATTCCGTTTAAATGTTTCTACTCGAAAGACGATTCGCGAGATTTACGAGGACTTGGAGATTAAAAAAAACAACGAAAAACAAAAACAAAGCGCGTGTCGTAGTTTCCATGGAGACACAATGGGATCCCTTAAGCCCTTCTCATAAACTCGGTGAAAATTGTCTTCGAGGAGATACTAAATTTTAATCCTTATCCTTGAATACATTCCCTGAGGAGCAGTACCAAGAGGATTTTTGAGGGAAACGTTGAGGAAAGAACGGAGAAAGGAACGCACTAAGTCCCAAAGAATCATTCATCTGAATCACTCCCCGTGACAATGGACCGCTGGAAGAAGCGTACGCAATGGCTCCGAGAGATCCGACTTCGAACCTACTTTGGGATTGTTTTTTGCAGATGGTCCCAAGGCGTGGAATTAGGTAATTAGTCCCTCGCGAATAGCCCATAATGCTTATTCAGACGCAGAGAAAGCAGCTGTTACCATGGAGGAATTGCTTTTGGTTAACACGAGGTAAACATAGGCCATTTGTGTGAACGTTCGAGTATATAACCGAGCGAGAATTCAAGTTGTAGAACAGTGGGTTAGTAATTGTTCCTGTTATCATATATTGTGATTAATGGAGCACGTTCATTGTTTTTATTGGTGTAGGTAGGGTACAACACGTTTATTTTTTCTATTGGTGTATGATAAAGTAGAGTAATTTTAATTTATTTTGTCTCAGACTCATGGCTGCGGAAACCTGTGATTTCGTTCCGCTAGAGGTTTAAATCTCCAATATCCGTTTTCGACGGCGTTCCTCTTCTCACTCACCGGTATTCCGAGAAAACAAGAAGGCACACCGCACTTTTTGAGAGCACCCGGGTGCTTGGGTTGACCAAGGCTATTTACACACACATCGGTTTCCTTAGCCGGTTTTTAATCCGGGTCACAAGAGTAGTAAGCCACGGAAGTAAATGGAGCCTTTCACACTAGCCGAGAAGGGATTAGAGACCTCGTGGTCGCCGGGTAACTGCCGGCGCAACGACTGAAGAGGATGGCTCCGGGTTGGGACCGTTGCGATCGGGTGCGGGTAGTAATGCACGTCCGTTAAATGAGCTCTTTCACATTGAACGATTTTTGACGGGTGCCTTCCGCCATCCCTTGCTGCTTTCCTGCTTCTTTTGACCACCAGTTTCAATTATTTTTTCATCGGTAACTGTTGAATGTAAACATACATTACTTATCATTCACCGAGAAGTAAGGTTCATTCTTTATTTTTGACATACGGCCGCTGCCGGGTAAACAAACTGTTGCGTTATGAATGTTTATAAGATGTTGTTGGTGGGGAGGGAGGGTTTCATTATACGCCTAAACTTTGACAAATTCTTATTTAAGCGTACTTCCAATTATATATTTTTTACTACCGGCAATGCGCCAATCACTCACTGACGTATCGTTTTATCATATCAAGCAATGTTTAAGAATTAATTATATTAAGCAATAGGTTAAGAATTTCATATCCGAAAATAATTTGGTGTTAACTAGGGCAGGTAAGTGTAGTGATATGTGATAAACAACAATATGTGGACAAGTGACGGGATTTTATTGATAACAATAACATTCTAATCCTTAAAAAAGATCCAACAATGTCCCATCAAATGTGTGTGAGAAAATCAGTAAAGAAAACAATTTTTTTCTCTGATAATGTGTATAAAATTTTAAGGAATATTTTTTCTATAATCCTCAATCTTTATCTCCAACGTCCTTTTTCAACTTGCCATTACCCTCTCCTCTTCTATTGCTTTAAAATATGGACGAGCCAAAAGACGTAGTGAATTTAGACGAAATTAGCAATTAATTAAAAAAATTAAAGTTATTTGAACCAACAATTCTTACCTTAACCTATATTTTCTTTTCTACAATCGAGATAATTTTATAAAAGGTACAATAGCCTAAGCCTATCGACTCCGTCTACGACGGTAAAACATACACAATACTGCTATTTGCTTCCGATCCCTAATTAAACACCTCAAAAATGAGAAGAGAGCGAAACGGTGGGCTTGGAATTAACTTCGAGTTGAGAAATTCCTTATCCGATTTCATTTAGACCTTCCTCTCTCCAAACGAAGAGTACATTACGGAGAAGCGTAATCATGAGACAGGTTGGAAGACAAAAAGAATTAATTTTTCACCAACGCCGGAGAAACAACCGGGCCTGTTTATGGCTGGCCCGGTTCTTTTGTGAAAGCATCCCTAGCCCGGTTTCAATTTATCACCGACCGGACGAGCGAAACCGGTGGTAAATAACCACCGGAACCGGAGGTAAAAATGAGATTCATGCCATAATTAATTGTATTTGCTACGTTTAAGCGGAATGCAGCAATTTTCGTAGTATATTTATTGCTTTTATGTAAAAAATAGTACGTGAAGCTATGTACTATTATAGTACAAGTGACGAAAATTCTCTCTTTCTAACTCCATATTTCAAAAACGGATAAAGCAATTGTTCTCATTTTTTTAATTAAGACATTCAAACCTTCTTCCAAATTTCGTGCGCAACATGCATACGTCAAAAACAAATATTGAAAGAGTTAGTAGCACATCAACATTTTTGTGCTCAATTTCCTAATGATTTCGGTACGATTTTATTCAAAATAAATCGCTGCAGAACTAAAGTCACCCTGGACGAAATCACCGGCCAGGTACAGCTGCAATACTATAGAATCTAGTGATGTCAAGAGTGAAGCTGAAGAATACTATTCATTTTAGTAACTCAATGAATTGGATGCTTCCAAAGGTGTTATACCTAGGGAAATAGTGCTGTACTTTTTAAGTCCCTTACCATCTGAATGAAGAAAGCAAGAACCTCACTCCTCACCTAGCCTTGTCTCATACCCCTTTCATTGATTTTTATTTATGTATTTAGGTTTTAAGTTTACCCAAAAAACAATTAAAGGGTTAACTAATAAATAAGAATAAAAGAGAGGGGAATATATAAATATTTCGTGTTTAATAATTAGAAGGCAATTTTAAAAACAATTTCTTCCCAAAAATACATCAATTATGCTACAAAAGATATTCTTTGGTATTCTATAAAAAGGGAGAATAATAATTGCAGTAAGATATTGTAACAGCGGTAAATTCTAAAAATATATTTCTTCTACAATGCACAACATGAACATATAACATAGTTTACTTTGGAAGTTAGTGTAGCAACATCTCCTATTTTAATTGCCTCATACAGAAATAGTTAGTCACAAATCCTTCTTTCTGCGTTACTTTATAGCTAATAAAAGGATCAGATGCGGTTTGAAATAATCTTCAGGACCATGAACTAACAGACAGGTGAGTAAATCAACTCGAGGAACTATCTAAAGGGATAATGGTTTACGTAAAGTTCTGCTTGTGGCAAGATTTTAGTGCGATACCGAAAGTTGGTTGTGTTTACGAGCAAAGAGAGTGGGGTTAAAACGGTAATATTAGGAGTGTGCGTGGCAAAAGAGAGAGAGTAAGTAAAGTATTACTTGATAATGAATGAACGTGGAATGTAAGTAAGTTACTTGAGTGAAAGGGTTTGTCTTACGTTGGTGCGGACGCGCGGAGAGAATAAAGTCAAACAAGTTCATTGAGTGTGTAGAAGAGGGAAATTTTCCCTCTTGAAGATACTTTCCTTGAAAATGGAGCCGGAAATAGCATGGGAATACGTTCCTTAATGAATTTGCACAGAATTCGCAATCTCACAGATTTAGCGGAAAAAATCGTCTCCAAAAGTTATAGTGGTAAAGTAAACATGACGGAAAGTGAACAAAATGAAGTACAACTGGATTTGAAGATAAAACCCTTTTCTTAAAATGGAAGACCTAAAAGCATCAATGCGAAGAATACTGCAACTAGTTTCCAATTTTATTTCAAAATTCAAATTCTTATTTTCTCTAAATTATGAGATTACTTAACCGCACTAACAAAGCTTTCCTATACTGTTACGCAATTATAATAAGGTATGTATCCACTTCGGTTTTCTTTTTCCTTCAATTTATATTATTATTTTATGTTATTTATGAACTATTGATCACTGTTTTTCTTTGTATGTTTTTAGTGGACTTGTAAAGTTCGAGGATGATTAAATATATTCCTATTTTCCGAATTATATATTTTTTATAAATACGGATACCATCTCTAACGGAGAGTTCAATCCTTAGCTCAATTTCTTTGAGAACATTGTGAAGGGTACATAGCAATGTTCGATTTCAGTTTTCTCCCTCCGTTAGTCTAACCGTCTTAATAAATAAAACACTTTATTTCATTTACCAACACCTTTACTTTCCATCATTATATTTTCTGCACATGATACTGGGTTGATCCCTTACCTAAATTGTACAGGAGCATACTCTCTTTTTCGCTTTCTTTTGATCCATTTGAAATAAGATTCAACTTCGATCTGTTTCTTTAACTGTACTAGCAGTTAATATTTCAGTTGTATATTTTGTTTCAATCCTTTCCTTAAAATAATTTACTTTTTTTATATTTTTTCATTTGACTTATTTTTCACAATTTTTACTGCTTTTCAATCATTGTACGCGCCTAGTGCTGTTTATGGATTTATACTAAATAAATAAATACGTTTATGAAAAATGTTGCATTTTAAATGCCAACTTCCTTCTACAATTCATACTTCTCAAGAGCACACGCTATTCCTCGTAAAAGATTCAACGAGCCAAGAGAAATCTACAGTGTCATCGCAATGTTTAAGCGGATAGTAACTACTATATTGCATTCCAATAAAAAAAATCTGATGTGCCAACACATTTATCTCCGTATTTATTGAAAACAAGCCTATGCCGGTAATATATAAATAACTCCAAAAGATTGAGTGTTACAGGAAAATGTTTTATACAACATTTGTAGTAAAATACATTATCTATAACTTTGGTACAGAATTGTATATACCTAATTTGCATTCTGACAGAGATACGTATGAAAAACTTCCATTTCTGGATAATCAACAACTTCCGGTTAACCATTATTCAAAAATAACTCCTAAACAATCAGTGTTACGAAAGAATGTTTCATACAAAAGTTGTAGTAAAAAACATTATCTATAACTTTGGTACAGAATTGTATATACCTAATTTGCATTCTGACAGAGATATGTATGAAAAAATTCCATTTCTGGGTAAACAACAACTTCCGGTTAACCATTATTAGAGAATAACTCCTAAAAAATACGTGTTACGAAAAAATGTTTCATACAAAAGTTGTAGTAAATTACATTATCTACAACATTTGTCCGTAATTATATGTACCTATATTGCATTCTTAAAGGGATATTTAAAAAACAAAATTTTGTTCCGGATAAACCACAACTTCCGGTTAAGCGATATTCACCAAAAACTAATCAACTCTTGGCATTGTTAGGAAAATGCTAAATATGAATTTTGAAAATGATCGGATAATTACTTTTTAGGATAGAACGCCCACAAACTTTTTAACCACAGACAGACAGACACACACACACAGAGACAGACCTATTCGGGAAAATAGGGAAAACGTGCTCTATGGGCCCCAAAACATCTATTTCCGTCGAAATCTGGAGGTCGAATGTTTTTGCGAATACAATACTTTCTCTATACTAAGTATAGGGAGATAGTAAAAATTTCTGAAAGAAGAAAATAGACCCTGAAACATGAGACCAACGCTCTAAATAGGAAACTGAGGTTGTTTCTAAGACATGTTAATTCGGAAAACCGTACGAAATACCTGTGGGGTTTTCTGCACATGAAACAAGTGCGTACAAGTAGCCAGGCGATAGATATTGCGAAGATCTGGAAAGAGACGGTTGGGGATCAACAGCTTGGATAAGGAAAAGTGCGACCGAAAATAAAAAGCGACGTGTGGAGGATATGATGCAGTGTCCGGGAAGGCCTTGCGGAGCAGAAATAGATTTTCTGTTTAGAGGAAAAGGGGAAGCCGATGGGTAAATATTGTGAGATTCCAGAGAGATGAGGAGTCTTGGTACGATCGCTCCACGGGGAGGAGAGAAAGATTGTTTCGAAGGCCCCTTATGGCAGATGCTGGCTGGACTTCGTCTATCCTCATTGTTGAAAAGTGAAAGTGGGGAATTTACGACGGAGATTCCTGTTTCCGATCCCTTGGCCACACGAATTTCAATCTTCCGCAGAGCTTATGGAAACGCCGTTGTTTGGTCTCTGGGTACCTATTTCCAGAGGAATGCCCCTGAGTCAGCGTGCCTATACATACATACACGCATACTGGTTTATTTAGGGTGAAATTGAGACTTTTCGGCCGAGACTAACTCCAAGGTTTTGCTATAATATATATACCGCTTAAAACATGCACGGATGGCAATATACATTTTTATGAGCCTGTAAAATCATCTATGATACTGCATATGAGAAAATGTATATTTCATTTACTCTTATCTTCATAGCCGTGATACTTTAACTTGCTAAGGTATAGGAGACGCTGGGTAATAGCTTAAAGAGGGAGGATACGGTACTAATTACCTCATGCCTCATCTTGTCTAATAATCTTTATTTACTCTCAAAATCTTATGATAGTTAATGGCGAAGGGGTGGAGAATCCAGCCGGTCATCAGGCTGAAGACTTCGCAGAAATAAAATTTCACAAAAAGATAAAAGCTAATATCAACATAAACCCCTTAAAATAATGAAAATCGACAATTTAATTCTATTATTTTTAAAATGAAATAGAAATAAACGTTTAACAAAGGGAAAAATAACTAGGTAAAATCTCCAGCTTTTGATTTAATTTTTTCCTAACCATATGCTTTGGAGAGGTGATGAGGCTTACTTGGAAAGATGAGGAGTGAGGAAATTTGCTCTTGATTTCCTCACTGACTGACTAAATGGAAAGAGTCCGCTTAAAAATGCAAGTGCAGTGCAATAAAATCCTGATTAATAATTTTGTAGCATTCCATGGAGAGTATCTAAAATGAATGCCGGAATTCAGCATAACCCATACCTCAGATTCTTTCACAGTAGCACGGACTGGGATAAAAATAATCGAAAGAAAGATTTTTCTGCATCCTGTACCAAAATACAAATGAAAAATACTCCAATCGTCAAGATATGGCAGCAGGAAGGAGCGAATATTAATATAACGGGAAAAGCAGAGCTAAAAATATTTAATTAATTACAGAATAATTTCCTTTCATATTTTTTCGTACGTTTAATTATCGGGAAGCAATGGAATGCTATCTTCGCGCGCGTTGACCCGTTATGAAATTAATTTTTACTCCGATAGATGCACGCGATAAAACATGAAAACTCACAATCGAATAAATATACATCGCGAATTAAAAATCGGCTGCCAATTTATTGCATTATTCAATCTCGCTTGATTAATTCGGTGCTGCAGACGCGAGTTTACAGCACTCGGATTAATGAGCGAGAATAATTTAAGTCGGCGGCTCATTCCCAAAGTGAATTTCAAACGACAGTTTCGAAGAGCTTTATGACTCTGCTCCATATTTGAGTGCACGCGTGCCGTAACACACGCAGATTTTCCTCACAGCGACGCTGTCACCGAAAAAGAAGCCGACTCCTTCTGATTAAAGTCGCTCCTCTTCAGGTAATTACGTCACTGACACATTCGCTTTCACAAGAAAGAAGTGATGACGTCACCGATGTGTCAATGTTTGACCAAGTTGCTGTGACTACCAAAAATGGTTTGGACTCGCAAGGATTCGAGTAATGTAAATAGTGTCCCGCAAGCTGGTGAGATCTAGCTTTGCCGCATCCTTGTGATGCCAGGCTGCAGTGAAAATGAAAACTTATGAACTTATTAGTACACGATGTTCTAAACTCTGCTGAATAACACAAGTGAGTCGATGCGATATTTTTAGATTTTCGGAAGGCTTTCGATGAGGTACCTCATCATAAATTGCTGTACAAATTAGAAGTTGCGAGTTCCAATGCAGAAGTTATTAACTGGATAAAAGACTTTCTCACCGATAGAGAGCAACGAGTAGTACTCGATGGTATTACTTCCAACTTGGTTAAGGTGACCTAGGGCGTCCCTCAGGGCAGTGTAATTGGACCGTTGTTACTTTTAGTATACATAAACGACATCATGGTGCGATGATTGGCAATTAGAGCTTAATGTAGAAAAGTGTTCGGTAGTTAACTTCTTCGAAAGTAAATCTATAATAAATGATTATTCTTATAGCCTCCGAGGGGTAAACCTGATGACAGTAGAATCGGTAAAGTATCTTGGAGTAACTCTCACGAATAATCTATCATGAAGTGCCCACATCCGAAATATATGTGGAAAAGCACTTAAGAAACTCGGCTTCGTCAAAAGAATAGTCGGTAGGAGCGAAGAAAAGGTTCGCGAGCGATGTTACTTAGCGTTAGTTAGGCCTCACCTTGAGTATGCATGTAGTGTATGGGACCCCGCCGAGAAATGTCATATTCGGGATTTAGAAAAAGTACAACGAAAGGTGATACGATTTGTAAAGAATTGCTACGATAAAACAGCGAGTGTCACTCAGATGTTACAGGACGCGGGATGGGAATCATTAGAAGATAAAAGAAAAATTCAAAGGATAAATTTATTAAATAAGTTCAGAGAAATTACGTTTTCAGATGATGTAACCGATATAATGCGACCCCCCTGTTATATGGGCCGTTCTGATACTGCCAGAAAGATTAGGGAAATAGACGCTAGAACGAATCGTTTCAAAAATTCATTTTTTCCGCGAAGTATACGCGAAAGCAACCTTTTAGGAAAATAGAGTCAAGGTGCTTGCACCCCCTGCCACACGCCGAAAGGCGGCTTGCAGGGCTCTTACATAGACATAGAAACAACTTTTGGCGCTCATTTGGCAGATATTCTGTATGGTATCTTACAATAAACATATCATTTCATTTTATCAATATTGTTGCAATTCAGAATCTAAATCGATATTCTACGACAAGATGAGAATCTGTTATCAATTTCGTTCTTTTGATACCCGCCTCGATTTGATGGAACCATTTTTTCTAATTTGATTCTGCAAAATTGGTAAAGCCAACTAAAGATAAAAACAAATCTTATGTGCATTTTTATCGAAGGAATTCCGAAGATTTTGGAATCAAACACGGTACTATTATAGGGAGAGACATTCACAGTTATATTTTCCAAGGCTAATTTTTAGAAAAATGGTTGAATTCGATTAAATTGCTTGGAAAAATAGATCCGAAAGTTAATATTTGTCGTAAGACATCTTTTAATTACTTCGTAAATGCTTAGCAATGATAAGAAAATGAGAAATGCAACTATTAAGATTGCGGGCATTCTTTCTTTCATAGCTTTAAAGGCGAGCAACTAACAACGGGTTCAATACAAACGTTCCGTATGTCGCGCGTGCAATGAGATAATACGTGTACATGGCTTAAGTGTTAAAACCTTTTCCTGAAAATCTGTAAAATAGATAAGAATATTGTACGAAATGGAAATGTTCTTTGTAAAAGGGAGTAACGACAGGAGATCTAGCGTGGATCAATCCCCCGCTCTTTTATGATGATCAGATATCCCTCCTCAACTGCGCTATCTCGTGAATTGAAATCAACGGCACGCAATCCCCGCCCTCGCCTTTCCTCACTTCTACCGCGTCTTCCTGCCGTGATTATTTATTCTCTTTCCCACAATCGATTGCTCCAAGGGAATGCGTGTCTTATGCAAGTCCTACTTAAAGCAGTGCGTATCCAAACGTCATTTGAAGCTGAATAGAAGTGGTTAACCCTTCGGATATTTTATGCCTTCCCTCCCCCAAGGAGGATGACTGGATTACCTCAAAATTATTTTGTGTTCTGAGTGTTAATTTTTATGCTTAAGACAATAAGACTGGATTTATCTTAAATATGGATGAGGATAGATAGATGAGGGATGTTTGCACTTGAGAAATGTCGTTCTTGACTAATGTAATTAAAAAGCAGTAACACTTAAGAAATCTTCACCGCAAGTCTTTCAAATGCTTATTCAACTTAAAAAAGCTGTATAAAGTCATATTCTGAATGTTTTTATCGTCATTTAGGATTTATTTCACACTAGGAGCACTTAGAGAAATATTTCTAGTTTTTCTATCTTCACCTCTTTTACAGACTGCATATCGTTTGCCAGCAAGATTTTTATTGAAATTACACCAAAAATGTGTGATTGAGGAAAAAATATGCGAAGAATAAAATTATTCAGTTTCGAAGAACAAATTCATAGACAGATAAAATTATTTTAAAACTCTGAACCTAAAAAGCAGAGAAAAACTATCGCTGGGTAAAAGAGTTACCCCCTAAGTAGCCGAAGGGTGTAAGACCTCCATTGGGGGAGAAGGATATCTCTTAGATAACAAGGAAAGCGGCGAAACACATTTGATGAATTTTTGTCGTTTTTTATGGAATAAGTTTTATCACCCGATGGATTCCTCCTTAGATTATTTTACCACGATCTACTCATTTTAGGTGCGAGGCAAATAATTAATTTCGTTGTCAAAGTGACGGTTTATAAAAAGGCAAAATATTACAGAATATTAATATTATTTTATTAAGGCGATCGCAATTTGGAACCCAGAGCATTTCTGGGGTCAAACCCGTGATACCTAAGATCCAAGACAGATTTCATCATTGGAACCATGATTTTCTTAAGACCATTTTATAATGGTTTCCCGACTCTAGCAATTCTGCTTAGATTGCGTTTAAGTACAGCCTGTTGCAAATCCATATGTACGATAGCACCTTCGCAACACCAAATTCTAATTTACCTATTAAAGTTTTGTCCAATCAAAATGGGATATAGTTCAAAAATTTATAAAAATGTATACTGTACTTATATATTAACTAAAAGAAGGGCTCCCAGATAGTCATTTGGGAAACTCGTTCTCTTTGGTTGTAAGCGGTCCCGGGTTCGATTCCAGGTGGGAGCCCATTAGCGAAATGACCTAAGCCGTCGAAGCACTTTTAATAACACTACTACTTTTAGTTTTAGATTTATTTCATATTAACATAAAAACCTTAAGAAGAAGATTGCGATGGAATTGATTTTATTTTTATACTCTTCTGCTTTAGAATGTTTTTTTTTCCTTCTAAATTTCTCTATTATTGATGCACTTGATTTTACTTGTATTTATTGCCTGTTTTAACTATGCACCTGAATGTGTACATGAACATGTTATTATTGCGAGATTGTATTGTATATGTATAAAATTAAATATATGTTATGTGTATGTATGTATATATGTGCTTGTATATTGGCTTTAGGTTGTGATTAAGATTAAAGATGTATATTGACTCATTTTTTGCAAATGTGATATTAGTATACATTTATTGCTTTATATTATTTTCTTTTCTTTGTTATTGATGTATTCGAATTTATTTGTATGTTTTTCTTTATTCTATGTGTAGTTTTATATTGATTATGTACGATGTAAATGGGTTTGATATTCATTATTATTACTACTTCAATAATAAATGATAGACGATAGATATACTACTAACAGCTCAAATATTCAAGTAATGAATTATTTACTTATAAGATAGAATTAAAAAAATATTATTATTAATTTTTATCTTCGTTCCCACTATTTAAGCTATTAGATCCTTCAAACCTTCCACTATTATCCTCAAAATTCTTATGATAGAGGCGACCAGGTTACAAAAGAAATGGGGTAATTTGTTCGTTTTTTCTTCACCCAAGTCATAGTGTATAAATGGAAAAGCCATTGTAAATATAATTACAACATGAGGACCATATCAATTACAATTTTTTATCATTCGCTGTTATCAAGATGGATACTATCATTTACTATCATTGATACCTCATTAGCATTCATAAAATCACTGGTTGGAACGAGTCTGGGATAACAGAATGTTAATTGGATCCTTTTATCTATCATTTACCAAAAGACTGATTGAAAAATATTAATTGGAACAAGAAATGGTAGAAGGCCCTAGGTATTAGAACATTATCATTGCTAAAATGTTATCAGCTGTAATTAAGTCACTTATATTGCGGAAAACGAGACCTCCACTCGCCTCGTCGACTAATCCTTCCATCGAGATTAACGGTTCTCCTCTACGAATCGGATCACAAAATGGAGGAAAAAATGTGATAATTAAATCAGAAGTTTCAGGTTTCGCGAGTTAAATCAAGGCGAAATTTATTTTCAATTAGAAACTCGATCCTTCCCGATCGTGTCATCATTAAAGAAGGGAAAAAAAGACGAGCGCTTTCCGAAAAGTTTCTCAACCCGATCGCCCTTATCTCGACTGGTTAATGCCTTTTTCATCGCCTTCCGATCGAATACATATCAACTAAGTGATACTTCTCTCCTTCCTAAAAACAACCACGCTAATCATCTGTTCTGAAACAACTTGAGAATTAACAGTCTGCATCCTTCTTGAAAACATTGCTTTTCACAAAGTTTTAATTTTTCTTTTTTTGTTATTACGATACAAATAGTACCAAACTGTGTTACTAGGCAAGTTTCGGTGACCATTTTGCTGTAAAAATTCTTGTTTGCGAAGCATTGCTAGTGTTTCGATATGCAATTAAGTGTTGCTACAGTTAACGATTCAGTCATTCTTAAATTCGACGCATAAAAGTTGTAAGAGGAATGGGTAATGATGAAAAAAGGCATTCATCCTGATCACCATATTAAAGTGGTTTTAATGAGGCCATTACGCATTACGCACCGGAAATACTTCCACTTACAACAGTGGACCCAACGAGGAAGGTAAATCAAACCACCTCACTCCTCATTGTGTCTCGTAAACCTCATTCCTACTCCAAAGGTTTTATAGCTCATTTTGAAAAAGATGCAACCTATCTTCGGGATGTAGTCTTTAAAGAAAATTGTTTATAATAAGAATCAATGAAGTTAGTTTTAAATTCTATCATATTCGGCCGAATTTCGTGGAAGGACATTCTAAAGTTATAGAAAAAAATTTAACACTATAAACTTCCACACTATTGGACTTTATTCACTATTTTCAGTGAATAAAGTCCAGCAGTGTGGAATTTTACAGTGTTAATTTTTTTCTATAACTTCAGAAGTTGGTTTTAATAGGGTAAATACAAGGAAGGGTAATTTATTTTTCCCTCCCCCGTAGGAATGACTGGCCTGGTGAATATCTGCTGTCCATAAGAATAAATTTATAATATATGAATGTGAAAACTCAGCCTGTAATGATCTGATGGCAATTATATTTATTACTAATGATAGTTTGAGTAACATTTTCTGCAATAATATATATCACAGTTAGTTATCTTTCTTTATTTTCTCATTGATTGACGTTTTTCACTATGACTGACAAATTAAATGTAATGCACTTTCTTTCACTTTACCTCAATAAAGCCAATCTGTCCCTAACCGTCATCATAGAATCTCGTTTCCCAACCCATCCTCAGCGGATTGCTGGTGGTCTGTGAAAAGTTAGTTATGGTTTCGCTGCAGATTATGAAATTTAATGTTTCCAATGCCTTTCCATGCATGATCATATTTGGAAACTTTGCTTGTAAAATTTTATACCACTAGACTCTTACTTACATCAATTACATATTACTAATATCTTCCGATAAGAAAAAGTATAGTAACCAAGAAGTTTTTATATGTTATAAAAACTTCAGAGCTGGGAAAATATTCCGTAACAAGACACTTTTGAGAGACATAGCGTTGGATGTTCGTAAAACATGGAAATAACAGTTCTTTATTTGGTGATCGTAATAATTATAATATGTTTTCATTTTTAGGTACCGACGCCAATGTCTAGTAAGTACAGTACATTTAAAATTTAGGATATTTCAAATTTGGATTCGTTTGGCATTAGAATACTCAGATGTCATTTAAAGCATTGTGGTGACAAATCCGTTCTGTAAATTTCAGTAGACGTACGACGGAAATACAGATAACATTCGAAAATGAACAGATTCGTATACGTCAAATTCGGATTTGTCATGTGCGGATATTAGCATATTCGACTCCGACTACGCCTGTCATGTTGCATCTCCGACATTAACATAATCGGATATTAACAAATTCGGACATGAATCGTGATATATTCTTCATTATCTAAAAACGGGGACACAGCGACGATGTCCATCCGAGCAGAAATTGGTTCGTCACACTTTTTCGGAGACACGACGCTTCGCCCCTCCTCCGATAGTTCGTTGACGTCCGCGGAGGGCAACGCGATTACGAGATAACCCCCATGGGGTTTCCCATCGGTTATCGAAGATAGGGCGGTTTGAAAGGCGTCTTGATCAATGACGTACCTCCAGCGAGCTCTTTTGTTTTAATGGTTCCCCCTCCGCCCCACCGAGGCGCTCATTCCATCCCATTTATTTCCTCCACCGATCGATTCCTCTCCCGACTTGTATCTTGGCCGATTCGATTACCTCCGTAACTATGTCAACTTAATGTTTGAAACAACTGAACCCGCTCTTCTGCGGCGATAGGGGTTTAGACTCTGGGATTTGCTAGGGGATGAAGGTGCTCCTGTTAAAGGAATGGACTCACTTCTTCTTTAAGGCCTCTATCGGCGGAATTCTGAAAGAACGAGGGAGGTAATGTGCTGGAATGGGAACAAATATAGAGTCGGGCATTGCTCTTTGCAGATCACGTTGTAATGGAAGGGGATAAATATGACGGGGATTATATGATAAGGGGACTAGTCCTTCCGTAATGCCTGCAGACATCAATCCGATGGCTGACTGGGTTCGCAACCCTTCCATCATTAACAAAAAAGCCATTGGAGAGGGTATGAGGGGGTGGTCAAGATGAGAAGTTAAGTATTTTTGCTCCCTAAGAGAACGTCGAGAAAGCCATCGTAAGTTTAGCACAATGATAATACGGTTATCACTGTTTATGGCTTTTTATGACTAGTGATCAAAATGAACGGAATGGGACAACCGGCCGCCGCCGAATCGCCGCCGCCAACTGGCCGTGGGGACAACTGGCCGTGGGGACAACTGGCCGCGGGGTTGGGTTGGGTTCGGTAGGGTTGGGTTGGGTTGGGTTAGGTTGGGTAGGGTTGGGTTGGGTTAGGTTGGGTAGGGTTGGGTTTGGTAGGGTTGGGTTGGGTTGGGTTTGGTAGGGTTGGGTTGGGTTGGGTAGGGTTGGGTTTGGTAGGGTTGGGTTGGGTTGGGTTGGGTTGGGTTGGGTAGGGTTGGGTTGGGTTAGGTTGGGTAGGGTTGGGTTTGGTAGGGTTGGGTTGGGTTGGGTAGGGTTGGGTTTGGTAGGGTTGGGTTGGGTTGGGTTGGGTTAGGTTGGGTAGGGTTGGGTTTGGTAGGGTTGGGTTGGGTTGGGTTGGGTTGGGTTGGGTTGGGTAGGGTTGGGTTGGGTTATATAAAATATCATGTTTTTTAAGTAAATATTAGCTTTACGTAACATATCCTACGAAAGAAGTAAGTTGTTGGGAAATTCCTTCACTTCCACAGTATTAAAATTGATATAAGCCCATGGACACTATTTCCCGTTCCCGCAGCCAATTGTCCCCGCGGCCAGTTGTACTACACCCCAAAATGAATGCCATTGTAAGGAAAGAAAATTTGGAACACGACTGCTAATGAATTAGAGGTTGAAAATTTCCAATAGCCGTCTTTGTCGGCGTTCCTTACCTCCTTCGCATGTTTTCTCCGAATACCGTTGAAGGAGGTGAGGAACGCCGACAAAGACGGCTAATTGAGATTTGAAACCTCTAAATGAATGCAAGTTTTCAGAATCCCTCATACCTCAGTAGCTTTCCAATCACTACAGCCATGAACAACGGTGATACAAAAGTGAATTTAGATAGTTGTATTTTCTTCAATCCTGCACTACGAGATGTACGGAAAATTATAAATTCATCAAAATAAGAGAAAAGAAACAAGAAAACTTGTAGAAGAAGATGAAAATAATTGCCTCAAAAAATATGCTAATAAAACAAACTATTTCGTACACAACGAAGATTTATCAGATTTTGAAAAACTTCATTGAAGTCTATTACAAATACACGCACCAAGTAGTGATGTTTTTATAATGTTTATTTTCGGAAGAGAGGTTGAAAAACTGGTGGAAAAACGACTGTGAACGAACTTCACTTTAATCGGTACTCATCTGGAATATGCACGTGGGATCTATAGGATGAAACATGCATCCGTGACTCGTGAAAGGTGCAGCTGAAGGAGTGGTGCTGCGAGATCCTTAGAGAAAGTAAGACTAGAGGCTATTCTGTCTTTGCTAAATAAATTCAGAAAAAGTGCGACCACGGAAGACGTTTTGTATTATTTTGGCCATATTACTTCTGAACCTCCGAAAAGTATCGTAAAATAATACCGATAGCTGTGTTGAAAAATCGCAAAATAATCGTGGAGAATGAAAATTCTCCAGCTTAAATATTTTCTTCTGGAGATCATTTGTCACATTCCACCAGATTCAAGTGAGTATTACCACAGAATAATAATACAGGTACTCTATGGCATTACACATTAAAGGCTATGACCACAGGCGACTACTGACTTGCGAAATGTGGAAAACTCTCTTGGTAGAAGTGATATTACATATTTTATGAATTCATATTCAGAATTCTTCTGTTGAATCACTGGCAATGGATTATGCCCTGGCTTTGAAAACAAAGTCGTGAAGTTATTTCTCTCCTGAAATTAGCACTAATACATTTTTTGTGAGACACTTCTTCATTTAAGCGGACATTATAATAAAGTTTCTTTAGAAAGTAAAAAGATTAATAATTACGAGCATAGTGACACAGATAGATTAGTATAAGGAGATTTCCGATAGTTCTCAACATATATGTGCCTAGTCAATATATGTTGATTCAACTATCTTGAAATTCTCTTTATTCGCCTTTCCTTTACTTCCCTTACTTCTTTTGTATATGTACATTATTTATTTACATTATAAATAAATTTGTACCATTCGGAAAATTATTCCATTGTCTTCTCCAATGTCTCTTTCTTTCCTCCACTTTCTTTCTTTTAATCAATCTCCAATTAATACCTGACTTCTGCTGTAATGTTTCATTTCCTCAATTACGACCCTATTTTCTCCCGACATCTACAGCACTACTCCGTTCATTCTTACCGAATCACCTCGACTTACTTTTAACGTCCTAGGCTGCGCACCCACGCCTTCAATCTTTTAACGTCTTCCTTCCTTAGAATCCACCATTCACAGAACTGAGCAATTGGGGCAGACAACTCCAGAATTAGGATTTTTCCGTCTTTTCTAAGATTTTCTCTGAACGTCATCATTTCAACCTGTTCTATTTTGATTGGTAACTTGAAAATAAATGCACAGCGGAGTGGGGAGTCTAGTTTATTGTTTTCTTATGCCTATTTATTTATTTATAACTCGTAGCTCCTTGGAGATGTATCTTAGACCAGAAGACAAATTAATATACCTGCACATGTTTTACCTTTAAATATATATATATATGTTTTTTAAATTGAAAGCATGACTGACAATAATATAATTAGCAAGTTAATATAATTAAGTCTCTCTATGTAATGCAAGAAAACGAAATAGTTTACAACGAACGCTTTTCAGCGGAATTACTGAAGACAATTTAATGAGTGAAATTTAATGCTTTTTTAACCAAGATGTGACAAAAATTCATTATTTGTGCATTAAAACACGATATAAGTGTAATTTTTCGACTCTTTAATTTTTAAAGATGTGCTTAATCCCTTTAAAATCTATTTAATGTATTTTTCTTATGGAAACTAAGCAGTCTCAGTCTCGCCCTAATGCAAGACGTTTTATTATTATTTTAATGTTCGCTTTAAATACATTAATTCCTTTTGAATATTTAAAAACATATATTAATTAAATTTAAACAGGTGCAAAATCAATTTTTCAATCAATTCTTTACAAGCAATATTTTTTAGCGAAATTTTAGTAATTAAAGTGATCAATCCCAAATACTGACTGGAATTCAGGCTAATTGGAATTCCGACTAAACTCCTTTTACCTATAGTAATATCAAAATAAAACTAGTGATTTTGTCTTCAAAATGCTATTGAAAATGAAACTGGATGGGTTAGAAACAAAGAAACATAGATGTTCCGCTTCCTTTCTCTAATCACTCACTACGATATGTGAATTTATTCTTAACGCCATGTTCTGATCCTGTCTTTTTTTCCTTAACAAAAGTAATAATTTGTAACATTTACTCCAGCTAAAAATTCCTCGCATTTTCATTTAGGAGATTCTCTTCACGTGAAAAGCTTATCTAAAATTAATTATAACTTTTAGCATAAATCAACTTTAGATAGTTTTTCTCTCAACACATAATGCTGGTCAGCATTATGTGCTGAGAGAAAAACGTCAACGTCAAAACTTCTCAGCAATATTTATCCCTTAATCTATAGCATAAAATATTTAACCTTTAAAGGTCAATAATAGTACAGAATATAAAAATTGAATCACAAATATTTGGAATATCTATATTTACCAGTAAAAGAAGAAACAGCAAAGCAGCGATGGATTGACAAGGTCAGGAGCGTGTGAAAGGTCAGAGGTTTGTATTTATTTCGAGGTGCAAATAAAGCGCGGGATGCAACGAGGTCACGTGTCACGCAAACAAGAATGCACGCGCAAATCGGCAGAGGCGAAACGTCCTCCATATTTGGAGTTTGGCAGTCGACCAAGTTTAAGGGCCATTAATTCGCTTAAATTCCGTGCATCTTTCATTAAAATAGCCCCTCTCTCATTAAGTGCGGCCATTACGGTGTCTCATTACGGTGGCCGTAGCAATTACAGCGGCGACGCTAAACGTAAATCTCCCCCACAATTATCGCTCCCCAAATATATCTCAAGGTTGAAATCAGAAGTGTAACGTCCCATTCTCATATCCACTGTTAGGAAGATCGCCTCTTCTACATCTACATCATGGCGGCTTAACTAGAGTACGCAATTAGCCAAATTTAGTAGTTACTCATCATGGTCTACATATACCCTTAAACATTTTGGCATGAGGCATTTCCTAGGAGTTTAACTCGTCTGACTGACTCTAGGTTGTGCGACAGACTTGTTTATTTACCTCGTTCAACCGACGTATGGTTTGATCGACAGCTTCGCTTTACCGACACTTCACTTCACTAACGTGACACAGTAACTGAGTCTATGCTTTTATCAGTGCATCAACACCGCTGAATAAGTATCGCGGATTATTTTCAAACAGATTTTCTTAAAATCCTGGTAGCTTTGAGAATCATATGTAAAATATATTTCGCAAAAATATCACTTTTTGTCAATGCGCATGTCTTTTTGAGTGTCAAGGAATGGAACTGTCGGTATAGTACTGCCAATATTGGGCCCGCGAAGATTCGTGACAATTCGATCGAATGCGTTATCAATAATAAAAAATAATGTCCTTTAAATGAGGTGTGGGTGAAATGGAATGATCCTATGCCATGTTAAAATCAGTCTTTAGTTTTGTATGTTAAAACTTAAAAAAGTAAAAAAAACACACACACACTTGTACGAATTCCGCAAATTTAAATAAAGCTGTTGACCAGTATCGGTGTTAAAGCACCATCCTCCACCACCATTTGGACTGGCTGTTAGAAAAGAGCACCTCACACCCAACTCTTCAAGACTCACACCCTCCCACCCACCTAGAAAACAACACCACCTCTTCAAGACTCTTTTCCCCCATTTTCCTTCCCCCTCGTGATGCAACATTGTATTATTTTTACCCCTCCTCCTACCCCTCCCCTTTCTTTCGTTCTCATATATATATGTTCTTGCTCCTTGAAATAACTTCTGTTCTGAGGATAGTGCTTTAACACCGAAACCGGTCAACAGCTTTATTAAAATTTGTGGAATTCGTACATTTGTGCGGGTGTTTTTTTTACTTTTGGCCCATTCCATGCCAAGTGGTCTAGTGGTCCCCGCTCGACCATCACGGATTTTGATGAAATTTTGTATGGACATTCACACATATCTCTTATGAACATTTGTAAAGTTTTACTTTCGTCAATGGTATACTTGCTGAGATATAGAAGATTGTTTGACCCCGTGTCGCTGCCTTCTTCAACATGACTATGAGTTTTCAGTAACTTTGAGGCGTTGTATCTCATAGAATTGTTTTATGAAGTAAACACATTTTGGCTATCTTAAACAAATTTTTGCGCTCTATTAAACAAAGTAATAAAAATAACTGTAAGAGCGACCTCCTTGCAGAAAATTCTGTGCAAAACTGGCCCAAAAAATTGCGGATCGAAAAGAAATTAAAATTTTGGCTTTTTATATTTCAAGAAGAAATAATATAATCAACGTGAAACTTATCGCATG
This sequence comes from Sympetrum striolatum, assembly GCA_947579665.1. Taxonomy (NCBI): domain Eukaryota; kingdom Metazoa; phylum Arthropoda; class Insecta; order Odonata; family Libellulidae; genus Sympetrum; species Sympetrum striolatum. The sequence continues at coordinate 19,675,712 of OX388349.1, read as the reverse complement.
ATAACATATAAATACATAGTTTAAAAATATAAAATTTCATATTCCTAGTACTTTCCATTATTTTAAAGATTGAGTCAACATTTGACAATTTTTGTAAAAAAGCCAAAAATAGGCTATTTTTACCCCGCTTTTACAAAAAAAGACCCTCTGGAATTTCTTTTGAAAAATTTTTATTAAATAGAGAATGATTTCGACCCTCTAAAAAAGTATATCTAGTTTTTCATCTCGAGCAAATAAGGCCCTAGAAATAGGGACAACCATGAGGATGACATTTGTAAAAACGGCCAAAATAGGTTATTTTCTTCCCCTCTCTTAGAAAAGAAAGACCTTTTCGATACTCTTGTAAATTATATTCATATGAAAGAGCATGTTTCAAACCTCTTAAAAAAGTACACCTGGTTATTCATCGCGAGCACGTACAGCCCTAAAAAAATTAACAAAGTTGAGAACGTTGCTATGGTGGCGCCACATGTCTTCTGTTGTTTATCGTCCTGGTTATTCTATGTAGACAATTTTAGTAGATTTCGTTGGTCCATGACATGACGTTTTCTAGGGATAATTGAAAACAATTCATAATTTTAATATAACGATTACTGAAGATTCGTCGGTTACAAAATTTACTTGACCTATTATTAGAAAATAAATAATTCAAGTGAAATTAGTTCGAAAAACTGAAGTGATTTTTGGTTGGACTAGTTAACAGGGCCGAGTCGCATAAGCAACCGACAAACAGGGACGCATATACACGTCATAGTCAGGGAGAGTGATAAAATGGTACGGCCTCTCACAGTACCCCTTCCCATGAGTACAGCAGCGCCTGGCTACAGGGCCCTAAAGTGATGCACGCATACTATATGCCTAATGAACGCCATCGTTCCATCAACACATCACCTGGCTTTAACGTCTCTTCTGCCGACGGAGTCATATTAGGTAGCACACGGCATTTCGCGTGCGGAAGATGGAAATACGCGTGACATGGATTTTCCTTACTCGGAAAAACAGCGAAATGAGCTTCGATCGATGTTATCAAATCATTCAAAGAGTGAGGTATAAATGGAAGATGTAATCGATTTAAACTGATTTTCGTGTCTAATTTTTGCCTCAGAAAAATGGCTCCCGATTTTATTTCGAATTTCCCAGAAAATGAAACTGACTTTCCTAGAATCATTCGCAGGATGGTAGCGTAGTCAGTGATATCTTCGCTAAAAATTGAACATTTTACAAATTAATTAATCATAATTTTCGAAGAACATAGTCATATACATGAATTTAAAATAGCATAGATGATATGGCTATATGCTAGTCATTAATGTAGATGAATAGCATGGTCATAAGATGGTATAGAGAACATAAAATTTGAAGCATTTTTCATTAGATGAATACATAGATGTGAGTAATTTTTACGCTGTTCTCTTCCGTGTTAAACTATTTATTTGCCTATGATTACCTGCAATACTCCTGCGTACTATCACCCGTTCTTCTCTACATTCATATAGCATCCCATAATTACAATTCAATTCACTCACCTTACAAATTTCCTCGTGATACGTGAATCTCTGTTCCGCATTTCATTCATTACACCTCACAAGCATTTCTTTGTTTTCCTCTCCCTTAAGAGAACCATTCACATTATCTTCATACGTAATTTTTTCCCTCTGCCTCCATTCACCCTTTCCATACGCCCGACACCTCTTTCACATTGGTCACGCATCCATTCTTTCGCCACTCATTCATTACACATTCATTACCGACTCGGTCTCTTCGGTTGTCACCGGTGTGATACACATACTCTACCTAATTAACACTCAACCTGCATTCATTATTATTACTGAAACATTGGCTTTTGAAAAACTTCAGTATCCTCAGAATTTAATAAAACACTGAGCATCATAAAGCACTGAGCATCCAAAGGGATAGAGTAATTAGTACCAATGAATACTGAAGGAATACCGAAAATTATCTTTAAAATTGTCCTTCATCATACTTAAAGTTAAACTCTGTCTTAGAGGTTTATTTAGTTGAAATAAGGTGGTTCGATAGGATAATTGGTACGAGAATGGAAAAAACATCCTACAGTCCACCAGTAAATAAGAAAAATATTTCACAAGAGAAAATAAAAATATGATAAGGAAATGAACAGCAAACAGTAAGTTATTCCATGCAGACTCAGCTAAAACGAGTAAATATTGCGGGGTTGCTTGTACTATGATTACAAAGTTTCCATTGATAATTGCTATGAAACTCCAATTTTCACGAAGCCTGTTTCACTTTTGTTCCATTTTATTTTCTCTATCATTAAATAATCCTGAGTTAAATCGATAAAGCATCTTTCAGGGTTACCTTGTCAGATTAATTACCCAGAATTCTTTGGGTGGACTATTACATTTTAGAATTTTAATTACACGTTGGACACTCTAATTAAGTGATATTTAAATAGACAGTATGTTTGTAAAAACAATTTCAAGCATGCATGTACATACGTATATTTATCTAATTTTTAGGAATATATACACTGATCTTGGTGGGCTTTCATCTATTTTTCAGGTTGAATTTAGCAAAATTTTCGAAAATATTTGGCATGTCTGCGAATGCATAAAATTAAGAGTTATTGGGAATTCTGCACTAAAAGAAAGCATCCAGTGTTCCAAGACTTCTAACTTGTTTATTATTTCTCCGTTGAATTAGAGGCCTTAGTCACCATCACCGCAGAGATTGGGAATTGGCGAAGCGAAACTGCTCTTTATTATATTTAGCTTCCTTTGGCTCATTTAATTCTATTTCGATATTTAGAGGCGATCACGCCACGTCCATCTCGTGCCGCACGGCCAAACAAAGGAAGGCAGATAAATTCGAGATTTCATTGGGCCGAAGAAATAAAAAGTTTGGTTGATGAAGGAGATTTGAATATCGCTTACTTTTTGAGAAGGCTTGAAATATTTTGAAAGTAATTTGTGGGATCACGAAATTCCGTTTTCCCGATTTTTTAAAAACGTTTTTCTGCGACGAATTCGATGCACGTCAAGACCAAAATGAAATGAAAGTTATTTAAAGGCATCAATATTGCTAATCTTGGTATATAGTAAGGGAAAACGGGGTCACCAAGTTTCAACGACAGTTTTTTGACCGACATTCCGTTTCAACAACATCCACTTGGCCGACAGCTTATTTGGACTACTTAGATTGTCCAACATGTCGGTAAACCTTAAATTTTCATGGTTAATGCACCGATGCAAAGACATGTGATAGAAGATGAATTTAATTGTTACTCAAAGCAGTTAATAAAACTTCAGTGATTTATGTTGGAAATGCATTATTCTTATTATTATTATTGATAAAACTTTAGCGTTGGAACTTTATGATGAAATTTTACTTAGCACGAGGAAGCGTGCGCCTTAAACCCAAGGTTGAACAAGGAGTGAAAAATTGTGACATGACTGGGACTCGAACCAAGGTCTCCCACTTTCCGGGCAGTTGTTCTAACCAACAACTGGTTAGTGCTAGTGAACCAACTGCCCGGAAAGTGGGAGACCTGGGTTCGAGTCCCAGTCATGTCACAATTTTTCACTCCTTGTTCAACCTTTAGCGTTGGATTCTAAGAAATAGTGTTGATATTCTTCCGTAGCGTCATAATGAACATTTTAGTGGCATAATGTTGAAAGAGATGTTGCTCGATCGAGATCGTCCAAATGTACTGTCGGTTAGGCTTTTATCGATAAACGAGGTGGTAAAATATATCTTTTATTTATTTACGCCTCGTCGGTCTTGTTCATGGCTGTGAAATCAATAACGCTGTGCTACTTTATTATGGCGTGATTTAGACTGATTCACTATATGTAACCCGATCATGTGACATCTGTTGATGCATGACTGATGCTGAATAATGGAAATCCTCATCGAATGCCATGAAAACTGTTTTTCATTGTGCTGCACGTATGTGAAATTTCTGCCATTCTGTGAGGGGAGTGAGGGCAAATTACCTCACGCCTCATCTAGTCCAACACGCCCCATTTCAGATCTCTACAGCTCTTGGTGGAGGGGCTGAGGGTCAAACCACCCTTCTGGATATAGACAGATCAATCATAGATTTACTATCGTATAAATTGAAACGTAACCATTGTGTATTTTTACAATGAAAGGCGGTAAAATTGCGTACGTTTATAATTCGAAACTGATTTAGGCTAACGGGAGAATTTGTATAATAATGAAAGAGATAAAATTGGAGGGCTCTGTTCTATACAAAGGGAAGGTGAAACAAGCAGAAAGCCACAGGCCAAAAACTTAGCTGTTTTGCCGATGTTTAAGAGTTTCCATGGTAAATAAACTGCAGTGAGGTTCCGAGGAAAGAGAAGGAAATGGCTGTGTACAGGCGTGTGTCCATCTTTGTGCGTGGTAGCGAAAGTTAGATGTGCCAGAAGAAGTATGCGAGTTGACTAAATGTAAGTGAAGTGGATTGATTGCAGACTATGAGTGGTAAAAATAGAATTGGCAGAATTAATAGCGACTATAACAGCTGCTTCTGCGGTCCTGCTCTTCTTCTGTACTTATACTCTTCTTGTATGCTAACTCATCCAAATAACTCGAACCCCACTTCTGTATCCTTGGGATGTTTGGAATATTCAACTTCATTCTTACATGTTTCCAAAATTAAATTTTTCACATTTCGGATCAATAAATGTTAAAATTTAAGATATTAGTAGGTACTTAAGACAGTAGAATTCACTTTGTGTATCAATTCGTCTCTGGTTTGATCCCGGAAGGGTTGAAGCGTTCCCGTAAGAAATCGTCATAAAACTCATTTTAATCGCTTTCAAGTTATATTTCCGATTGGAAGATTAAAATAACGAGAATCAGCTAATAAATTTGATATGTGTTTCATAAGAAAGAAATTTTATTATAATTGATATTATTATCGTCAAATGCATCATTCTGCTTCAAATTATGAGAATTTTAAAAAGAATGAAAATTTTAGTTCTTGATAACCTGCCCCACTGAAAGAAACTAAGATGAGAGATGCTAGATTATTTCCTGTGTAAAATAATGTGCAATATTTTTGTACTTTTTCCCTTCTAAAAATCAACAAATACATATGTTGATACTTATATATAACATCCCTTAAACCATTTCCTATGGATGCAATCATACTAATAATTTCGTTTGTTAACTTTCATTCTCTACACTTTCCTACCTTTGCATAAATATTTTGCTTATAAACACCAATAAATCATTTCGTACGATTTCCTTTTATTCTTTAGGCAATCTACTTCCCTTCAGCTTTTTATTTACTGCCTCTAAATCACCTGTAAAACGTAAAAGCTACTTGTTTGTGTTAGCGGCTGCATTCCAAGAATATATTACATTCGCCTCGTGGAAGAGTCGATATCTGCTAAATATTTAGGGCAACCGCAGCGTTAAAGTTTAACTTCCTTATAGGTATAAATATGAACTGAGAAAGATGGATTTTAAAATGTTCGCCCGTAAAACAGCTCATAAAAGTATACTTATATAGCAGCCGTTCTATTCCCTTCCGGGGTATAACGCATTACTTGCCACTCTGATTTGGAAAACTTCTGAATGCCTTCTTATCCGTACCAAGCAGAAACTTTAGACACTTCAAAAATCGTATCACGAACCACCCATCACAGTCAATGTTTAGAAATAACTTTCTATCCCTCGAATATCGAGGGAAACTAACGAAAAAACTATCCTTTCTTTGTTCTCAGAGAGCCTCTTTAGTGACTCATGATAAAAAAGTTTTACTAATCAAAGTAATAATACCTTTTGATCTTGCTCTAGTACTTGCATTTCCGGTGATGTTCTACTTTTAGATAAATTATGTTACTCCTATACTTATTTGTCCTATATATTTATTATAGTGACCTATCATTGTTTTATTTAGTAAAATTTCACTTTAGGACTGTTTGGGAAAAATTTAATATCTCCCTTAATACTCATGATATTTCGACAAAACTTACACCAAGTTATAGATAAAGGATGTCGGTTTATATATATTATTTCCAATTTCTCCAAAAAGCTTCCATTTTGGAGATATTTTCTTCCCTGAAAATTTCATCGAAAACGGGCTATTTCTTGTAAAAAAAATAAAACCCAAACAGTCCTTAAGTGAAATTTTACCTTTTATTTTAACACATTTGAGTAGAATAATTCTAGTATGTATTGAAAAACATCATTTCTTAGTATAGTCATAGTTACACACGTATGAACTTACATGCATTCTATTTACTGTATTCACGGACTATATGATACAATTTTTCATCAAAAAATTGCCTTCAAAATTCAGGTGCTTCTTATACTCGAAATTAATATAAAACTGTCCAGTGTTTGATTTAAAATTCCCGCCAGTTTTAAAAATGGCCATATATTCGATGCAGCGGGAAACATCTATTTTTCGAGAACTTCACAATTGCAACCTCTTGATGTCTTGAATTTTTCATTTTTCATATGATTTTCATTGTAATGATTATTTTTAAATTGCATAAAAATTAAGGTGCGTCTTATAGTCAGTTGAATACGGCAATTCTTAAAAGATACCTGCATTTCACTCCAATTCGATTTATCTCGGTCTTCTACTCCCTTTAAAAACATTCTCCTCGCACTATTTCCACAATTCCGCTTTCGTCCATCCTTACCATACGCTTAAAACAAACCGTGCGAACATCCTTCCTTACGGGTAACGCACCCTTTTATTCATTCCTCATTCACAACACAGTTCATTCCACATGCTCACGTAATCCATTCCCGCTTCACCTTCGCGCTGGATATATGACGCAACTCGACAATAAAAGAACGTCGGACTGTAACGGAGGACCTTTTTAGTGCGAAATCTTTATTTCGCGCTGAAATTAGAACTGCGACACAGCGGGGCGACTGTTCACACATCTCTCGCTAAAGGTCAAATGGGTTCTCCGGGAATAACAATGCGAGTCCGCTCATTTGTCGGATGCATTTGACGCCGCGTTTATTTACCGGATTTGATCGGAGCTAAAAGCCGCTCGTTTGCGATGACACTAATTGTGCTCTCGTTCTTTTATTCGGGAATCTGGGTTAAGATGGAATTCAAAGGAACATATGTATCGCATGAGCCTTTGAAAGAATTAACTGCCTCACGTGATCCCGCTCTGGACCAAATTCACGAGTTCGTTTCGACAGCGGCTTTGTGGAAAAAAATGGCACCTACATTCCCATTTTCATCTATATATGTAATTATTTAGATCCATACAAAAAATACATAGATATATTTATTGATTATTAACTCATTTATCAATGATAAAATAAATATCCCCTGTACCAGTTATGGTAGAAACTCTTTTGAATATATAATACCAACAGAATTTAACAAATTACCATTAGAATAATTAAATATGAATTCCATAAGGTGTATGAAAGTGGAAAAAAAACTGGCTAATTAATGTCTTAACCTAAGCTGTTTATTGCAAACTCTTTATGTATTAACCTTTGGAACCCTTAATTTTATTTTAACATGCTGTGTGTGTTTGTATAAATATTGATATGTAGTTGTATTTAACTGTAATTTTAATATTTTTTTTGGTACTCTACATCTATTAAACTCTTCTTTTTACATTCCTATAATTTTACTGTAGATTACCCAAATGGAACCTGCTGACAAGCAATTTGCTTAGCAGGACCAGACTGTTCTGTTTCTATGTAAGTTTGAGCTGTGTATGATAACCTATTCTTTGTATTTTACATATACATATATTTTTTTTCTTTCATTGTTGTTTATTGTACTGTTGTATTTTTTAAAATTGTATTGAATAATTATTATCTCATGTATAATATATTATTATTATCATTATTATTAAAAAATGATGGTGTCAGTCCAATGCAAGAATTATCAAATAATTATTTTATATAACTCATTTCCGTACTATTCATACACAAAATATTCAAAATACAATAACAATACTGATGCAAAATACTTATTACAGTACTTACTAAGATTATGCAATGTTATTGGATTTACAATCCTGTATCCACTATAGCACAAATAATCTATCGAAAAAATACAATATTATACACAATGTATTCATATTAAAGATTTATCATGACTATTACAGCATAATTATATCCAAGCTACTAAAATAAAATATTTCTATACGACTTTCTCCTAGCTATACTACGGTAAAGTACTACAAGTTGTTAATTACCTTACAAATTGAACATTTCCAAGAAAATATGTCTGTAACTAAGTGCGTATATTTAATTCGATCCATATTTTTATCTCGAAGTACTCAGTTTTAGTGAAAAAGAAAAACATTACTCCGGACAGTTTTAACATTCTCATACATTTTGCAATTTGCCATACGAGTGTGAAGTGCAGAGGATGTCACCGAAATACATTAATGACTGGATAATGATAGGACGTGGATTGAAAGAAAAGGGTTAATTGCACTAGTTATGATGTATAGAAAAGATTTTAGAAACGAAGAGCATATCGAATGAAATATGTATTCAGGGAATGCGAAGACAAACTGAATTGGTATTCCACTGAATATTAGAGTGATACATTAATGCTTTGCTGCAATGAAAATTAAATGCCCTACGTATTTGAAGCGGTACTTGTCTCCTGTTCAGGAAATAGAGAATGCATCAATTATCATTTGTTCCGTCCTTGTTGGTAAGCGTGCATACTCTCTGATAGTTCAAAATGGATTCGCTAAGCCACTTCACGACGATACTTGATTCAATCACTATAGAAACAAGGAGGACTAAATTTAGCAGGCGGAACCTTGTTTATTGCTGAGTATCTGCTTTGTTGTACTGTTTATGAAAAGGCTTTTCAGAGCAATGCGTTTGCGTTGTTGCACTGTTTACTCAGAGTAGTAGTCCTTCTAATTCGTGCCATTTGGTACGTGATAGGCAGATTCAATTAGGTGAGAGCATCGAACGAGGACGTTTGATTGATGACGGATATTGAAGAAAGGCAAATTCGCAGCTACCATAGAGGCATTGATTGCAATTAGTTATTCCATTTCCCATCCGAAAACTTTAAAATAATTATCTATAGGTAATTGTGCCCCCAATAAAATATTAAGATATCAATACCATACACTATTAATTATTATATTACATTTTAGAATTAAATATTAAATTACATATTATATTAAACATATTAGATATAAATTAATATATTTAGATATTAGATGTAAATTAATAACTTTAGAGAAAGAGCTAAAAATTTGGTATGAAAAAGGATAAGGGTTAAATGACTCAGTCCCAGTCGTCCTTCTTGGTATAACGAGGTGTAAAAAAATGCAATATCAGTGCTTTCAAAATTTTAATTTTTTAATATTAAATATGGGATAGCATCACGAGTTGACAAAAAGTAAAAAAAAAATGTTTTTGTTAAAAATTTTTGAAATTTAGTTCTGGATAGGGTCAATTGACCGCCGTCTTCCTTAAACAATCAACACAAGTTGAACAACTGTATAAGGCTAAGTATATTGCTCTAATGGAATTCTATAAGCCAATACTTCAGATATTATGTGGGAAATAACTATGTACCATTTATTTACATTAAATAGATAAATCGAATTTTTATAATTTCACATAGTATATTGGGAAATTATTACCAAAAGTAATGGCTTTCTATGTGTAGGCACGTTTTTCTAAGCATAACAAGTTATATACATTAGATGCGGACGCGAATATTTTGTAAGGGCAGAATCAGCACCATTTGTACAAAACAATCTAATTCTATAATTAACCTCAAGGCTAATTACCATAAAAATCGATAACGTTTCGTCCAGAAATTATCACAAACCTAGTTGGCCACACTCAAATTTTTTTTCTATAACTGTCAGTCCAGCTCCGTATATCCAGCATTTAACTAAACTCTTTTTTAAACAATGATATTTTCGAAACATTTATGGTACTTTCAAAACATCTGTTCAAAAACCGTTTGAATAGTTTTTTCATTTATGGAACATGTGTGCGCTTTCACGGAGCGCAAACAACCTGTGGACCCCAAACGACATGAAGAGTATCAATCTTCTATTTATTTTCGAATGAATCACAACACAAGCGATTTCCGTTATGGGACACAAAAGAGAGAAAGAAAAACTCGGATCCGCTCTTTGAGAAAAAAGAAGAGAGTGTCGGAGCGCATTCAATCATCAGATCTGATTGGATCGCATGATTGCTTCGATTGGTTGAGGAGGAAAATCAAATTATGCTCGGTCCGAATGAACAGAAGAGTTTAATGTTTATACATGGCTCATGGATGGACTTAATCTCTCTCATAAAGGAGGCTCACCGAATTTAGTTAGCGCGATATAAGACTCGATGGTGGAAAGGGTTTTTTTAATACGGACTTGATTAGGCGCATTGTTCGCACTTTATTATTTTATTTAATCTTCACACACACTGGAATCTATTAACAAGCATTGCAGATTACGAATAAAAAGAAATAAAGTTAAATAAACATTTATTAATATGTAGTACATTTATGGATTAGACGATCTGGTCGATAAAACACTATTAATTATCCAAAAGTCAAGTACTATGATTGTTAATTATACTACGATTGTTACCAAAGGAGAATAAATCCAATTGCAATATAATAATATTAATTAAAATTTGTGAGCTATCTAATTAAATATCGTTAGATATTAATAACATTGTAACAGGATTTAATGTAACTTTCTGGCGGATTAATATAATTATTATTTGTGAATTATGTATTGTTATACTCATATTTTTATATTGTATTCTATTTATATATTTTATTATTATTTTTCATTGTCATAATTTTTCATATGTTTTTTAAACAATTCTCAAATTTACGATAATAATAATTTACGGCATTTGTTGTTGTTGTTATTATTATTATTGAATTTGATTATTTCTTTCGTTGAGCAATTAATACGTTTAAAAAAATTAACTGTTAGAGTACCGGTTTCCGGGCAACAGAAACACGGTATTGTTCACTTATTTAATTACGTTTCAACAATATAGGCGCCAATTATCGTTTAAGTCGCTCGGCAACATCATTCGCAACAATCACTTCTTTTTTGTCACAGTGAAAGTGTAATTATACCGAATGATCAACCTAATTATAATCTTGTTATGTCATGATTATGTTTTTATTCTGATGTTCATTATCAACTTTTAATGTAGGTGTTAACACATTCTCCAAGATTCAAGCAATTACGCCACATTGATTGTTTCGGCCAGAGGCTATTGTCTCAATTGAAAATTGGGCTTTCCCTGTTATAGACACTGTATGGTTAACGCAGATACATCATTTCATACACATTAGAGAACATTTAACACCTACAGAGTTGGTTGTTAATGTTTTTAGAGATTGAATATATTTGAGTCACTTGACTAGGGAGTCTTATAATATACGAGTAAAAAGTTGTATATCGATAACGCTAATTTCCAGTCGGCATCATATAGAGAGGGTCCTCAAAAGAAAAAAATGGAATGAAAATATTTTTTTTAATTCGCTGAATTTTATCCGTCCGGTATCAAACCCGGGACTTCCTGGTCATACTTACTATGCAGCGGAACAGCAGTTCACCATCTCTAGCTATGTGTGAAAACGTAAGCAGAAATATTTATTGCAACTGCCTCTAACGACGTCCTACGTTTCCTTTATATTCCTTGAGTGAGAAATTATAATATGCTCTGGCATCGAACCCAGAAACAGCATGATCTTATCTAATTGTGTTTCTTAAACGGAGTCTTATTGTACACTTTCTATCCAAGCGAGAACTCCCTATCATTTCGATGAGTGCATAAAAAAATAATGAAAAACTACCTCAATGTATTGTAAAGGGCTGATGTTTGCATCGTCCTAGCATCGAACCCAGGACTTTTTCCGTAAAAGTCATTTATGTTTTCGATAGATCATGACCATATATATAGGATCCTTGAATTTTGATTCTCTAACTATCCGAAAGGATTTTTAAAAAAATTCTTGAAAATCTAAGCAATGCAATTAAATGGGAAAAATCGGGACTTTGCGGCCCTCTGGAATCGAACCCATGACACTGAGATTCAAAATCGCAATTTTTTATGGCGGTTACATGTTATGGCTAATAAGTCGTAAAAATTTCAAGTCAATGACGCTAGCTGTTTAGCCTGTGAATTGATATCCTCTCTATCTATATACACGAATGAATCCGGAGAAGTATCTATATATACTAGATTACATAATAATACAATGTTATATAAAATAAGTTAACAATCATTACTAGTTATCTAATGATTCGAAAATAAAACTACTTCATCCCATAGATTACGTGATCAACCGAGTACAGTTTGCTCAATGATGTCTTCAGTGACTTTTTCACCCGGCCAAGTCCTCTCTATTAAAGACTTTCATAGCCTATCAACGTTCATTAGCCAGAGTTATATCTCACTGCACGTATTACATTTAAGGGTTCTCTGAGATTGCATGTTACCCTTCATTAGATCATATTTGTTAGATAAATTGGATTAACCAACGCTAGATAGCGCTCCGTATTTTATAAACTACTCCCAAAATTGCCTATCGCAGAAAATTTCCTCTTTTCTTCCTCTAAATTTTACCCAAAGGCATTCAAGCTTCAACTATCGAATAAATACGAAATAATGGAAGCTAATCCAATCCAAAAGCTCTCTGTATATGTAAAGGTAAAATACGCTTTAAAGGAGCTGAGGAATCTCTTTGTGGTTTCCCAGTGTGAAATTCTTTTCCAATATGCTAACCCGAACAATGCTTCCGTTGAGTCTTTGCTTTTGGTAATGCAAATCATTCGGACGAGAAGGTCTTCCATACATTAGACTAGCTTTCATCATTTTATCGGAGAAATGTTATATATTTTTTCAATTACATACAAGATATTAAGGTCCTCATGTAACCGTTAGTGTAATAACTGTAAGTGAAGCATATTAAATCAATCATCGGCCTTTCGCTGAAGCACTTCGACCAGTAGATTTTCATTTGACCGTTTGTTACCGTACAAAAGCGTTGCTATGGACAGCGTTGAAATAAACTATTAATAATTCAGATGCGTTCCTATAAGCAAAGTATACAATAACCGAGGGCTAAAGAGTTGCTGAAAGCAATGCATCATGTGAATAGAAGATACAATAGTGAGGAATGTCTAGTAACAGTGTATAAAGAAACAGTAATACAATGCGTAGGGCTACCTGCATGCTCTTCGTGCATTCAAAAGTCGAAAAATTGAGAATAGTTGCTCTAAATAATAAAAACAGAAAACCATATCAAATAGAGAAGCGTTGCTATAAAGTTTTAAATAATCTAAACAAAACTGAAGCCTTGCCATTAACAATAGAATAGCGACCGGCTAACAACAGACTATAATAAATAATAAAACAACAACGGTGCAGAAGCGTTACCAAGAACAATGAATAAACTATTAGATGAAAACAATCAAACTTTTCCATACACGATGAATAAAATAAACACCAAAACATTGTACACTATAAGTATCATACTGCGCTATAAGATATGCATAAAACAGAAATTAAAACATAGCTCATAAGCATTTGCATGAACAATAAACACAATAATGCAAAACAAAACGAAAAACGCGTTAATATAAACATCGCCATGTTGTCTTACTTTTCAGGAGCTCGCTCTCAGAGATTATCCTACGAACACGGTTCTAAATCTCTCGTCCATTTTTAAGTTAAAAACTCCAAAATACTGGTCCAGAATTAATTGTGCCTCGAGGCTGCTCTCTCCCACCCCCATCATTATCTCTACTCATTTCCTCTTCTCCGTTCCTTCTTCGCCATTAAATCTTTTCTCTTTCTTATCCACTCTCTTTTTTCGATGAACCGTGGAATACGACTTTCGCTCTTCTGTCTGCAGAGTATTCAGCCCCGAGGCAGGCCTCGACGCATCCATTAAAAGCCTCGGTGAGAGGGGATGGGGCTTATTGGGCAAGATGAGGAGTGAGGTAGTTTTACGATGCTTTCCTTACCGATCCAGAGAGTAATGACTCAGCTAATCCTAATTTGTATAAAATCTATGCGTAAACACTTTCATTTACACTGTATTTGTAAATTGCATTATTTTTCATTGATTGTTAAATGACATTCAGATTAATTTATACATCAGTTGCTTTCTCATAATTAGCATATCTCATAAAATTAGAAATGCCTTCTACGATTACGAAAAAGTTATGCTAATCCTAAATTATAGAAATTTCATGTGTAAACTACCCATTCTACAACGCTGTTTTAGTAAAAAAAATAATTTAGTTTGTGATATAGTTCGTGAACTACTTTTGATGAAATAAAATATTTATAATTAATCGAGATTGAATTATATTTGATAAATTAACGTCACTGCCTGACTTGAGTCTCACAGTGTTGGAAATCTATACGATCAATTACCATAAATGTAAATAAAATACATATATATCTCAGTTGTGTGCTAATTGACACGTAAAAACTATACGATACCTCAAGATTTGATATCCTATCTCATTATTATTGCAATGGTTCCATCATTTACGTATTATATAATGTACGTATTTAAATACAAACAAATAAATACATATATGACAACAATTTTTTGCCATGGATACTTAAAACATTTTTAGAAAATCCCCGGACTCTATTAAATTCGGGGTAGGCGTAGCCTCATTTGGAACTATTAATTTTCTTCCAAAAATTCCTAATCTACATCACAATGAGTCAGGAGAGCTCTCACAGTTAGCGTAATGTACACAAATATCTAAGTATTATTGTCGAAAAAAAAGGAAAGGCGTAAAAGAGAAAAAAGGAGTGTCCGAATAGCAGACTCACTTGATTACACGCTACGAGGGCCAAATGTTACGCAAAATAATGGCTACCTTAAAAGTCTTTTATCTGGGGGAAAAAGCAAAAATTATTCGAGTAACCTAAATCTTTCACCGAAGGAAGAAAGGAAGAAATAATGAGGTCAGTTAGGAAAGAAGAATTCGGAAAGTTGTTCGAAAGAATGGACCATTATACGGAATGCAAATTGGCCTTCGGGCACAGATAATTTGCTTATTAACAAAATAATGGCTCCCAAAAAATGAGAAATCACTGTACCTTTGTTGAAAATCTGCTGTGAAGAAGAAGTTTTGCTGGGCTTTTCTATATTTGCGTAGAGCAAGGAATCATTCTCAGGGTAGCTAGTTCATGCTCTTAAAATCAGTATCTTATATGAGCGACATTTTAAAGCCACTTCTTTTCCAGTAATAAAATGCAGGAGAAGGGAATTTTGAGGTCTGCCGACATTATACAAACATTTTGCAAGGGTACTCAGCCTATCTTTAAGATAGAGTTCTATTTTTCGCTAATAAAAAGTCTCAAAGTTTCCGAAATTGGGCTTGGCTGAGAATTTGAAATTTAAATTTAATTAAAAAATATACATCCCCCATATTGGTAAATAAAACATACGGATTAATTCTCTTAAGGAATTTAATGTAAATATTTTCGATATAGCAAACATTGTAGTATACCTCAAAAAATTCCACAAAGAAAATAATTTTCTGAAGAGAATTTTAATATGGAAATGAAAGTTACTTTGAGCCATTATTCGAAACTCACCCTAAAAAGAACAATTTTTCTGAGGAGGCTATTCAAAAAGTCGAAAGAGGGTGCTATCGATTTTTTAATTATTTTTAACTTAATAACTCGTTACCGGATCCCTTGTTAAAGTTGTGTAGGCAATGTAAATTAACCCTTTCCAACTCAACCTGGAGAACACATTCAATTTATTCACCGACAGGGTTTTTTTAAGCTCAAATTGTATTGGTGTCGATTACTGAAGAATGGTTTAGTAAAATAATGCTATACGAACCCTTAGAATCAGAGTAAAAATTTTAATTCGGATCATTTTATTCCTTCCCCACTCAACATTGGGAACTTTCGCTAGTTATGAACAAATAAACGAATAGTGTACATCATAAAAGAGGATTAAAAATAATTTATAAGCGATACACACAGGATTTTATATAAACGACGTAGGTTTAGACACATGGCGTCATCATTGAGTACAAGGAAACGAAACCAATTTTTTCTAGGTCGACCAGAAACCTAGATCTTTTTAAATAAATCCTGTGCTAAGGTGCATAACTTGTTTTATTCCTCATTCGTCATGAAGAGCTGCCACAAAGTAGAGGTCAAAATACTGGATTTTTTTCAATGTATATATCGTTAATAAATAGAATCAAGTCATTAAAATCTCTATAAGTTTCCAATGCACAACCCCCAATCTTACAGCACATTTAAGCAGTACCGGTTAGAAAAGACTCCAAGGCCATGTGCCTTACTTTCCGCGAATTCTCTATCTTGAGAAGAAAATTTCGTTTACGCTGCATCCGGTTTCGTGCTTGAGCGAAAGTTGTTTTGAGTTTTTGAGGGACCATTTTCCTTGAGAGCTGCACCTAAGCGTGGAAACTTATTGGACGGGCATCCTAAGAAGAAAGAAGTTGGCGCGAATATTCTGGACGAATTTTGAGAAGATAGACGCGAAATTCTTAGTACATAGACTATATATAGAATCATATACCCGATGGCTAGATGAAACCTCAACTACTTACCATTAGCTCCCAAAGCTTTGAAAATAGAAATAAATATATTGCTAGGTTTCAATTTAATTATTGAAAGAAGTAAAGTTAATAGTACTGTAATCATCCCTAAGTTTGGATACAGGAACTTCGTAAGATCGCCTCATATTTGTTTTACATTTTTATTCAGGCACCAATTATCTAGTAGGATTATATGTAATTTAAGAAGTCAATGAAAAATTTAAATATACAAAGGCATAGAAAATGTTTTATTATTGTTTTTCATCTGTTAGGCATCATAAAAATCATCATCATCATGCCCAATCCGTGAAAAACAACAGTATGAACTCCTAAGGCTATTTTTTTATTTTCCTATGATTGTTACAAGCTAAGAAATACTATTTAGCCTTAAGACATTTGTCGAATTCTTTCGAGGACTAACGGTTCATTAGAAATATGGTTCTTTTCAAAGATGTAACTATTGGCCATATCCATATAGTTGGATATAGGTATAGAAATATTTAGATAAGATAAACTAAATATACGACTGTACACACTAACAGAAAATGAATCATCCTAACAAAAAATAAGCTATTTTTGTCACATTGTGGCTCTCTTTAGGGTTTCAATGTGAGTTGGTGTGATAATCTTGAACTACCAATGTTTGTTTACATTAATGTCTCCTAAATATTTCAGGAGAAACCATTCTTATTATTACGGCACCTTAATTTACTACCTTCACATAATCTATAAAAGCTGCTTGTTTATGCAGGTGGCCGTATGCCGAGCATACACTTACTTTCGCTTCGTGGAAAAGTAGATATCCGCTAAATATTTAAGGCAACCGCAGGATTAATTTTAGCTGATGGTGTAAATATGGGTCAAGAGGTATGGATGGTAAAATGTTTCTCCCATAAAACTGCTCTTAAAATTCTATTTATAAGCATGCGTGGTTATACATACCATTCCCTTTTTAGACATAACAAATTATTTGAGGCTTTAATCATGAATACTCTTATATTCGCATAAGGATTCTTAAATTGAAACTATACTTTCATATAACTGCAGTTTCATCTCTCGCAACGACTAAATTTTCATGCATTCCATTTTTTCATAAGATAAATAGGTCCTTTAAAAGCACCTTTCTCGCCACAATGTCGTATTTCTCGGTATACCACTCCATTGACTCATTCGTATACTACTAATATACCATTTTTTCATTCACCGCTATCCATCTATACTTCGAGTAAATAACTATTTAAAGTATGTTTATTAAAATTTGATCAACTGCAGAAAGTAACACACGACATGCTGGACATATATAGATACAACCCCTTAAAGAAGATGTGAATATAGAAATTATTAAACTATACTGGAAAAATAAAACTCCAGTTATAAATGTTCTTAATAACGTTTTCTCGTCCATGCTCAGTCCTTTTCTTTTCTATTTGGGTTAAAGAAGACTTTTAGATCGGATGGACTGTGTATTTCCGCAGATAAGACGAGGTATGAATTTTCGTCAGTTTAATCGTTTTAGCATATATCTTACCTATAAGACGACCCCCAAACTATCAACGGCTTATGCATTTAGTGTACTTTAGCGATCAAAGATTGGAAAGTAATACTGAATAACGTATACGAAGTTTTCTAATCAACAAATTGTATTTTCTTGCATCTGGACTGCCTTACGATTACTGCAAAATTTGGCCTAATACGCGAATTAAATTATAAAGTTTGGCTGTAGGTAACTCAATAAACGTAACAATTAATATTCATTTTTTTAGTATTGTTTTACTATTATTACGTTAAATAGTATTAAATACGTTGATGAGTGATTTGTTTCATTTTATAATGGTTTTAGTTTATATAAATTTCAATCTAATTTTTTTGTGTCGCTCCTACATGAGACCTACCCGGATATTGGGGACCTTTTTCATAATTCAACAACCGTCTTATATGCTGATATACTACTTTACTAATATATATATACCCACCTTATTATTTTGGGATATAAGGAACCAAAAAAATAAAATCGGGGAAGCAGATTGAATCAAACAAAATTGACAAGCGAATATATGATAAAGGTTATGCAGTAGAAACCAGATGCGAAAATTGATTGAAAGGGGCATGCATCCCCTGCCACACGCCACATGCGGCTATAACGGGTATATATGTAGATGCACTAGAACACTTGAAGTACATATTCCGTTTACTGCGAAATAGAGAACCGGATGAAGATTCAGGTTGCGTGCATCCCTCGGAAAACGTCTCCGGTATTTTTATCTTCGACGCCTCGAAATTCTGGAGAGCCCCTGGATGTCCTGGAGGCATCGAGGTTTCCTCTTTCTCTCAGATATTCGGAGAAAGCGGAGGCTGCGCCGTAAACAAAGAGTGACTGCTGAGGTAAGCTAAGTTGGAACACAGGCAACTTCATTCGGATGGGGTTAAAATGGTCCAGATTGAGAAATTCGGAAGATCACCCGCGGCCGTAAAAAATGAGATTGGGACTTGTATCCTCGGAGGGGAATCGAAACATCTGCTTCATTCCCTCTGCAGACGGCCGACCTCAGCATTTGCGGCGAGCGGGGTGGGTCCATATATATAAACACATTGCACCGCTGGAAATATATAGTGGTATGTATGTGCGTATGCGTGTGAGTGTGTATATATGATTTTTCACGGTACACTTTATAGTTCCACCATCTGCAAGCATATTGCTAAAAGGCTTGAAATTCGCTGAATTGAAGATTTATTTACGATATTAAATGCTTGAGGTAGGAACTTACTCCTTGAAGGCTACACAAAAAAATATGAAAATAAGTTCACCAATTCGTATTCAATAGAACGTCAAAGATTTAACAGCAAAGAATATTTTCGAACGTGAACAGAGCTAGAAAAGGCAGCTGCTGAAAAATATCTAAATGCAACATGACAGCAATCTATCAAGGCGAAATTTAATACAATGTAACCATAATAATGAGCTAATTATTACAATAATCATAACAATTACTTACAACAATGAGTATAACAAGTTCTTAGTCTAAACATATCAACAACAATTCATATAAATGTACCTAATAATCATTGTCACCGACATTGTTAAAATGTGGATGAAATTTTGAAAACCCTCCCGGTTTCTTATTTTTATTTAATGGTGGTGGGAACACCGACAAGTAAGAGGCAGTTTTTCAGGATGCTTATTCCGCCAGCCGTCAGGGCCGCCACACCAACCCGTGCGTGTGTATGAGCACAATATATTGGTGGGGCACAATTCAGCGTGCGATCCACAATGGGGAGCATAAAGTGGGGAGGCAGCAACAGGGTTCTCAGCGGGGGGTTTGATCGAGGGCAATCTTACGAGGGGTTGTCCCCTACGGGATGCTTTGTACGGCCCCAAAGGGGAGGACATTCCCCTGACATCGGATTTTCACCTGGAACCGATTCGACGTCATATAACCCAGTGCGGACCGAAGTCTATCGTCGAAGGATATTTACATTCAATTGCCTAGAATCCTTCACCTCCCGGCACATATTTGTTATACACCGTCTAAATATTTGCCAAGTTGGAAGTTTGCTCATACGCACAAATATATTTATATGTATAGTACCGTAGATTCTTATCTAAAACTGGGGAATGGAAATTTTATAATGATAATAATAAAAACTCTTTATTCGGTGAGGTTAGGCCCATTGGGACCTCTCTTACACCTAACCATTAAGGGTGACTAATATTAATTACAGAAAAGGTGGAAGAAGTACAAATATACATAAAAAGGAAAATAAAAATGTTATCAGGAAAAGAATGAACCATTTTCTGGAAAAAGGTTAAATTAATCTGAACATAGATAAGAAAATATCAATTAACCGGCATTAGGAAGATCCGGGTTCGAATCCCGGTTCTGTCAGACTTTTTCAAGTCCCCTCTTCTTTTGGATATTTCCTAGATGCACGCTTTTAATTGCAAAGTCACCTTTCCTTATAAGAAAATCGGCTACTTTAAATTCATCTGGAAGTCCTGAGTTCACAATTACGTTGTTTTAGATTTTATATAAGAATGCAAGTAAAAATGTAACATTCGGTAACGAAATCTGATATAAGATAAAAATATTTTTTAATGAGTTTTTAATAGTCCTCACATAATAATTATTCCCCTTACTGATAAAATTATAATGTATTTTTCAGATACAGGGGAGAGAAGAACCCAATTACGAGTACATGCGATTCTATAAAATACATAATAAGTAAATTATATATAATAATAATGAATAATCAATAAAAATAATATAGCTACGACGAATAAAATACAAAAAAGTCGTTTAAATTTATTTACAACGGTAATTATTTGTTTAATTCATTCAAATCTTACTTTAGGAAGGAACATAGGCAATATTTATCTATAATATTTATTTTAAAGTACAATCTGTAAAATTATCAAAGGAATTTGTTCAATAAAAAAACAATCTGTGGCGAATTTTCGTACGGAAATCCTGGCGACAAAAATAATTCAGCGAAAAGCTGTTTGAATCGAATACATGTTCACAGCAAATGTGCCGGATGCAGTAGTAAGAGAAAAAAGTTCCTTTTCCGAAACATCAAATGCTTTCTATGTTCGTTTACTCGTTGAGGAGTTTATTTCCTTATCGAATCTGATTTCCTCTCCGGGAAAATACGATCACGCGGGGAAAGGAAAAAACGCAACTTCTGAGAACCAAAAAATAACTTCTCTTTTTCATGAGAAAATCGTTCACGTTCTCGATCGATTAGTTTGAGGCGAAATTCTAAAAAAACCGACCGCGGCTCTTGGTTTCCATCGAGATATTTCTGCTTTTTCTAAAGTTTTAAATTCAATAAAACATCGCGACCGATCGGAGGAAAAACAGAGCGGCAACTTGGTATTGAGAGTTTCCATAGCAACTACTTAATTCTCTGATTAACCTAAATGTAAAAAAAACATGAGTGCGTATGAATTCACATAGCAGATGAAAGTACGCAGGTGTATGTGGAAAATGGGCGTATTTATATTAATAAAAAAACTCAAAAACCAAACGTTTCCCAATCTTCAAGCTTGAAACAACTTTATATGTTTCCCCTATGCAGATAATAACCTACTTTTCGTGTATCACATGGTCTCAGGTTTGACCCCGGTCGAATCAAATCGGTGTCGTGAGAAATACATGTAAATTTCGCCTTCATTGATTGCCGGTATTGCTTTTTTAGCAAAATGTTATTACAGGGTACTATCCAAAGAAGTCGACGGAAGTATCACGATATAAGATGTCAATCAATATTTTTATTCTTATGGTGTATTATAGATTTTGGTTTAGAATCATGCGGGAATAAACAAAATACACCGCAAACTCGGAAATATCACCACATTAAAAAGCCGTAGCCTTGGTAACAGTCGCCGTCGTTGAAGCTTAATTGAGTCACTTTAAACAGAATCCACACCTCTCTTTAGTATGGACTATGGAATCTCACATATCAAAATTCACGAAGTGATTCAATAGATTTACATGAATATCATTTGAGTTGAAAAATTGCAACAAGCAAAGCTTCCATTCTAGTTTGAAAATTTCCTTAAAATATCAAACATCAACTCCATAAAATCGCCATACCTTCATCTAAACAAAATGTAAAGTATGGTTGATTTGAATGTTTTGAATAACTTTTGGCACGAGGAAATTCCTCACGATAAAACCATTTAAGATAGTACTTATTAATGTATTCAATATATCATAAATTAATATTCAATTCAGTAAATTTCCAACTTACGGTGAACAAAACAAAATACAAAATGAGTAGCTGCAACCAGTGAGGAGAACTGTTTTACTTATTCTTATTTACTTAGCCTATTCCATACGAATGAGTATCACTTAAGGATTAAGAAAAAATATCCAACAAAAGGAGTGGAAATTAAGTAAAGAGGGGTGCCGAAGGAACGTTTAATGAGTGAAAGGAGTGGAATAGAGAAGTATATGTGCTAGGTACAAATGAGTATATGTGTTAAATTAAAATGAGAATATGTGTTTGGAACAAGAAAGGCGAATAGAGAAGTCACTCATGGACAGAGAGAAAGAAATTTGGAGCGAATACAAAATGGATGAACCATATTTAGTCCGAAAGAATAGGGTATACCGTATGATACATTAATTTACTCAAATAAAAAGTTATCACCGAACTGAAGACTGAAGCAAGGCTTACTTCATTTGAGTAGAAGGTTAATAAAATCCATACAATTGGTTGTCACTCATTTTACTTACAGCAGCGGAACACTTAAACAATCAGACATTCCGTGGTGTCAGTGAATTGAATGACTTTCCAGTTTTTGTTTGATTGAGGATACCAGAAAATCAAGGTCGATGACGTATAACAAGTACACAACCCTTAATTGTTCCCTGCCAAGATTTCTGCAACACCCCTATCCTTTGACTAACGTCCCAGATAATGTGCACCCCAAAACCTCAGGCTCCTCAGGCGTTGCCAAGGGATACCGCCATGTTCGTTCACCATAGCTCGGGTACAGAACCGAAAGACAGAATAGGGCACGCTTTTAATGTGGAGGAAGTGAAGGTCCTATGATTGGGGGTGGAAATCATGTCAAAGAAGATTTACCTCTTCTCCCTATAGATCCCTCTAGAAATTGGTGTTGCTGATTGACTTACTTTTATACGTGGATGAACTGTACAAGAGATTTGAATGAGCGAGAGAGAGATACGGCAGTGGTTGTGGACATCTGGTAAAAGTGACCAGCAGGGGCGACTATAGCGCTAGCAGGGTACTTTGCATGGTTAGGCTGATAGCCCACTTAACTATCAATTGCTACAAAACCCTTTCTAAACGACTACGATTTGCTCGTTTAGATTCCCGTATCCAACGGTGACCGAGGCCTTCCGAGAAAGTGAGGGAATTGGGCAAAGCGTGACGGCAGTTCATCAGCCGTGCGACCGTGACATTGTGTGGTCACGGCATCCGCCATTATCGTGCTCTAATTGCGCTTTTATTGGCTCCGATCGAACGTTTTTCGAGGTGCCGTTATTAGCGACTTATCACGGTCACGCCACCGGCAATCACGACTGTCACTGTGCCACGGGGAAATTAAACGCTCGAAACAAAAGACGCTCGATCGGATAGATCACGTATCGAAGGGAATTAAAAACGCCGAGTCGTCTTTTGAAGTTCTCGATGACGGTTATTAGGAAAACGACAAGTTTCTTCGTTTTTCCCAGAAAAGTTAATTTGAAGGCGGATCGAAGAGTAGATTGCTGATAGAGAAAGAGGGAGAATTCAGATTTGGAGTCAATTGTTGGTCGGATAAAATGTCGAGCGATTGAGTTGAGTTCACGCCATTTTAAACTCTAAAACGCAGTTAATACACCAGTCACGTAACTGATAAACTCGGAGAAGTACTTTAAACCAGTGGGTCTGAAATTCATCGTCTATAAATTTCAGAGTCAACAAGCCATGCAGGACATCAAGTCAAGGTCTTTATTTTGTGAGTTTGGGACGAACGAGTCCGTATTTCCTTCTAACTTCTCATCATGGTTGAATTGTTTAACGAAACGGACATCACGAAAAACTCTATTTTACATTGAGTACAAATAGAAATCAAGGAAGATTCCAGGTTTTATAAAAAATATTTCGGCAGTGATTCAGAAATAACCAAAAAACATTTACGCATATGACTATAAGTAATTCATGAAATTCGAAACATGTATTGCATAGTTCTTATGTAAAAATATACGTACACAGGCTATCAAAAAATTAAGGAAGGAATTCATCCGAGCTCTATCTTTCTCTCCGTCTTACCGCTAATACTCCTTATACAACCCAACTTTATCTAATTTTCACATTAGCAGATGAGTTCTTACACTGGTACTTTTTTGAGCTTGCATCCTTTTTTGATTATGAAATTTTAATTCATAGCCACAGACAGCTTTTCAGCTGTTCAAATTTGATTAAAAACATCGATAAATACGTACTCTAAGATAAAACGATTCCATTGATTTAAATCATTAGAGCGCAAATTTTCGTACATTATTGACTCTGCGTACAATAAGTGTCTTTAAAGCACAAGAAATCAACACAGATTTTGTTCAAAAATCTGAATCGATCTCTTTCGGAATCGGTATGTCCTGTTTTTTTATTGTCAGAATACAAGAACTCTATAAAAAGAGCCTAATTTGCCTACAATCCACAATATATCTTTAACTGAATATTTATGTTTAAGCATATCAAATACTCATTGCTGCTGGGATAAATCCCTGCTTATTCCCTTAGACATATCAACACAGTCCTTCATTTTTTTTCCTACAAAATTATCTTCGAAAATGAATTACGTCTTCCAACAGCGTAAATTATTAAATATGTTCAGTGACTCACCCAAAGTAGCTGAAACTATCACGGAAAAATCGGGCGATAGAAGTATCAGAAACCCACCTGAAAAGAAAGATAGGACTCATTAGTTAATGCAAAATCTTAAAATGTTGTACAAGTGTATAAAAATAGAGCTTAAAATCAGTGAAATTAATAAGGAATAGCTCTTTTTACCGGAAATTTTTGGATGACTATCAATAGAATCGTTCCTTTACCCTTCCTCATCACCTACCGACAATACAGTTTATAAAACCAATTATTTATTTACGGTAGATTCTTCGGATGCTAGTATACATTGAGTAATGCCTTAGCGTGACCCCGAGTTATTCTATAGGAACGACAACTTTTACGTTTTATTCCACTAATTCCATTCCGGCCGAGTATTCGGAAACCCCAGTGATATCCGAGAATCGTTGCTCTCCAATCATTCGATTCGTATTTCATCGATCCATTGGCTGTGCAGATCAAGGAGTTTCATTATCGGTTTGCTTTCGCTCTCTTTCTCCAGAGGGGTCGCCATTAAGCCAGAGATCTCTTAGATGCCCAAATGGAACTCGGATTGAAATGTCAACTGTGCATCCCACGAGAGATAAAAATGGCAAAATGGGATCCTATATGCATTGCCAGAAGATTAACCTTTAAGCATTTTGGTTGAGAAATCTGAACCAAATAAGATCTGAGATATTAAGGTTATTAAGGTCTTTATTAAAGGCGAGATTGAGACTGAAAAGTCTCTTCTTCCATCTAACCTTTCGTCAATGGTATTATATTCATAAACGCTTGTGTATATGTGAATAGAAATAGAGAGGAATACTTTAAAAGGAGTGGAAGTAAAACAAAAACCTAAGGTGATATCTTAGGAATAAATATCCACAGCATGAAAACACCCACAGAGAAAGGGGGTGTGAAAAACCAGCGCAATCCTACTGATAGTACAAGCTAAAAGTTGTTAAAGAAAGCTGTGTTTAACATGGAGATTACAAAAGCAATAGTACTATAACTAAATTACAAATTAATAATAAAATAAAATCATAAACAGAAAAAACTACAATAGTAAACCATGAGGAAAAAATTAATAAGACAAAACATAAGATATAACATTCAGACGAAATTACAAAAAATAATAATAAAATAAAATAGAACATTCAAATAATAAAAATTGTTTCAAAAATGACACTTACTTAAATGACATATGAAAAATTTAACAGTGAATTACAAATGGTAAATTAATAAATATGAATGCAAATATTTTTTTATGATGAGAACCTAAGAAATATAAAATAAAAAGGACAAGTAATATATAAAATTGTGCAGTGAAAAAGGACTGTCATTAGAATGTTGATCAGTGCTGAACTAGCTATATTGAGGGGTAGAAGGAAAAATACCAATGGTGTGATTGATTCACTAGAAGATGAGAGAGGCATTTTTTCTTGAAAGAACAGGTTGAAATAGATGGTTTTATATGAGGCGGAAGGGCGTTCCAAAACATTATGGCAGTTACTATAAAGGATTTGTGAAATATCTCCGTCCTGTGATTTGGAATGAGTAATTTGTGTTTACCCCTTGTATTGCAGTTGTGAATAGATTATGAGTGAATAGATGACAAGTGACAAGTTACTGGAATGAGTATGTACAATTGTCCGAAAAACTTATACAATCCTTATTGGCCTGAAATAATTCATTCATTGCCTTTAGAGAACTAGGCAATACCTTCATTATTTATGTATATGCATGTAAGGTAATTAAATAAAGATGATAGAAATTAGTTTATTTTCGTTGCTCACTAATTTATAACTTAATTCACGACAGTGATTTTGATTAAATAATCGTTGCATTTCAAGACAAATTAGATTTTGGGATCATGTTCAAATAAATATGAAAATTCTACAAAATTTAGAATAATCCAACTTAAAATTAAATTAGATTCTATGGGTGTCCGTGAGTTTTTTTCAGTGTATGCGTTTCTGCTATCTTGCATCTTGATTTGACAAATATATTACCTTAGTATTTTCGAGCAGGAGAGAGGGAAATATCTTATACGATAAATTGTGTCTTACTCAAAGGATACGGTGATATGAAATAAATTTAAGTTAAACAAACACCCACTACTCGAAGAAATGTTTTTGCACCTTAAATTTCTACTATTTAACAACAATTCCTTGAGATTCCTTAACATCTCTTTCCCTTGCAGAGGTTCCTTCATAAGAATTGATTATGAAATCTAGTTAGTACGTGTTTAATCGGATATAAAATCCTTGATAGCGTAATCCAATTTAATGTTCAGGACAGTGTTCAGTAATGCACTTTTATTGTAGAGTAGAATATTATCAGGTAATTTTACCAGCTTTGTCAAGATGAATAAGAGGTTGGGTCTTAAATAATCTTTATGAGTGATTAGTGAACCAGATTTTCTTTTGAGTTAATTATCGCTTGTGCATGCATCTGTGAGTATACTTGTATTCAAACGCGCCTAAATTTTCTTTGTCTAAGAACCTTAGTTCATTTTTTATCTCAGTAAATACTCTAACTAAAGACTGCAGGTACTACTGGATGGATTCATTTCTAGGATATAACGCATTTACTCTATCCATCCGAATTCTATCAAATCCAATGTCTACAGTGTAACTTAATCCTGTCTTTACCAATTCGCATCTTCACCATGATTTTCATTCAATCGAATCAAGTCCTCGAAGAAGTCACCATAAATTTCGTGGAGCCACTGGGGACGTTATTCAGGAGCTCGACATTTGCAAAACAAAAGCGCAGCGAAATGCGGCTGCCTGTTGGATCGTCGGGAGGATTCACAAATCACATTCCAGCGCTTTTCAACGGGATCAGATTTCCGATCTTTCGCCGCTAAAGGCGTCCGAAATGTTTTCGAAGATAACAGACGAAGAAGGACATGGAGATAAAAACGCATTTAAAAATGTCACTTTTTGGGAATTTATTCCGCTTTCCGAAAACTCTATCATCATCTCCTGATATCTAGAGAGTAGTCAGCGTAGTTTTATGTTTGTACATTTATCCAAATATCTATTTCTTTATGAACACATACTTTTATATAACAATCAATTAAAGTAGCAGTTTATTCACAGAGGAATTCATATATGTAGGTATATTAATAAAAGTTAAAAATCATCTATTTATAAAAACATGAATTTTATACATCTATTAAAGTACACATCAAATAATTAAGATATTCAGTTAAATATATATTGATTCAGTCTTGAATATAAATTTCGTTAAAAACCCATTAGTATACAAATCGACTGTTTATACATCTATTAATTAATACATATATTTATTAATTCATAGGTCTATACAACTCTGATTCAATTTATATGAAAAAATATATAATTAGACAACTATTTCAATTAACATATTTTTAAATATCTTCTTCATTTAATAATTATCTTTGAGTTTTAAGTCCATTTGAGTTATAATGAGTTTATAAATTGTACTAACACTTGCAATGCTCAAAGTACAACAAGGGAAATAAAGTACAGTTACAGTTACAGTTGTACAGTTTTGAGGTAAAGATTTATTTAATTCACGTAGGTTTGAATCAATTAAATTTCTAAATAGAAAGTAAATTAATAAATTTAATTTTTAATCAAGATTCTCAAACTATGAATCCTAAACAAAATTCTATAAGAAAGCTAATAGGAAATATGAAGAAATTACGTCGGATTAAAATCATCGTTTATAGGAGGTTACTTCGAACGAATTCTGCAAGATATAATCTTCATTTCTTACTTTCATTTAATTGAATCTTATTAGCTTTTCCTAATTTTTGCCACTTTCTTCTATTCTCCAATGATGTTCCTGTTCTTCATTTTAATAAATTTAAATATATCGAAAATATTGTATCCACAATTTAAAGTTTTGATAAAGGGAAGAAATATTTCTTGTATAGGTAGCCCGGTACATGTTACAATTTTTACTTTCTTCCTATACGTAGTATAAAGAGAGTATTGTATTAGGGTGTTCTATCTTAAAAATTAATTATCCGATTGTTTCCAAAATTCATATTTAGTATTTTCCTAACAATGCCAAGAGTTGATTAGTTTCTAATGAATATCGCTTAACCGGAAGTTGCGGTTTATCCGGAACAAAAGTTTGTTTCTTAAATATCTCTGTCAAAATGCAATTTAGGTATATACAATTATATACAAAAGTTATAGAAAATGCATTTTAATACAACTTTTTTTTTTATTTTTCGTAACACTGATTGTTTAGGAGTTATTATTGAATAATGGTTAACCGGAAGTTGTTGTTTATCCAGAGATGGAAATTTTTCATACATATCTCTGTCAGAATGCAATGTAGGTATATACAATTACATACAAAAGTTATAGATAATATATTTTACTACAACTTTTGTTTATAACATTTTTCTGTAACACTCATTGTTTTGGAGTTATTTATATATTACCGGCATAGGCTTCTGTTTTCAATAAATATGGAGAAAGTCATGTGTCGACCACATCAGATTTTTTTTAATAAATACGGGTATTTTCTAAGCATATGGTATATTTTATTATATTATTTATTTTATTGTATATTCTCATGGGGACATTGATGACATCATATGGACATAACAATGCGATGATTGTTGAACTAGACAGAGTACGTCGTCCACTTTTATCCCGGGGAAAACTGATATGAATTCGCAATGAACCAATCTCAGGGCTCTTCCGGAGGATATTTCAATCTGTGTCAGCGTCCAAATGGGACACCGTAGTAATTGGGTTGATATATTCGCCTAAACCTTCCATTACTCTCGACCGAGAATAATTTTTCGAACGTGGATCAGTTGGCCTTAATTAAGGAATTCCTACTTTTAAAAATTTAGGCAATTAATTCTCACAGGAAGAATCCTGCCGTATTAATTCGGCACTCTTGGGCGGTGACGACTCTCAAAGCGGGGGTGGGCTCACGCCCTGAGGCGGAAGGTTTCCGGTTGCCCTGTGATGGTTAAAGGATCACACTTACTGGGTTGGACGTAAAATTTAAATTACAAGACACTTATTGATGATTACTTTATAATACATATCAATTGATTTAGAGTATCTATGATCGGAAATGGAATATGAAACTTCCTACTCCAAGTTTCGTAGAATTAAAAGTTTGAGTGTTTATACGAATTTTCATTTATCCGTAAAATTAGCATTCATTAAATATTGAGTTATGTTGTATAAAGTCAATAGGAAGAACGAAATATCTGGAAATTTCTTCTCAAATGTTTTGGAGATAATATTTTTCCCTTTCATTCAGAGGCGTGGAGTTCAGAGAGTACTCTTCTAGACTGAGAGATGATGGGTTGATTATCTATTCAATTTACTATTTTGATATCATGAAATAGAAAGAAATTTAGAATACATACCTACTAGTGGAAATCTTAAATGAGAATTTAATCGGTAAGAAAGAGGTGCACCGTTCTAGCAGCTAAAAGTAAAGGTAAAATAAATTAGCAACGATAGAATGTGATCAATCTCCATTGCTGACATTCTTCGTTTCGCTATACTTACTGTTCGGTTTTGACTGTCTTTTATTTTTGGTGGCGCTGCACCTGCCGACTCCCCCCTCTTTTTCCCCTCCTTTCCCCTCCAATGTTGGAGAGTCATTACTTTGGGGTGTGCTCTCTCTCTTTAAGGACACCGGTTCGAGCAGACGCTCTCTCTCTCTCACTCTCTGACAGCACATTGGGTGTTCTCTTTCTCTTTGTTTTTCATTGTTATATATATTTTTCAAATTGGTATTAAGTTACATTAAATTTGTTTTGTGTTTAATATTGTGTCGTCCTTTTAATTCTATTTGGTCCTTCGGTTAATGTTGGTTTTACGCCACATTAGTTTTTGGTCCTTCGGGCCGGATTGCGCTATGGATTGTCTACTTTGAGTTTTCTACACTCATCATTAGTTTGCTTGTATTTTCGTTTTCAATTTTGTTACTCGGAGCTTGTGAGTTATTTTGGACTTAAGCTTTTGAATGATGTTCTTGAGCTGATTCAGTTAAATTACTTTTGTCGGAACTGCTGTTTCATTTTCTGAACTTATTTTACTTTCTTGTGTTGATTCGCTTGATATTTTCTTGTTGGTACTTTCATTAAATTTTGTTAAATTGTTCCTTTCCTTAGCCTTAAATCTTCGCTACCTCTCTCTCTTCCGTTGGCATGCGGTGGAATTTTTGACGCTGAGGTGAAGGCCACAGGAGCTGCTTGATCACCGGTGGACGGTTTGACACATTTGACGAACTCTACTCGCATTCTTCTTGTCACGGAGTGTCACCGAATCGGTAGGATTACCTTTTTCATTCGTTTTCTGTGGTACGACAAAACTAGTCACGATGTCTTTCGCAACTTTCGTACGCAAGGCAAATCTCCTCAAACGTAGATGCGAGAAGTGTCGGGATTCCGTCCGTCAAATTGAAATTACTGTAAATGAGTCCTCTCTCACGGATATTTTGACTAGGCGATTAATGGGCTACCGTGAAGAGTTAATTGAGAAAAGCCGGGACTTCCACCATATCTTGAATCTTTGTCTCTCAGATAATCCCTCAGATTATGACGAAGATGTCGTTTTAAACTTGGAAAATGAGATTAGCGAATTGTTCATTGAAACTAACGGAATTATTCTCTCACTACTTCCTCGAGTAGTTGAAAGCCCTCCAACTTCTGCGGAAAACGCAAATGTTAACGCCAGATTGCCATCAGCTGTTAGGCTCCCTAAACTAGAGCTACCGCGTTTTTCGGGAGACAGCGTTAAGTGGATGTCTTTTCATAACTCATTTAATACTACCATTCACCAGTGCGACGCGATATCTCCTGTTGAGAAATTCCAGTATCTCAACAGCTGTCTAGAAGGCGAAGCATTAGACGTGATCCGCGGTCTTCCCCTTTCTGAATCGAATTACCTCATCGCTTGGGATTTGTTGAAGAAACGATATCACAACTTAAGAAAGTTGCTCTCTTTGCATATAAGTAAAATAGTCGACATGCCAATGCTCTCAGGACATTCCTTGTCCTCTCTCCGATCGTTTCTTTCAGAGTATCATGAAAACGTTCAAGCCTTGACTGCGCTCGGGCATAATATTACGCGGGAGAACATTTTGCTGGTAACTCTCTTGCTGCGAAAACTAGATTTCGGAACGCGCAAACGCTTTGAGGATTCAAGGGGTGAAAACCAAGACCTACCGCAGGTCTCCGAGTTGATAAACTTTTTAGAAAGAGAGCATGCTCATCTGGAAGATGCCTCTATTGACGTCCGCGTAAAATCCCCGGCAACGGTTACGGCTACAAAGAATCACCCCGGTCGCCAAGCCAAATCAACCTTAATCGCGGTTAATATGAAGGCATGCTTAGTGTGTGGCCAACAAAATCATTCCATTTACAAGTGCCCAGAATTTAGAGGGAAACCGCCGCAAGAGCGGCAATCTATAGCACGTTCTAAAGGTTGGTGTTTCAATTGCCTCGGGTCCTCGCACGTTATAGCGTCTTGTAAATCTACGCGGTGTTGTAGCATTTGTCATCGTAAGCATCACTCTCTCTTGCACGTTTCTCATCCTCTCGATCCCCCTTCGTTGACCGAGCCTCAACTATCTGGTTCCACTTCTGCATTTGCCGGACTCTCAAGTAATTCTCTACCACTGTCGCTATCCTCATCTGGTTTACCTGCTTTGGCTTCCGCAAACAATAAAACTGCAGTGCTGCTGGCAACGACTCTTGTCTCTGTCACCCATTCTCATGGAAAACCTCTCATAGTAAGGGGAGTCTTAGATTCGGCAGCTCAGTGTAGCTTCATTACTGAACGGTGCGCTCAAATTATGAACGTCTCCCGCAGGCGCGCGGTTCTCTCCATCGCAGGAGTATCTCAATCTCGGGTGAAACCTAAGGGCATCGCATATCTCAATGTAGCCTCAATAAGTGGTGCAACTATAGCCCATGACCATCCAATGATCATTTTAGAAAATATCACATCTCCCCTTCCTCGAATATCTGTTTCACCGGAAGTAAAACAGAAGATGAAATCGTTTATGCTTGCCGATCCAACTTTTGACATTCCTGGTCCCATCGACATGTTGCTGGGAGCTGACTTGTTTCCATTGGTATTCACGGGTTTGAAATGTTCATTGGGAGATAGATTGCCAGTAGCCATGGACACGATTTTCGGTTTTGTATTGATGGGTTCCACTCCAGTTATTTCGGAAAATGTTGGCGACGCAAATAAATGCGTATCCTTGTTGGTTAATGAATTTGATATTGACTCCGCAATCAAAAAATTCTGGGAATTAGAAGAGATTCCTTCCCCCTCCATGTCCGAGTTGGAAAAATTGTGTGAAGAGCATTTTAAATTATCTCATTCTAGAGATGTAACTGGTCGCTATATTTCTCGCTTGCCGTTTAAGGAAGATCATCCCCCTCTCGGAGATTCAGCTTTCAGCGCCAAAAAAAGGTTCTTCGGTTTGGAGAAAAGATTGATGTCACTCCCTCCTCTTCGAGAGAAGTATTCAAAATTTATGTTAGATTACCTTAATTCGGGTCACATGGTAAAATGTGAACAAATTCCTAAAATGCCTCACTATTTTCTTCCGCATCATGCAGTTTTTAAGCATCATGTACAAGATTCAAAACTTCGCGTGGTATTTGATGCTAGTGCCAAGACTTCAACTAATGTATCACTGAATGATATTTTGCTATCGGGACCTAAACTTCAAAATGATATTAGCGAAGTGATTCTTCGTTTTAGATGCCACTCCATTGTAT
Organism: Sympetrum striolatum; assembly: GCA_947579665.1. Lineage (NCBI taxonomy): Eukaryota > Metazoa > Arthropoda > Insecta > Odonata > Libellulidae > Sympetrum > Sympetrum striolatum. The sequence goes on along the minus strand of OX388349.1, from coordinate 19,642,034 downwards.
TTGCTTGTGATATTTGCCAGATGTATCGGCAAATCAAACTTCATGCTGACGATCAGCGTTTCCAGCTGATATATTGGCGGGAAAACCCCACTGACCCTCTCTTAGTGTTTAGGTTGACCACTGTCACTTACGGTGTCACCAGTGCACCCTTTTTAGCAATCCGCACTTTGCATCAGCTAGCTAAAGACGAAGGAGATAGATTTCCCCGTGCTGCGGAGGTCCTTAAGTCTCAAATTTTTGTTGATGATATCATTACTGGAGCTGACACTGTAGAAGAAGCGCTTTCTCTACAAAGAGAATTGTCGCAATTACTCTCTCTAGGTGGTTTTCAGTTAAAGAAGTGGTGTAGCAACTCACTTGAATTGGTGCAAGATATTCCCGAAGAGAATAGGGAAACCCCTTTGTCTTTCCAGCAATCAGAGCAACCTATTTATAATATCCTAGGTATTAAGTGGAACTCTTCTTCTGATAAATTTTCTTATGATGTGAACATACCAGAACCCCCTTTTACAAAACGCTCAGTGCTTTCTGCGGTCGCAAAGATATACGACCCTTGCGGGTGGTTAGCTCCAGGAGTATTTTTAGCTAAGTCATTTATTCAATTTTTGTGGACCACAGGCCTGCAATGGGATGATCCATTGTCTTCTGACATTGCTATGAAGTGGAATAATATTTTAGAATCTCTTTATGCCTTAAAATGTGTTATTATTCCTCGCTCTTTGTTCCTCTCCAAATTATCTCCTGTGCAAATCCATGGATTTTCCGATGCATCCGAGTTAGGTTATGCTGCAGTTGTATATGTAAGAGGTGTTACCATCAACATGAGTGTGAAAATATCCCTTGTCATGGCCAAAACTCGAGTTGCTCCTCTGAAACGTATTTCTCTTCCCCGGATGGAACTTTGTGGTGCACATTTGTTGGCAAAACTTATTAACTATTGTGTTTCACGTTTGTCAATGTATCATATTGAATCAATAACTGCATGGTGTGATTCAACCATCGTACTGGCGTGGATAAAAACTGCTCCTTATCGCCTCAAAGTGTTTGTAGCCAATCGAGTTGCTCAAATTCAAGAATGGTTATCTCCTGAACGATGGTTCCACGTATCATCACGACATAACCCGGCTGATTTGGCCTCCCGTGGACTAACGACTCCTTTGCTTGATGAGCATTCCTTATGGTGGTGTGGTCCTCCGTGGCTCTCCCTCCCGGAAGCGGATTGGCCCCTTTCGTCTTTTGCTGTAGATGATGTTGAGATTCCAGAGACAAAACAACCAGTCTTTAACGTATGCTCTGCCACAGTATCTACTGAGTGGGATTTATTGTTCAAATATTCAACGATCAAAAGATTTTATTCATCTCCAGAGGTCAAAGAGGAAATTTCAAATTTTACCAGTGAAAACCAGATTAAGTTTCATTTTATACCCCCCGCTGCGCCACACCAAGGAGGGCTGTGGGAGAGTGCTATTAAGAGTGCCAAGTATCACCTAACTAGAACTATTGGACTAACTGTGCTTACTTTACAGGAATTTATTACTCTGGTTACCAAAGTGGAAGCAATGCTCAACTCCCGTCCGCTTACACCTATGTCATCCGATCCAGCTGATGTCTCTGTGCTGACCCCAGGGCATTTTTTAATTGGCACATCCTTAGCAGCTCTTCCGGAGGATGATTACGCCGATATTCCCGACAATCGCCTTAGTAGATGGCAGTTGATTCAAGCTCTCTCTCAACGTATTTGGGCAAAATGGCATCGTGATTACCTTCACACTCTTCAGCAACGCTCAAAATGGACCTTAACGAAAGGGAATCTGAGTGAAGGAGATTTAGTGATCGTGCATTCAGCAAAAACTCATCCACTTCGATGGCCCATAGCGCGCGTGAAATCAACGTCACCAGGTGATGATGGGATAGTTCGTGTGGTCCAGCTACATACCCCTAGCGGTACCTTTACCCGTCCTGCATTAAAAGTGTTTCCTCTTCCTCAAGATCAATAAGTGTTTAATAATGTAATGTAATTTAGTATATTGTATTCTTATGTATTATTAATATTTTTTTTCTTATGTAAAAATTCTATTTCAACATATTTTTTTTTGTGTTGAACAAGTTGTTCAAGGGGGGCGGGATGTTCGGTTTTGACTGTCTTTTATTTTTGGTGGCGCTGCACCTGCCGACTCCCCCCTCTTTTTCCCCTCCTTTCCCCTCCAATGTTGGAGAGTCATTACTTTGGGGTGTGCTCTCTCTCTTTAAGGACACCGGTTCGAGCAGACGCTCTCTCTCTCTCACTCTCTGACAGCACATTGGGTGTTCTCTTTCTCTTTGTTTTTCATTGTTATATATATTTTTCAAATTGGTATTAAGTTACATTAAATTTGTTTTGTGTTTAATATTGTGTCGTCTTTTTAATTCTATTTGGTCCTTCGGTTAATGTTGGTTTTACGCCACACTTACATTTCAACCACATCTTTGCTTGCAATTCACACTTTGATTAAAAGGAGGAGAATTATGACTTCGGTAGTGAAATAGCAAAATATTTATTGACATTAACGGAACTCTATCATATATATATTACTGGATGTAGTTCAATGCGATAATATATGCAATAATTTTTGGTCTGAGACTCGAGACATTTCATAGAAATTATGATTTTTAAATTTAAATTTTAGCAAAGTAAATATAGAAAACAATTAGGCGGATATTTGAACTTGGGTTAATTGCATTTTTTGAGCATCAGAGTAAAATTTTATTTTAAAGAGACCGATTTTCTTTCCAGGCAATGCGGGGTACTGCAACTTATTTTGACAACGCCAAAAATTCCATGTTTTCGTCCAATAACCACCCGATGGCCAAATTTCAATAATAATTTTATTACGCCCAGAAAAATATTCACCGGTATAAGAGAACCACAATTGCATTCGGCGTCCCTAGCAACCGCTAAACATTAATAAGAGAATTAATGTAAAAAAAGCTGCGAAATGAGTTTCTTTTTTGCGCCAACTGCAGTTCGCGATACGGATGCGCAGCTTACGAAGGACAGAAGATCCCAAATTGGATGTCTGACTAAAGTGTGACCGTCGTTATCCGGAGATGAATTGGAATTGTATTTAGGACATCCTCCGCCTCTGTTACGGCCACCGAGATTTAAGAGTGCCTCTTGACTATGGGAGGGGTCGCTGCAATTTTTCACCTCCGCGTGTGTAGCGGAAATTAAACTTTTCATAACAGATTTCGGAATTGATATCGCATGCCATGCAGTCCTATATTGGACCCTGAATTATGCATTGTACACCAGCAGCCCTTGCCGTAAAATAATGGTGCCAACATTTTCAGTGCAGTAAACTGCGTTTCATTTTTGCATTGCAGATAGACCAAAGGAATCTATTGTCATTTTCAGGAGAACTCAGGTTCAAATCAGAGGTCGATAATAAGTAAAATTACATGAAAATTTCCATTTTCCAAAGTACAAGCCTTTACTCTGTCATTCATAAACATACGTAAATATTAGCGAGATTCCGTAATCCTTGCTTCTTTCGACAGCTTAAACTGTAATTAACTTGCCTTTGCAACTTTTGCGACAAAGGCCGAATTGATAAATCCCCTTTACTGATCAGAATTCCCTAAATGATACAAAATACAGCGTAATTTTGTGGTAACTATTAATGCAGAAGGACTCCATTGGAAAACGTTTTCTATGCAGTTCATTTTATAAAGAAGCAATACGGTAATGGTATAGTGAGTTGTTTAATCTATAATGAAATACTAGAAAGATAAATTTAAATTCACTGTATAATTAGCAAAGAATGAGCATTATAATAATTTTTCGGAGTGAACTGAGGCATTAAGATTGCTTTAAGATGAGCTTAAGAAAGTGTATGAAATTACTCGGTCTTGGAAATTGGCCAGATTTGCTCTTCATTGCTGATGCAACTTCTAAAATATACCCTTCCCAATATCCTAAACACTACTTTTATATTATAATCGTTAATTATAGCAATTATACCCTCGATTAACTTCTAAAATATACCCTTCCCAATATCCTAAACGCTACTTTTATATTATAATCGTTAATTATAGCAATTATACCCTTGTTTTACGTTCTTATAGATAATTACTTAAAATTAGATTGGATGGATAAAGGTGGAATACAAAATATTTTATTTTGAATTACATCCCATAGTATATCCTACATACTACCCAAATTATGCAGCATATTTAAACCTATATTAAAGGATATATCAAATTACCCCAAATAAGTATCGCTTGATAACTGTTTTATTAATTCAATTCACCGCGTTTGTGATGGTGTACGCTCAATCCCTCAAACAGACTCCCAGCGTTTTCCCTTGAATCCCAAGGCGTAGAATGAGTTAAATTATGGAATTCCACTAAGTATCAGTGGAGAACATCTGTTTCCTGAAGACGGCGTTTGGGTTTAATGGGGCAGAAACGATGCCATTTGATCCTCAATTTCTATTCCCTGATTTCGTCATTAAGGGACGTGAATCAAGGGAAAACGGGTCTTTATAAAGGAAGGAATTGATTGTTCCAGGCAAAGAGATAAATATTCCTCGCTCCTTTGCGATATGAAAGCCAATGTAAATAGCTCCACTCCGTTTCTCTGTATTATCGGAAGATTTGGAGAATCAAGTCTCCGTGCAAACTTTTTTCCGGGAAATGCCTCGTATTCGAATTCTTGTGAATAAAGATCCATTAGCGCAACTGAAGATATTTACCAAGGGATTTACTTTAGGAGCAATGGCCTGGCCTCTCTTATTCACTACTTTTGGCCATATTAACCTATACCTTATAGATATATACTTTCTACAGATTTTGCTATAGGGTTCACGTGCTACAGCTAAGTAAGTAGGTATCGCGATTGGTGAGGGCGGTCCCTCGTTCGATTCCCGGTGGAAGCCCATGTGCGAAATGACCTAAGTTATCGAAGCACTTCCAAAAAAACAACAGCAAGATTTTGATACAAATATATATAAGATATACAATATAATATGCATTGATATTAGGATAAGTTATGGCGTGTTTTGGTTTTTGAAAGCGTTTTGCACATCTTCTGAAAGGTACTCCTCAAAATTGCAGGCATTTTCGACACGCAGTTGCTGTTTGACAATCAAATAAAAATTTGTGTTAGGTCGGAAATATTTCAGTCTAAAAAATAGAAATGCCTGGAGACGGATCTTGCAACTGGCTGGAAGGGGCGCGAAATGTCCGAGGGGAGGGTGATTTAAGACGGTTTACTTATGGAATCAACCCCAATTAACTTTTTTAAAGCCATTTTATCGTGATGAATGAAGAAGTTGTGCAGTAGTTGAGGAAAAACATCACAATCTGATTTTAATTCACGCATCTCGTCACTTGGAATGCAAATTACTGGTACTACATAGTCATCAAGGAAGGGGCAATCACACCTTCACGCTCCCTACAATTAGATTCACGTCTATAAATCATGCTTATGTCCATACATCATTTCGTAGATTCCTTTCTTTTCTTTAATCTTAGTTCTTTATCACGCAATCGTCCAATGAACTATCGTATTCTCCCATGTAAAAGTTTCCCATTCTCCTTATACGTACATTCTACATCATTGTACTCATTCTACTTACACCTATTCTTCATATTTGCTTTAAGCGATATAAATACACTATGGTCACGCAGCATTTTTTTTAGTTCACATTAATCCATTGCAAAGTGATCATTAATTCTTGCATCTCCTGAACTTCCCAAGCATGCATTCCGCACATTGCATTCCATCTGCATTCATTATGCCCTAATTCTTCAGCTGAAGCGCTCAGCACTTACTAATAAGGTGGGCATACGCACAAATCTATTCACAGGCGTTACTGCCTCTGTCGATAGCTCGTTGCATTTTATTATCGACCACATACTACCCACCACTCTTCTACCTTCATTCTTACTCCTTTCTATCCATCCGTATATCCCGGCATAATTTGAAAATATTTCATTATTCTATTTAAATTCCAATATCGTTTTAAATTCTTCGGAACATAAAAATAAGGGAAAAAAGTGTAGGTCTAATTTCGGAGAAAAGTCTCTGAAATAGTTATAAAAATATCTAATGAATATAGACTAAAATTAAATATTTTATTTTGAATATAGAGACCAAAATGTCAACGAAATCAAATACGGAGAGCTTTGTGAGGGAATCCATGACGGGAAAATGTAAAAATAAAAACTGCACTTAACATATAAAGTGTGATTACACTATTTGTAATCCTTAAATAATTTAGGCTAAAAAACAATACTCATAATGTAATTATTATTAAAATTATACGTATCATTTACTAAGAAGAATTTACTTCGTAATATAAAAAATATTGCCCTAAAAATGCACATTTAATCATGTATTAAACCATTTGATTTAAAAAATTCGATTTTCAACGAGATCAACAGATTTAAATATTAATATATTAATTTATAAAAACTACAAAGAAGTATTTTCGCAGTCCACTAAAAATTTTACTAAATAGATAATCTATATATTTATTAAGTTAATAAGTATTTTACCCACAATGGGATATATTTAATTCGGTGTTTAAATATATACCATGGAAATTCTAAATTCCCAGAATCAAGAATTGATACATCTGGTTCGATTCAAAATTAAAACATAACCAAAAACAGCTGTCGTGTTTAACTTTGCAAATATCTAGCAATAAAAATCCTTGATGAACTTACGCGTACGATAGCGAGATGTAAGGAAAACTTCCTCGCGTACTGCAATGAGCGTCTTACTTTTGTACACATTATATTCATACACTAGGATGTCCCAGTATGCAAGGGTCGTATACAATAATATTATTTATAAAAGAGAACCGTGTAGAGGATTTATGTTCTAGGTTTAGAATAGAACGATCTTTATAAACAACTGATAATAAGGCATAGCGATATATTCCCCGTCTTCCTTCAGCCGTCAGAGGCCTGTGGTATATCGTCAATGGGAGGCACTGGTGATTTATGTGTGGAAGTGCGGGAGGTGCAATTTTAATGAAAACAGGCGGATTATGATGAGGCGAAGGTGTGCGGGATGCGGCAAAAAGGAGGATCAATACGAAAAAAGTAGGAAGACTGCGGGGCGTGGTCCTGAGGAAGATGCTGTGACTAATCAGATGTCTACCGTATCATATGAAAGAACAGGATGAATTGCTGGAATATACTCGTAAGCATCAGAAATATGAGCCATAAAAAGGTTACCTCTAAGGCTACGGATCTTAAAAAAAGGGTTCCAAATCCCCTGCGAAATGGACGAGAAGATTTTCCCGGGGAGTTTCGAAAAATATGCGAGGTTCATTTACCGCTTGAAGAGGCCGCTTGGTAGAAAACTTTCAGGACTTAACAGAATTAGAGCTAGTTCTATATAAAGTAGCGTAAAAACTACTAAATAATGACAATATTGAAAATAAATAATATAGTTAAATAAAAATATACTAAATTATAAAGGAATTATGGTTCTCTATACTTTATATATATTGCAAAAATATTTCCAATAAAATTTTCACACTGCAAAATAATTTTTATTCAGTTTCGGTATATAAAATTGCATGAATCGTAGAAGAAAAACCGGCTTAAAAACTCAAGAACCAAGATCTTCCGTATCATGCATATGTATCATAATTGAATATGAATCTCGTAGTAGCAAAATAGGCAGTGTTTTCGAATAAAAAAACTCTGGATGCTGATCTTTTTTCCTTGTTTAGGAAAACTATGACTAAATAAATAGAATTTATATTTAACGTAAACTATCTAATTAAATTTGATTTGAATAAAATTTTTTCTATAGTAGGAGAGTTGTAGATTATATCTTGTAGTTCGATTTAATTTGATTTCTTTCTGCGTTGAGTCATTTTTTTTAAATGTATCTAAAATTCTGTGTTTTCTTTTCCATTGTGCCTTAATTTTCCCCAAATTTTATTTTAATTTTAATTCATTTTCGCTCGCTTTTTCTGGTTATTTTTTCCTTGCTATGGCATATTTTTTCCTAATCGGAAAGTTAGGTTTTTCAGATTTTTTTTTGGAAATTTCCGTTCGATTTTCTCTGCAATTCCATTTGAAAGCTCTGAATGATTTTATATTCTACTCTTACATTTTAGAACATTATTAAACGTACGTCTTACGCAGTTCAGCTGAATATCATGTCATAATCTGTATTAGCGTTTAGTGGGCTGTAATACTTTTATCAGCGGGATTTATAAAAAGTCGAAAAATAATCGTCAAATGGGGCAAATCCCGCCAAAATCTGGACGTCTGGCAGCCATGCTGTGGAGTGACGGCCCCTCGGGGACTCAAAGGCTATCTGCGGAAATGCTGAATTCCCTTTGAAAGGTGAAACTTTTGGTCACTAAAATGTCAAAATTTAATAAATTTTAAACTCGTATCCCTCCGCGCTGAAGTACGCACGGCGATAGTCTTTTATTTCCCACTCATACGATCCGAAAATAGGGATATATTTTCGGCTGACATTTAAGCCCGAATATGCAACGACTCAAGCGGCAGTCGAAATTATAAAATCCCGAAAAATGTCAATTTCATTACGCCAATCCCATTCAAATTTCGAAATTGACTTCAAAAGCATTTCCATTTTTGGGTCCAGCCGAAGGGCCTCGATTGCCCAGGGCCAGGCTGTTTTAGAAAAAGTGCAATCATCCGTCAAAACAATTTCAACTCGAAATGACTTCTGCATCAACTTTGGCTGATTAGAAATTAACGACGTTAGAATAAAATATTAATTATGGAAAGTCATCGTAAAATTGAAACCCACGTATTAGCATAATTAAATCAATTTGAACTGCGGGAAGTAATGAGAGCTAAGCAGTTATAAAGGGAAATGAGAAAATGGCTGTAGAATGCTTATGGAGTTCACTCAATTACGATCCGAAAATGAACGCGTTGCTAAAAATAAATTTTACGTTGCTAAAACAGCGGCAAATGAAAAGCGATATTACAATGTCCATTTAAAATTATAATTTGAATTAACTTGATCGTTAGCAACTGTTAGAGGATACTCAAAACGCTCGATTCTATATTTCGAGCTGCGATTGAGAATAGTAATCTATATAAAGGATTTATGGGTAAGCCGTGTAAGTCTGTTATTTTATCACAGATTACGTGTGTGTACTGGCTATAAATGTCTGACATATGCTTTGATAAATGGTTTGAAAAAATCATTCATCAAATTTCATAGAACCTTAAAAATAAGAGCTGTACACATGTATTTATTCATTCTTACCATAAACTACTAATCTATAGACGCTTTCATTTTAGAAATAGTAAACGAGAATTCTATTGAACACAATATCTTCATTACAAATATCTACTTCGGTATCAAACAAATATCATAAAATGCAAATGGCTTGTTATTACGGTGTATAACGAATTTTATCATTGCTTAAGGATAAACGATCTTGTTATAAGACATTCAAATAAAAGAAATCAAATTGTAAATTATTTATATATTTTACCATGATTAATTGGGATATTATCCTCCCATTATAGCAAAGTGCATGCCTTGTAGTTTAAGACTGCAACAGGATAATGAGCAAACGGAAAATGGTCATCAAAATCGACAAAAATACCCATAATGGATACTGAAAAACATTAGGAGAAGGTATCTTGATTCACTTATTAAACTTACGCTAATATGGAGCATTCTTAATGTAGTAAAGAAAGAAATTTTCGAATACGGCTGTTAATGAATTAGAGGTTTGAAATCTCCAAAAGCCGTCTTTGACGGCGTTCCTCCTCTTACTTCCCGGTTGTCGGCGAAAAAATGTGTGGCATTTCTTTCTTGCTTCCTCCGACTACCGGGAAGTAAGAAGAGGAACGCCGACAAAGACGGCTTTTGGAGATTTCAAACCTCTAATTCTTAATTAAATAGCAAAAGACATTCTTGGACAACAGGAAAGAAAACTAAAACAAATTAAGGAACTGTCTTATGTAATAATTAAATAATGTGCGTAGTAATTGGGAGTAATAGTGGCCTAATTTTGCGCAGTAATAGCTACGATGTAAAGTGCAATTTCCTGTACATATAATATAGTGAAATTTATAAATCACTGCTTAGTCTGATGCAAATATTTATAAATATTAACATGTATGGCATAGTATAATGTGTAGTTAAGGTAAGTTATAATGTATCGCATAATGCATGGTAAAATTATTAGTGTAATTTATAGTAAATTGCCGCTAATTTCTCAGCGAGCGCAATAGACGTGCTCACAATCTCCCGCCGTTCCGCAAATGCATTTCGCACGTGATAGGGACACGTTCTTTTCTGCACTAATGCGATGGAATTATGAGTCTAATGGCTGAGGAAGTAATGGCTTTCATGCTGAAGATGTAAAACGCTGACAAGATTAAGTGCTCCAAGAAGCGGACAATTCTATTTCGCCATCCATCTTCCTTCGGACGTGAAGCGTCGAAGAATGGAAATCACGACTTTGACAAAGTAACCGACGGAAGCAATTTGAGAAGAAAAGGCCGTCGAAATTTCTTCGGAGCATTTTTTCTAATATCTGCACTTTCGAAACATCGTATGCTCCAACGTTTTTACGCTTTTTTGCGTGATAAATCAACACCCGCGATATTATTTCGCTTTTGTAATGTGCATGCATACGTGCATGTATCGATCACGCTGTTCCACTTCGGAGCAGGCACGGTATTGGTGATTTTATTCGCAATACTCCTCCACGCTTCGCCATCTTTGAATATGTGTCACACTTCCTCGATACATTTTTCATGTTCCCACTTTGATTTTTAAGCGACGTATTTCTCTTTTCCAGGATGTCATTTTATTAATCGCCCGGCTTTCTGTCTTTCAGGCTATTGTCTGTAAAGTATTCAGTTCAGAAGACCGGTTGGTATCCCACCCCCACTAGCATTAGCGACCAAGAGTAAGCAGAGAAGGATGAGGCTTACAAGGCAGGATGAGGAGTGAGGTAGTTTCAGCCTGGCTTTTTTCACCAAAACAGAATGCTATCGATGGAACATGCCTAAGCAACTGAAGAATATAAAACGACTCTATGAGTAATAACGGTTTAGGTATTCCATAAGTAAATACCTTTATTAGCTTCACTATTTAGCACACTCATACCTCATTAGCTATCATTTCATCAAAGCCTTAATCAAGACTCTGAAAAAAAGTAAATGAAAGATACATTTTTCTCTATCCTGTAACAAAAGACAAATGAAACTATTCCATTCATTAGAATATGGTAGCAGAGACTTTGGGTTACTCAAATTGTTATAATTTACCATCAATAAGGTGAAAATACGTGTGCGTCCCGATTTTATTGTGTCTCAGTTTTGTACTGTCATTCCTGATTTTGTAAAGTCTACCTTGCTACAGTAATTATTCCTCAAATTTCCTGTTTTCTTGTAGCCACGAGAAGAAAATTAAGAGTAATAGAGTAATCTAAATCAATTCTTGTTATGGTAAGCATCAATTGTGGTCTCAGATGCCACCTGTCATATTTTCCCTGGAATTCAAATATTCACTTAATACGTCACCAGACGCAGACATCAGACCAGTAGTCTTCCTGTGTTCTTAGACATTGTATTTTTGAGTGTGTAAATTAGAGTATTCAACGATTTGTTTGAAATTTGCCTGTAATATAGGGTTTATCATATTATCAACTTTTGATTCTTTGGTTTCTCAATTCACCGCTCATTCTCATCATAAAATATCTTCGTTTACTTGCTTTCAATATTTTTTCTCAAAACATAAAACACTTATTTGTCCTGGTCACTAGCTCTTTCATACTGCCAAAGTTATTAAGAGCTTAGTTTTTTCTTTTTTCTGACGATAAAACTCTTTATCAATAACTTGGATAAATAATTTGGATTGGTTAGAGAAAATGGACCATGGTTATCAAGATATAATATATATAGTAAATTAACGATTTTTGTTAACAAAAGAGCAAATTGAACAATAAAATGGCACTAATATATTGATAATGTTCATTATCATGAGGCATGTTTGCGAAAACTATAGTTGACGGCTTGCAAATTTTTCAAGTATTATGGGATAGAAGGTAATTCGGTTTGGCAGCATCAAAAAAAGACTTGGTGGGCTGCCAGCATAAGAAGAATCCTTGATCAACATCAGGGATTGTCAATCATAACCAAGACATACACCACAGATAGGAATATAAAAATAAGAAGTTTCATATCGATTTTTTATTTTATTATTATATTATAACGCTTTTAATTGGGTTAAATGTTAGCATTTTATAAATTAATGATAAAAATAATAATAATTATTATTATCCAATACAAACTGTTTCCTTCAGGCACTTATTTAAGTGATTAAGTAATATTTCACCTGCAAATGCTTCAAACTAGTTATTTACGAACAACCAAAGCGTATTTAAAGTGATATTAGTGGTACGAATACAAATGGTTTAGTAACCCTGGACTAGATTCAATCATCATCTCTTCACTTATCACTGGCACTGCACATCCTGCTTAATCCATACAGGGTCGTCATACAGCCTTCAATGCTGTTTAGAATAAGGACCGTATAGCTCTTCCGCAATTAGTACGCAGATAGAACTACTACTTGGGATAACTCTTTTTCCTTTTACCACAGGACGCAAGAATCATCTCCTACAGTAGCGAACATGGAATACTGGAGAGCTGAAGAAGGGCAAGTGAACAAGAGCTGTTATCGAGAATGTTTGCAAACTTATTTGGGTGTGCTCGTGGAATCGATCGACTCTCTGCTGTCCGGAAATTGTAGGTCACTCGCCGCGAAGAATGCGAATGCTATCGAAGATGCTATTGCTAATCGAATGATATCGATTCTGCAATCGAACGTGCCAAGGCATCCGGAGAATGCATCCCTTCGGAAGGACAAGTCACTTCCAGAATCACAAGACGTACCGTAGGAGAAGACGCTCTAAGTCGATCTTAATTCTATCGAAACAACAGTAAGCAATCGACTACGAAACTATCCGCAAAAGGCTTAAATATAATGTATGGTAATTCGGGTAGAGATGCCCCACTTAAGGAAATGACTTCATAACAATGATTTCAGTGATAACAAGAATGTGAAAATGCGTGACAGAGTATACAATTTATTAATTATTAACAGTATGTAAACAAATTTTGTTTGAAAAATTTTCACCCGAAATATTAATTTTTTCTGCACCTATGCATTTGGCCATCTCTCCCAAGAGTTCGGGTGAGACGCCCCACCTCTGTGGGAGAGATGCCTCATAACCTTAAACTGAATTTAATCTGAAGAGCGCTTGTTATATGACGAAATTGTTAAATTTAACTTGAAATTAGGTTATAACTAAACGTTATAGTTAACTTTAAAAACTTTTTAGAAGTTTGAATTTGCCTCATATTCTAGTCCCATAGGAGACATCTCAGCCTCCTCTAGAGGCATATAAATAGCATATTTAGGTTTGATTATCAGTTTTTTTCAAGTGTCATCTTTTTACGCAAAAATATGGTCGTTTTAACCGAAAATATTTTTATGACAATTTTGATGTTTTTGGCGAAATTTCGAAACGGAGGCAAAATTTTTCACAAAAGATATTTCTTGATTTCGAAAAACATTTATATTTGTAATATCCATGCGGGAGGGCCACTTTTACCGGGTATTAATTTCGATCAGAAAAAATGTGGCAAAACGCTCCACCATAGTGCTTAATAAACCTTAATAAACAATACGTCATCTTTTGATTGTGCATAAGATGCATTCGACCGTGGATTTAAGTTTGAATTGAAATTTAAATGTAGATTACAAAAATTTTCTTGAAAAATGCCTTAACCAGTATCACCTTAAAGTTGAATTGATACTAATAAGGCACATATATCTAAAGATAGCACTGGGGCATCCCTCCCGTAAAGAGGTGGGGTGGGTCTATCCTTTCAGTACGGGAGAGATGCCCATACAGCCTCGGGAGCTACACTTTGTCACAAGATAGCCAGTCACTGCACGTCGATATAAGACGAGCCTAGTGCTACAAGTTTTCACCATTAATTCAAAATAATCAAGCACTTAACCTGATGCCAATCAGAAACAAAATACTTTATCTTATAACAGGGCGGAAAAAAATAGTACCTACATGAAATGATGTTATAAAATTACCTTAAAAGAATTAATCGCCGTAAAGCTCTTACAGATAGACAGGTGCCTTTGAAATGACTGACACACACCGTCAGTAGAGCAATCTTGTACTTTTCCTTAAAAATACTACGACTGGGGCTTCTCTCCCGGTGGGGCATCTCACCCAGAATTACCTTATATTAAAAGATAGCAATACTAATTATTATGCATATCATTAGTCCGGTAGTATTTCATCCAATTATGACGATTCTTCATCATCATTCAACCCCCCTTTTTACACTCACGTACAACCATCCAGGAATCGAACCCGGGATCTCAGCGTTGCAGGACTAGCTCACCAACCTTTACGCCACTTACTCTAACCGCCATATATATGTAACTGCATTGTGAATATAGAAAATAGATTACAAACAAAAGAATTGTGTATATATAGTCAATATATTGTTTTTAATTGAAAATTTATAGATTTATATTCTTGTGATGTAGTAAGCATTAGGTAATATGAAAATCAGATTGTAACGATGAAAATGTAGAAATAAGCGTTTTAAAGTCAGAATCGGGGCTATCACCTGATGACAGTCAAACAAAACAGAGATTTTCTAATAAAAAATGAATAAATACAAGGAAGACAGGTTTCACGAAGACATGGTTCATATTATGATGGATCGGGCGATTAAGTACCGAGACGGAATAAAAAAAACAGGAAAATAGATCCAAGGGCTAATCGATTCAAGGAAGAATTTTTTTCCGCGGACGACACGCGACTAATAAAAAAGGTGAAGCCTTGTTAGGCAATTCCGGCCACTGATTAGAAGGGGATTGGCTTTCTATTTTTGAATGTTTTAGAATGACGTTACGAAATATTAGATTAGCAGTTCATCATTGTAACTTAAAACCGACCCCTCCCTGCGTCTATATTTGCATAAATGGCGTATTTTTAATTTGACTTCTGGGCACAGCAAAGAGGAAAATGTCTTTTATTATTTTTACCTCGTTCTGGTCGACGGCTGAGATACTGTAAATGCTACTGAGGTATAAGCAATGCTGAAGAATGACATTAATCTTAGTTACTTCTTTTTGAACTCTGTCAAAAGTGTTATTCATATAATTATTGTCTTACAGGCACTTAGATTAGTTCAACTTATAGAGTTTTTGCTCATTGAGTAAACCAGGGGTAAATAACCTCACTCCTCATCTTGAAAACCAATTTTCATGGCCCCTTTTGGGCTTTCGGTAGCTAATAGAGGAGGCACATAAGCTCCAATAGTCATTCAGGTTGAAGATTTTAAATGCAAGTCGTTAAAAAAACAACGGTATTCTTATAATTTTCCCATGTGAAAAACCTTTGGAGATTATATAAAATCATTTAAGTTTCTCTTTTCGTCATGTCTCTCCTCGATGAAGCTCATTTTTCAGACTCACATATGTCGATAAAAAAATTCGTGCCATAATACACTATTTATTTATGGGTTTCTTTAGTAATGAATTACTTGAAATTTGAACCGATTCTGGAAATCTGAAAGTATACTTAAAGGAAAGTATAGCAATGTTTGCAGCAATACCACTACAATACATGAATGGATTCCTTCTTTCAAAGAGTAGATGCAAAGTTATTAATCAGCCAGATGGTGAATAAGAAATAGAAATGAGATATCAGTTAATAGCGACTAACAACTATTTAGTTTTGGCTGAAAAAAAAGTTTACGATGTAAAATGAAAATATAGAAGCTGGAAGAAAAAGTACGTTTTAATGAATGTACAGTGGTTTGTTTGTATATTCATTAATGCGACTCTTCAATATTTCAAATAAAGTTATTTTCCGTTTCTGTTAATGAATTAGTGAGTTAAGAATATATTCATGTTTATTTAACAGCGGAGAAATCGATTCTCATGGAAGACTCCGTGTTGGCAATTCAGAATTTTCACACCTATATTAATTCCGAATTGAGTAAGCCTCCACAAGTGACGATGGAGTAAATGACGCTCCGTGGAATGGAAGGCCCACGACAGCAATTAAAACCGCGAAGTTAAACGTGTGAAAACTTTTGTTTTGAGACTTCGTTTCCGCGTCACGCGTGCTTCGGATCGTGCAGAATAAAGAGTTGGCAAACTTTTCAGCCGTGCATTTCTCGGCTCAGCGGATCGCGAAAACTCCTTTTAAAGCAGACATTCGGATTTAATGAGATTCCCTTATGAAAAAACCTCGGATACAGACAGAAATCCCGCATAAGTTGGGCAACTTTGCGCGGGTAGCACACGTTTAAACTAAGCTTTTCTGTCGAAGTTTCCACGGCTTAGCGTCACGAATCCATTTCTCCAGGGGGTACTGCTTTGCCTCTCATAATCACCACGTTCTGGGATTTGTGCAAATCGGATAAAAATTAATGGAATTCATTTTGTCCCACATGCCATGGTGTCAAGAGCTATGGGATTATCTTCTCCTCTTAATCAAGGGCATGGATTAATTTTTAATTCTTAAGACCTTCCAACAAGTCCTCCGGTGCACTCGTTGTTTTACCTTATAGAGAACCTTCAGTTAGAGGATTAAAAACTCTCCATTGACACTCTCTGTTAGCGTATCTTAGTTTTTAACCGATTCCGGAAACAATAAAAGATCCCGGATGACTGACCTTATTAGAAATACCCAGTGTACATTTCAATTTCCAAACTATCATCTTCAGAGGTAGAAAATTTTTTGTGAAGATTAGTTTTGTTCTACCCCTGAGGATGTTTAGCTATTGAAATGTACAGTGCCTTGCAAAAGTGTATGGCATGTTATGTCGTTGCCCTTATTGCCATAGAGGGCACTTGAAATTTCGTCTGACACTACATGATTATTATGAGGCAGGAAGTAAAACAATCGTGGGAATATATATTTTAAACTAACGCTACTAGAGAAAACAAGGAGAGAGATCTAAGTACAGATACGGACCAAATTAACTTAATTAAATTACTTTTTGGTAAGAAATAAGTTTACAAATTGCGATAGAAACTCGCACCGTTATCTTGGTGCTGATCTATAGTCGAATCATAAATTGGTAGTGATGAAAACTGAGCTTATATTAAAAAAGATTTTACGGGAGAAAAGTGCACAAAATGGAATTAAGAAGCTCTAAGGGGTAGGATAGCTAGTGGTATTTATTATACGTTTTTTCTATTAGGCTATTTTCAGGTATGAAGGAAAACAGCGGTGGAAGTGTATGTTTTGGAACTTATGGAGAAGTAAGGGAGTTACTGTGGAATATCTGGTGACATTGTTTGATAAGGGATACCGCCTTGAACCGTTGGTATGACTTAATAAAATGGGAAAATAAAATCTATAGAATATGTTATTTAAAATAAAAAATCCTTAAATATTCACCATAAATAGTAATTCACAGAAAATAATATAGTTTTACTTCAAAATCGCTCGCTTATGTTCTAGATAAGAATTTATTTCCCTGAAAATTTTCCTTTTAAAATTCATTATCATATAAAGCAATCTATTCCTATGCAAAACATTATACATATTTACCTATTCCTATGCTGAAAATCATAGATACATTTCTCTCGAAAGGAATTAATTTCGTTGAAAATATGCTTTTTATATAAGAATCGTGTTTTTTTTTCCTTAAAGTATTTGATATTATTGAAAAGTATATACTTTACATGAAAATATATACAAGTTTTGCTCAAATGCGGAATTTATATCGACGAAAAAACCATATTTTTATGTAAAAAATCGTACGATATATTCCATAATAGGATTTAATTTCGATGATAACAATAAATTTAAACGTTAAAAATTCGTTTATAAGAGAAGATTATTACGATTAAATAATATATTTTACGCCACAAGGCATAAAGTTTTTTGTTTTAATAATTTAGTACATTTTAATACATATTAAATGTAAAAAAATACGAATTTTGTTCTAGGTAAAAATTAATTTCGCTGAACTAAATATATATTTTTACGCCAAAGTCATTAAATTTTCGCAATAAGTATGAATTATTTTCCGATTAAACCGTGAAAATTTTTTTTGTAAAAAATATTTTATTTTATCGAAATCGTAAGATTTTGGCTCCAATTAGGAATTAGTTATGCTGAAAAATAACATATAACTACGCAAAAAATCCTCATATTTTAAGTCTCAATAAGAAATTAATATAAATCTTTTGCCATAATCGTCCTATATTTGTTCTTCAGAAAACTTTTCTTTCATAAAAATATTCTATTTTTAAATAATTATCGCTAGATTTTAATTATCGTTAGAAATTAATTTCTTCACTGGTATTAAATTTCACTGAAAATACGCTTTTTTACTTAAAAATTGTCGGATTGATTTAAAATATGAACTAATATAGCTGAAAATATTGTAATTTACTGTAAGTTTCGATCAAAAGAAAAACATATGTCGTTGAAAATTATAAATATTTATACATAAAATCGAAGGATTATATTTATTGTAGAAATTATAGTATAAATAAAATTTGGATGAAAATAATCACGTTTTACAATAAAATTGGCATATTTTTTATAACGAACTGACATTGCCGAAAATAATCCAATATGGAACTTATTTAGTTGAAATTATATACTATTCTCTAATAAATCGTACAATTTTTGTTCCTGATATGATATTATTTCGACAATTCGAAATATCTTATTATTTTGAATCAGTTTTGCCAATAATTTATGGGAAGGAGGATCTTATTGTTTTTTTTATGTTCTCCGTATATATCTGCAGAATCCACCACTTTCCTGATGCGAATAACCATATTTTTTAATCCTTAACACTGTTTACTGGCGACTGTTAAATGTAGGATGAATCTAAGTGGTATTATCTACATTTACAACCATATACAGTTGATTCCCGATCTAACGTTTTCGTTTCTCGACTCTTAAGTTAAAATTTTGAGGTCCTAACTAAAGCAACTACACCCTTTTTTGTTACACCATGTGTTTTTCCGCATCTACAGTCGATTACCCTTGGTCCAGCAAAAACGTTAGATCGAGATTTCACTGTACATACCCTTTGAGACGCTTTTCGGTGACTGGCAGGGTTGCATTCACAATTAATCTATGATTTGGCACTATCGCCTAATGTTAGCGAAAAAATATGAAGAAGAAGAAGTTCTAATATGGATTTACTCGTACAGTATTGAATCAGGGTATGTAACAGGATTGACACATGATATCCTACGAGGGATACCAAGGAGTATGTTATCACTCAATTGATAATGATGGACCGCAAATCTCATATTTTTGTAATGAGAATCCGTCTGCAAACTCATCAGCTTGGTCTGATTGCTTCCAACTCTCCTTCAGAGCGATGTTTTCTTTTATTCCACAACTTTTTTATTCATCTAGTCTCACCTACACAGATCGTTTTAATGAGCTCCTATCACTAGATATCCCATGTGTTAATCCTTTCACGGTTCTTTTATGAACGATGAAAATAAAAATGGAGTAGGAAGGATCTGGTGAGTAATGAAGAAGTTAGCTGAAGCGAAAATGAAGAAAGACGTCATGGCATTGATAAAGTGAAGAGGAAACTTACTTGAGCACTCGCACGTATTTTGCCGAAGACAGTATTTGAAGGGATCGTATCGAAGGTGGAATAATTAGAGGAAGACCTAGTTGGATTATGAGGTGCAGGTAATGGTTAGTTTTCAAGGTTAGAGAGCGCGAGGTATTGAAGCGATTTGCAGGGATCAGGACGACGTGGAGTGTTGCAAGAAGCCGATTATTGGATTCCTTACCGAGGATGACGATGATGATCATTATTTTGTTAAGATTGAATACTTCTCATCCTGTATGGAATTCTAAAACCCTGGGATTTTATATTTTTTAATCATTTTTCTGTTCACGAAAACAGAAATTATTCAATGCTGTCACATAGTAAATTTAAATGTTCATATTTGCGGCTATTTTCTGATGAGGATTCTTTGTGTATAATATAATAACAACAATATTAAACAAGTGGACAATGAAATGCGAGAGAAATGTAGAAGTAGTAGTAGTTTTATAAGTTCTTCTACAGCTTTAGTCACTTTACACATAGGCTTCCACCGGGAGTCGAAACTGCGACCCATGATAGAAATTACATTTCAATTTGAAAAAGAATAAAGGCTAAGCGCATCAAAATTACCTATTTGTTAACTGGCCTCATAACTATAATGTGTAGAAGAAATCAAGTTCGAGGGATACTATCTCATATAGAGTAACTCCGGGTGAGATGTCCCACCGGGAGAGACGCCCCAGTCGCAGTATTTTTAAGGAGAAGCACAATCTTACTCTACGGACAGTGTTCGTCAGTTAGTTGGAATGCACCTGTCTATCTGCTAGAGTTTTACGGCGATTAATTCTTTTTACGAAATTTTATAGCATAATTTCAAGTAGGTAGTGTTTTTTCCGCCCTTTTGTAAGATAGAGTATAATGTTTCTGGTTGGCATCAGTTTAAATGGTTAAATATTTTGAATTAAAGGGCGAAAACTTGTAGCTATAGGTTCATCTAATATCTATGTGCAGTGACTAGTCATCTTGGACAAAGTGTAGCCCCACTGGCTGTAAGGGCATCTCTCCCGTACTGAAAGGAGAGACCTCTTTTCGGGATAGATGCCCCAGTGCTATCTTTATGTATATGGGTCTTATCAATTTAACTTTAAGGTGATACTGATTAAAGCTTTTTTCAAGAAAACGGTTGTAATATACATTTTAATTTAAATTAAAATTTAAATCCACGGTTGAATGCATTTTATGCACGATCAAAAATGAGATATTTTTTTGTAAGCACTATGGCGAAGCGAGTGTTTAATCTAGCTGCCATTCATAGCAATTACAAGTTTCATTATAATTTTAAATGGATATTGTTCTCTTAATGTACTGCACTTTTTGGCTGTAAATGAAACTTCTAAATAAGTTCTAAATTCAACTTAAATGTTTAGTTATATCCTAATTTCAAGTTAAATTTAACAATTTTGTTATAAATACGCACATTCCAGATTAAATTCAGTTTAAGCAATGGGACATCCTTCGCACAAATGTGGGGCGTCTCACCCGTACACTCGGGAGAGATGCATGGATGCAGAAAATTTTAAAATTTTGAGTAAAAATATTTTTAAACAAAATTTGTTTGTATTCTGTTAATAACCAATAAATGTTGTATTTTATCACGCAGTTTCACATTCTTGTTATCATTGAAGTCATTGTTATGGATCGTTTTTTAAATTCTATCACTGAAGTCATAGTTATGATGTCTTTTCCGTAGGTGGGATCTCTACCAGAATTATCTTAAGCACATAAAAATCATAAACTAACTAAAAAAACGAAATATCGGGATTTTTTGTCCAAAGTCAAATCCACTCGAGTGAGAGTTCCCTGATAACTAAGGGAGCTACACATCCATCGCTAATTTTGGACAAAAGAACGAAAGAACTGAAAATTCCTCCGCCGGAAAACTCACCGAAACAAAGAGCGAGAATCGTGTTATCGTCAAATCGATTTGAATGCACAAACTAACAGTAGAGGGAATCAGAGGCGACCGCCCAGGGCCTCGCTCTCTCTGTGAGTATCTTAATAAGACGTACTCAGGAATGGGACGGCGGACCTTTCATCATTAGAGGGCAATGTTTTACGAAATGATCAACTTACGGGACTAACATAGCAGCGTTATCTGACGTCCAGATTTAAATGAGACCGTCCAATCTGAATTTGACCATCCCTTTAAATTTGTTGCATAAAGTCCTGATTTCTTGTTGGTTGAAATGGAAAGTAAATTAGGAATACAGTAGCAATACTGCATTGGCTTCATGGGAATCGCTAATGCATTCCTAAGATGAAAGAATAGTTTCAAGGAAGGTGAAGAAATAACTTGGTCTCAGTTCCACAGAAAATTTATTATAAACGACCGGTTTCGACTATGGTCAAGTCATCTTCAGGTACAGACACAGAAATTGTTCAAATATTTATACAAAACAGAGTTAAGGGGAGGGGAGGGTCACTTGTCAACCTGCTTCCTCCTATCCCTCAATCCTCCACTACCCCTTCATCCTTACCCCTCCCCTCCCCTTAGCTCTGTTTTGTATAAATACTTGAACAATTTCTGTATCTGTACCTGAAGATGACTAGACCATAGACGAAACCGGTCGTTCATAATTAAATTTTCTGTGGAACTGAGACCAAGTTATTTCTTCTCCTTCCTTTATGGAGTTCCACAAAGTTACAGCTAACTCTATTGATTATGAGAATAGTCTCATTTATACGTCACAGAGGTTTCAAAATCACTGAAATCTATCTCGTAATTATATTGAATTTGGAGTATAATTTAGGCTATCATCCCAATTGTCTTTGCCCTCTCTTTGGGGATAACTGTACAGGGTTTATATTTTTCAATACCTAAGCCCACTTTCAATATACGGACTCTGCAAGTAGCCTACATTTCAGGGACTGCAGTATTATTCCTCTTGTACTGCTCCGAAATTCTGTCCCCGTGACTACATCATAAGGTAAACGCCCTATTTTTGCAATAAAAAAACACAGATTTTAATTGCTGTTACTTTTGGAGAAGACTATGAGCAAAATACAGAAATTAACGTCTGAAATGCAATTGTGAAATCTAATTTTGTTAATATTTCAAATTTCTTGAGAAACGGCGACTGCTGGGTTTCTTGAGAAACTGGTTTGGCGGAATTTGATAAAGTATTTGGTCGGGGCCCAGCAAAGATTCTTGAAAAGAAACACAGAAAGTTACTCTCATTTTGATCAACGCTTATAAGATACTGCAATCGAAAATTATTTTTAGTAAACTTTAGTGGTCCTATTAGGAAACGTGAGCGCAACACTATTTGAAAAATCTTAATGAGGATTTCATCACTTATTAGCTGATGAATCTTCAATAGAAATTTATATTAAGTGTCATCCACATTTTTTTATGTGAAATTGCATGATAGCCATGGAACTGAAGATGATGTTGAAGATGAAGAGAAAGGCTATACGTTTCCCCTTGGTCAGAAGCGATTTTGAAAGATGAAAGAGAAAGGTGTTTGAAACGGAGCAAATGAAAGGCGATGAAGTTAGAAATGAGAGTATCGGTGGAGATGATCAGAAAGAAGATTGGACACAATGACTATTGAAGGGAGAGTCAAAAGGAAGAAGAGTTGAAAGCTTTTTGACGAGCTAAAAGGAAGAGCGGAATCAAAGGAAAAAAGGAATAGAGATTATTTTAATTACGGAGATTCGAGGGGCCCGGTACTAGATAAAAGAGTATCGCATTAAAATTTCGTCTATCCTAAATGTAGTATGGATATCAGAGTAGCAATTAAGCGGATGAATCTTGAATAGTACGGATAAATACTGCAGTAAGTGTACGAATGCAAGAGGATTAACTTTCTAATAAATATATGTGCAGGTCGGTTGTTTATCATAATGGATGCATTATCTTAAGCAGAAATTGGAAAACTTTATTTGATAGAAGAACTTTTAGCTGTAATAATTGAATTAGGCAATCAAAGAGGGGCTAGTCTATCTTCAGAATATTATAAAATCGTTCCTGTGGTAAATATGTAAAAACTTTGCTATTTTTTTACAAAAAAACTAGTAACTTAATGAAGCCAATTTAACATTAACAAATGTATTTATAATACTCTCTTCAAACATTTCATTTTTGAGGGATTAGATACGTAGCATTAAATTGATATTATTTATAATAAAATTTACATATTATTCCTATATGTAAATATATAAACATACTATTTTAATCAATCAATATATTCGTCGAAGATTCTTCAAAATATACTAAAATTATAGGATAGAAATTCATAGCGTAAACCACTGGTGCTAATGACTTTGGTCTTCCATCTCGTATAGACCCCATATAAAAGCCAATAGGAAAATGAGATCAGTATCGCTGATACCATTGATACGCAGAAAATTCTCCCTAATTGGAATTTGAAACACGCCCTCCACAAATATTTCCCATAAGAGAAGCGTACTTCAGAAATTTTTAGTAACTTATCGAAAATACACATATCTGACATTCGAGATATGGATGAAGGAAGTTATTTTATAAAAAAACGTCAAGGAATTTTCCAAAATGATTCTGGGTTCGACACCGTATCGGTAAAAACGTTCTTCCATACGAAATACATGGGAACGTAGAGCAACGAGTGTCAGGGCCTAAATGAAAACGGAAGTTTTGGAATCCATTTGGGCCTGTATGTCCACTAGATATCCTGAATTGTTTATGAGGCCCTCCCGAGGGCCTCGGGCGAGACATGTGACGATCCTATTCTGAAGCTCCAACAACGGAAAGTTGAGTTCGTCCTTAAATATTCTTCTGATGGCTTTCGAAGTTCTTCGATGCAATATTCAAGAAATAGTTTTGAGCTCGTATTCGCACGGTAAATAGACTATGAGGGAAGCAACGTGACTTCGATGTCTGGACCAAATGAAATTTCCTTTGATTCCAATATTCCTCTGTTTAGAACCAACCCCTCTATAAGATGCAAATGAGGCAATATAAGGTGCCATCGGCCACTTCTGAGAGAATGCCTGGAGGGTCATGACGAAGAAAAAGGGAGATTTCAGATACCCTCAGTGTTTTAATAAAAGCTGGTGACCAAAGAATATATTATAAGAAAAAGAATACGGAAACAAACATAGAATTACATTTAAGGTATCCATGGTCAATTCCTTACATTTGCACTTATCATACAATAACAGAACTATTAAGCTCTTTACGTTTTTTGCCACAAATTTCATTATTGCCTCTAAATTTACGATGTTTGAGGATAAATAAAAAAATAGTCGTGAGTTCAGGTAATGATATTGTGGTTAGGCAGCTGATTACCTACCGATCACGTTATTTAATAATTAAAGGCTTACCTTTTCTTTATAAATCCATTTATTACCTAGATATTTTGACTGTAGAGGCTCTCAATGTTTTTACTTGAATATCTCGTTATAATACGAGGGTGGTCTGAAAACTTTCCGACCTAACAAAGATACAAGACATTTTTTCTGTAATTTTATTTTTTATTTTTCAACATACGTATTAACATAGTATACGCTTTACTTTGAATATACGAGCTACGTAGTAGTAATCGGAATAGTAATAATCGTATTAATAGTAATCGGCTAAAATGGTTATTGTTATCACTATTATGTGATTTCTATTTGAATGCACTGCATCACTATGCAGTGTTTATGCTGATTCAGCTTCCATGTGAAGCTGCAACATGAGCTCAAAAACAACTTGCTGTTTAACCTGAAAAGCAGTGAGTTTGCTGACGAGTTAGCACTTCAATGTGAAGTGCAATACCGGAAAAACTGCGAGTTGCAAATACGCTATAAATGCAGCTTCACCCGGTAGCTACAAGTAGAGTTTACCCGCTAGATGGTGTACCAGACGAATAATTTACATATACATTACATAGCTATATCAGTCGCATCTTTAATCTCAAATGGAAATCTGAATTTATTAACTACTTATACGCCAAAAACCACGGCTATTTATGATTAGCTCTTAGTAAACCAACAATTATATTTATGTCCTCCCTGTATTTGAACAATATTTTATTCCAATTTCCATACTTTGTTGATTCCTTTATTTGTCATTTGATACAGGATAAATATAATGTTAAAATCATCCTTCTTTCTCCTCATTATAAGCTCTAATTAAATGCTTAGCTATGGAATACCAAGAAAATTCTAATTTATTGAATTATAGAACTTTGCGTAGTTAAGACTTTTAGCATTATCTCGAAGAGGTGAAAGAGGCCAAATTACTCCACTCCTCATTATGTCTGGTAATCCTCATTCAGATCTGGTAGCTTTCAGCAGCTTATGTTTGATGGGGTGAGGTTCACTTCGGGTTGAATACTTAACAGACATTTTAATACCAATAATACTTAACAGACACTTATTCCGTATTGCTACAATTCGTTGGTTTAGTATTTCCGGCAAGATTTTCTTGTGAACTTCAACGGGTCATGCGTTCAAATAATTCCCAGCAGACGTTCAAAAAGAACCATTTTTACATCTAATTGTAGCTCATAATGAGCCATTTTTACTTTCTCCATATACGTAGTATAGAGAAAGTATTGTTTTCATGAAAAAAACCAACTTCGAGATTTCAACGGAAATACATGTTTTGGGGTCCCTAGAACACGTTTTGACCATTTTCGGAATGATGTCTGTGTGTATGTGTGTGTGTATGTGTAATTGTGGGCGCTCTAACGTAAAAACTATTAGCCGTATCAATGCAAAACTTCATAGAGCACTGTGGCGGGTGCTGTCACAGTTGATTAGATTATTGGAGTAAATCGGTTAACCGGAAGTCGAGCTTTATACTACGAAGCAAATTTACGTTTTTGCAAACTATCTCCATAAATACGATATTTAGGTACATACCTTTATTAATTAAAGTTTTAGAAAATATAATTTACTATAACTTTTGTATGAAACATATTTTTGTATCACTGGTTGTTTAGGAGTTATTCGTGAAATACTGATAAACCGGAAGTTGCTGATTATGTACTTTGTGGGCGCTGTGGGCGAAATGCCAATTTCATCGTTTTTCATCGATCATGTCCCAAAAAATATTATTTATAATGTTAGTGATGTAAAAGATAATATGATATAAATTAATCACTCATCTTCCAAGTTTTGATTGAATATAGTGTTCGAAAATACTGTCGTAGATAAATATTTACATTTTATATATGGAGAAAGTCATGTGCTGGCCACATCAGATTTTTACATCTGACTGTTGCTCACGTGGACTTGTTAAGGAAGCTCATTATTGTAATCTCACTTCAAGCCGTTCAATAATATCCATTTTAACAACTCAATGTAGCTCGTAGTGAGGCATTTTTCATCTCATTGTTGCGCGCATCGGCTTGTTAAGGCAGCTCATTATTGCAAACTGCAACAATGTGGCACAACAATATCGCTCGGTTTCTTCCGACAATATAAAGCGGGAGAAGTGGTAGAATAGCTCGATTCCAGGAACATTTCGAGCTCCCTTCTGATAACAGATATTTTAACGGAATAAGGAGCGGGCAGCGGCATTTGCAGCCCGATTATATTTACCGAATTTCAACACTTTGGAGGGCCTTATTATTCATGGAGATCCGAGGGAGTGGAAATAATGCGGAGGGAAAGCATAGTTCCCGGAAGGGATGCCAGGGAAATAAATTCTTTCGCTTAAAAAAATCAGCGAGGCGAAATTGCTGCCAAGGACTATTCCATTCGCTCGAATAAAAGATTTTTTTCGCTCCCTCAATTGAGAAGTTTCCAAGTTCCTTAGCGCACTCCGCCATCACAAAGTATTTACCCGGGTCGATATATGTTATCGCTCCTTAATCTTAGAATCACTGAAAAAGTTGAGCATTTCGTCACCAGGGGTCATGCACAACCCCGTATGGTTTTGAATTTGTTCAGGTTCTTTAAGACTATGCGAGAATGGGATGATTTGCCTTAATTGACTTAAAATAAGGCTTAGCAAGATTACCCTCCTACTGAAATTTTCTTGTGTAAATCCCTATATGCCAATTACGAATATTTAACTTTCACTTTACTGGAATTATCCAATAACATTAAAATTATGATTTTGAAAATAGTCCGAGCCTATTACTTTAAAGTCATTCCCTCAACGCGAAACCTTTTCCTAAATGCAACTCAACATTTTTTGTGACATTATATTTTTATTTTTTATTTTATATCTATAGCACAAACAGGATAACCCACTAAGTTTCGCTGTAATATATAAAAATAAAACAAAGAAAAAAATATTCACAAAGCAATAAAACAAATTAACTCAGACATATGGTCAAATCGCCAATTACAACATAGTAAAGTAAACAATAAAATACATTAGAATATAAGGAAAAACATTTTACACGTGTTGTTAAAATTTATAAAAGCTTAGAAAAATGAAACATACACAATGGTCTATTTAGCGAGATAACATTTGCATTAAATAGGTCAATACCAGGAAGGGCACTTATAATGTTATTCGCTATTATATACTTTTATTTAAGAATTCGCTCTTTCAGGTTGTGCTAACAATTTCTATAAGAACGAGCCAAATTTCGAGCACCTCCACCATGCTTCCCGAGAAGAAATCATCACAAATTGTTGTGTTTTTATTAGTTAAAATAGAAATGAGCTGGGATCTCCAGCAACATCATTATTCAAAAGTAGAATTTTAAAGGCAATGGGTGTAGATATAGCCTATAGCTTTAAAATTTCCAAGTAATGTCGAACACTCGAAAAATTGTCAAAGAAAAGTTAAGGCACTGAAACCATACCCTTTGAAAAAACAGCCTAAAGTATTAACGATTTACTTGTTTAATATAAGAATATAATGCAAGGAGGTCATGGATATTCAGATATAAATTTAGACGAAATCGAGGAATAACCTTCGATATTCTTACTTCGGCGGGGACACCTTGGGATTCTTGGCGTAATTCCAGAGTTGGGCTTCGATTTGCTTCGAAATTGAATTGGAAGTGCAGAGTCTTAATGGGCGGTGTGGAGAAGTCTTTACTTGGGGACGTTGAGGGATTTATGGGCACGGTGTGAGGTGGAAATACCTACGAGACCATTTGGGAATTTACTTTACCACGGAATGGTACGGTCTGCCTGGTCACAGAGGGCGTCTTAAACCACTAGTCCCTCTTAAGGCATTCTTTGTAAATTCAATAGAGTTTCCTACTGTATATTCTCTTTTTACAATGAAAAGTAAATCTAAACGCCCTCAAAACTGATTAAAACACCAGAAATCGATATTACGTTGTATAATGGGTGTGAGATGGTAATTACATTGGTACATCTGTTCATCATTTCAACTGTTTTGACATCATTTAGTTATTACTCTCTGTGCAGATTTAAGAAAAACTTTTTGGTGAGTTTTTCTAAGCTTCACTTACTCTTCTTTACATCTAGAACTATTTTTTCGTACAGTTATTTTTATTTAAATTACTTTTTATGAATTTTACTCATTAGATATACTGAGATTGAGGTGTCTTAAATGTAAAAGGAGAAATTAAAGTCGCCTTGTCACTATTCACTCCAAATGAGGTTCTTGATCCATTTATGTATTTTAGCTTCAATAGATTCGGTTAACATATAACAAGCTGAATTGGATTTGATGGTCTCTTTCAGTAGATTTTGTGCAAGAATATACGAGTAATCAAACAATAGAGCAGAAAGAAGAACTCGAACAATATCACAAAGCAATACTACTAACAATGTTATAAACAATGCCATGAACAATACTATTAACAATACCATGCAGTAATGAGCAATAATACCACGGGTATTCTACCAGCAATACTATTATAATCACCAAAACAATACTATCCTCTAAAACCATAAAACATAGCACCAGTTATTCCACCAGCAATACTATCAACAATACAGCAGCAATACCAATAAATCAAGGGCATAAATATACTGCATATAATCTGCTGAAATTTACTTTTTCAATTGAATCTCATACTGTATATGACTACGTGTTAATGATAATCATCCCCATATTTCTCAATCTTAGGGCTCGAATGGAATGGAATTCTCATCCAAAAAATCTAAGGCAATCATTTTTGAGGAAGACAGAATACTAAGCTAATAATTCGTACAGTAAAACTGTGATGTTAAGGATGAAGAGAGGGCTTTTTTACTTTGTAGAATCTCAATAAAAGGAATATCGTGGTCTCACCGATGTCCAGCAATGCTTAAAAACGACAGAAAGAGAGCAATGCTTATTTTGCATCGGAACTTTTATGCAGCGCGAATGTGCATATCTGTGTGAGGCTTCTGTTTTTTTCTGATGACTGCGCACAATGCGAAGGAAACGCCTAATTAACGCTCCAGCATTCGGAAAAACTGCGAACGAATAAAAGCAACGAAAGTGGGTCGAGTTTGTTTGCGAATCCCCGTCGACTCGCGAAAACAACTGCAAAAGTAAAACCAAGCGATGTCGCCATGGAAGAATGGATAAGCAGGTGATCGAGAGGCAAAACTTTGATTTAGTTTATCGCTGTCTGCAGAGTTTGCGATACCGGAAAAACAAACGACTATCGAGTGGACGTACTTTTGCAGGATCTTTGCGAATGTGAAGCAGCCCTGCGAAACGCACGAGCGTGATACACGGGGTGAAAAGGGCTTTCTAGATAACGGATAATGGAGAAAATTTCATGGCGTACATG
The DNA here is from genome assembly GCA_947579665.1 of Sympetrum striolatum. NCBI lineage: Eukaryota > Metazoa > Arthropoda > Insecta > Odonata > Libellulidae > Sympetrum > Sympetrum striolatum. Next base: position 19,611,732 of record OX388349.1, on the reverse strand, counting down.
GTAAACATAAAACACATTAAAATAAAATTTGGCCGTTCCTTTAAAAGTCACCCTTTGCATAAATACCTACGTATTGTCTTACATAATAACCATATTTAATTTTTCTACAAAGTTAATTAATAATTCAAGTAAATCCCCATCGACCATACAAGAACTTTAACATCATCAAGTAAATTGCGTTTACTTTTATTACATGATTATGAGATATTATCCTCTATATAGATAGATACTGAATAAATTACCCGTTGATTTGAATACTGGATATCTTTTTAATCTTAATAATAAAAATTCATAAAATCTTTTAATTTTTCAAAATTTGCTCCAGATATTATAGTAAGGAAAAAGAATAACATCTCTAATGCAACTTTGGATAGCCCATGATTCCTATGTTTTTTAAATAGGAAAACACACATGATTGGCAACAGCTATAGCCTTAATCGTCATTAAATACAAGACTAAAATAATAAGTGTATTACACAAAAATCCTCTTAACAAAGAATCGACGGATTAAAAACAACATTACACGCCCGAAATAAGAATACTTATTCAATTGCCTGTTTTTGAAACCTGTCAGGATTCCGTAAGACAATTACTGATTATTTTTTTAATGAAAGAAACAGGACTACAGGAGATTAATAAGGCACCATTCTTGAATTTCCTATGGGAGAAATAACGAACAATCTGAAGTCGAATTGGGCACTTTTAAGGGTGTGTAACTTACCCTTCAAATTCTACGTGATTTAAAGATGAATAATGCGAACTTGAGTATAACTCAGCATATGTATGAGCATATAGGAACAAACATATAAACATCGCTGATACGAAAACTACATGGATATTTATAAATTTGAATGGTATTTATGTTACAAATTACTCGTATACAACCCACGAGATGCAAGGGAGAAGGGAAAAACACGAAATCATTGAAGTGTGAAGTGACATTGAAAGTGTGGTGGAGCAAAGAAATGTGTCTCCATGGGAACAGAATAAAAAGGACGCATTAGCGGAATTTGATTTGCTCAATGGGCGGAGAAAACAGCGCGCTCTGTCGGGAGAGCGCTAAACGACGAGTGTTCCACTTTCCACGCCCAATCGAGATCTTTAGAAAGCACTGCGAAAGGAAAAATAATAATGGACCAACTTCTGTCATCATTCAGTGCCAAATGATTGACGAAATCACTCAAGACCAGCGCAGAGAGATATGGGTAATGCTTAAGAACGATTTCAGGAATTTCGTGAAGATTGTTAAGATAGAAGCTAGCCTAATAATTTAGTATTACATAAGAGCAGAAGAAAATGGATATCCGAAAAGACAAGAAGGATTTCTAGATGGGTAAACAACCATCCAAAACCTTGAGCTTATAAATCGGGCATTTCCATCATTTGCACTGTGGGGTGTTTCCCCACTTGAAAGATACACTCTATCTCATTTTTTGTCGATTCTTTGATTAATTCCTATTAAAACGTAATTCATGCTATATTTAGCAATAACTGAAGCAGATATAAACGGGAAGTAAATGAAAAAGTGAAACTAGTTCTGCAATACTAACACGAAAATATTGTTTACATTGATACGCCCATTTGAAAATAGTGGATAAAAGAAGAAAGATAAACATTATATACTCTACTGTATGATATTCTATTGCTTGTAGAAATTGCATATTGTTGTTTAAATATTTTTTTCGCTTCCTGCACTACATATTTTATAGAATTTTTACGACGTACTTTAATCATGGTTTATTTACTTTGTTGTGCTTTTTAGTGGTAGGATTTAAGACTAGTAGAGTTGATAATTTGAGTGGTTTTTATATATTTATTTGTTTTTAATTCTAGGTCATGATGAGGTTATCTGTTTAACATTATTTTATTATAGCTCAGCAGGTTTGTGCAGATTTTTCACCCCTCAAATCTTAGTGAATGTTTTCTAATGTGTAAACGTTTTTTAAGCTTAAATTAGGTTATTTATATCCTCAACTACATTTCTCCACTCATCTATAAGATAAAAATAACTTGTATTTTCATTTAATAATTTGGCCTACTTTTAATTGGCGATGGTGTAAGTGGAAGAAGAGATATTCTCAATTTTTACCAAAAGTAAAGACGATACTTAATTCTTTGTGATAACGTAAGTGGATTTAATTGAGAAAGAAGTGACAGACATAAAAAACTAGTTGACTGAAGGGATTGCTAAAGAGATATGCATAGTTGTGAAAATAAAGTAGATTGAGTGTGGACTGAGTATTACAGATATCAGGAAACAATGTGGATATCATGTGTAAAATACGTAAGGACGAGCCTACCAAAGAGGTAAGCAAATATAGGGAACCGTATAGTATCGAAAATAATGAGGACAATGACGTATTCTTCCCAAAATAGATTCGTGAAAATTGTGTGTTTATTTACGTAAGATTGAGTGTGGACTGAGTATTATAGATATGAGATCAGGAGACAGAATGTGGTTATCATGTGTAAAATACGTAAGGACGAGCCTACCAAAGAGGTAAGCAAATATAGGGAACCGTATAGTTTCGAAAATAATGATGAAAATGACGTATTCTTCCCAAAATAGATTCGTGAAATTTGTGTATTTATTTACGTAAGATTGAGTGTGGACTGAGTATTACAGATGCCAGGAAACAATGTGGATATCATGTGTAAAATACGTAAGGACGAACCTACCAAAGAGGTAAGCAAATATAGGGAACCGTATAGTATCGAAAATACTGAGGAAAATGACGTATTTTTCCCAAAATAGATTCGTGAAATTTGTGTATTTATTTACGTATTCGAAGGAGATAGGGTAGCTCTTCTGCGAAGCCTAAGAAATAGAAGAGAACCGGCGTAAAGTGTTTCAATACTTCCATCCATTGAATGGAGGGAATTGGAAGGAGCAGTGGTGCACTCGACGACAACAGTGCTCTGTGGAAAATTCAAAAGGACATACGTCAAACGGAAATCCAGGTGATCTCGAACGGCCCTCGAGGATTTTCGGTCTCATTACCTCCGCTCGATTTGGGCTACGCGAAACGTCAAGTGCCGGGAAAAATTGGGGTAAAAATTTCGCATGGCTTTTTGAGCAGAAAAGGGGCAAACACTAAAGCGAATTAAAGCTCCGATTTCGACAGAAATCTATTTTTCAATTTTTGGCCGATTTGAAAGGATGAAGAGGATGTATATGGTGTACGAGGTTCCGAGAAGGGAAAAAAATCGAAAATCGCGAATAGTGGTAAAAAATCCGGAATTTGGCCGAGTATTTAGTTCCTAAATGCTTTTGATTGATTTTCAATGGAAGGCGGTCCTCGCTTCTGATTGGAGAACGTTAAAATCCGAGGTTTCGCGGAATCTATGGATGCGGTATCCCGAAAAATAAAACACTTCGATATTCTCTTGAACAATTTCCTCATAACGAGGCTATTTTGGTAGGCACATCAGAAATTTATATTTTGATATTTGAAATGGAATTTTTACTCACTTCTATTTAAAGCCCTGTATTATTATGTAGAGTTGGCATATAGCTTATTTTCTATAATCACTTAAACTCAAACAAACACTATTGCAATCCATTGTTTAAACTTCAGCGGTATTTAAAATGGTGATTAATGTTAAAATACATGTATGATTTACACTCATAATGTCAATTAAAATCTGTTTATACAACAATCTGAAGATTATGAATAGCAGCAATTTAAATACATGGAATTTAATATAACTAACCGTAATTTTAAGATTTAAAGCACACTTAATCTGGTAAAGTTTAATATTATTATAAAGTAAATTAAAATCATAAATACCTGACTATCGAATATACAAACGTTTATTGTAGCTAAAGAGAATATAGATTAAAGTTGAACTTCATTTTAACTATACATTATGATGCATGACCTAAGTTTTACTGATGGCTGTGAAAATATGAAAGCTACTGAGGTATCCGTTATAGTGAATAATAAAATTCATTTAGGTCCATCCATACAGCATGCTGTCAAAATGTTGTCCATATAATCGTCGTAAGTACTGGATTTATTCAATCAATAGAATATTCACGGAGGAGAGCAAGGCCAAATTACCTCACTCCTAATCTTGTACAGTAAGCCTCATTCCCTCTTCGAGGTATTCGGTAGATAATGGCGGAGGGTCCTACCATCTCTCCGGATGACAGCTTCAAAAACAGGCAGTAATAGAGGTAAGGAAGAAACAGAATGATTTGAACTCCTCGGTTTATTTACACGGGTAAGGAAAAAATTGCATCTTACGTCCGCACAACGAGCAATGTTGGAAATGTAACCTTATTAAATAAATACATGAACTTCTTAATTAACACCGCTTCGGTTGTCCGCCCACGACTTCTCTAATTTAATATTTTCCTAAAACTCAAGAACTGAGTCTCGAGGGCTCGGAAGAGTTGCAAACCTCGGTGAATAATTGGCCGAGATCTCAGATGGAGAAATATGCAAGAAAAATTTAGAAAGCTCGTTTCATGAAGACTTAAGTTTTTGGAACGAAAGAGTGAATACACAGAAAAATGATAGCGAGCATAAGTTTTAGTTTTGAAATTTACGTATTTTAACAATATTTTAATAAAAAAGCAGTAAGTCATCATTTGTGTCGTAGTGTATGTTTAGTGTCGTAATTTGTGCTAAAATTTTAAAAACATCAACCACTTTATAATTGAAATCTAGGCATGTAAGAGGAATTCATATAATTTTGATAGATAAAACTCTATTAAAATTACGTATCATGGGATTCGAAGTAATAAGCAAAAATTACTCCGATATTTTTTGCTAATTCATTAGTCTCCAATATTCTCTCCGAAAAATAACAATGTCTTATCACTCCCTTAATCGTACATTTATTTTATAAGTTTGTTCTTTTTATGTGTGAAATCGGTCATTTAGTATGCAATAAGCCACAATTAACAGCAAAATGCGATATAATGAACTCAAAATAATATTTTCAATGCGTACAGTTTTTCCTTTAATACTCTCGTGGAGCAAAATTATTTATCCCTTTTCAAATTTGCCGAAAGAACTTAATATCTCGCGGCATTCTTTCTTAAATAAATACAAGTTAATGCCGAAATATTCATTGGATTTTTCACGTTTCTCCTCTTCTGACCGATTGGTAAAACCAAATTTTTGAGCGCAAAAATCCTTGGAAGCCAACTCTGGACCACTGAACTCATCCAAGCTCTTGTAATTATGTTCCTTTTTTATCCGAGAGGAATTTTTCCTTTTAACGGAAGCCCATTTAATTAATTTTAAATTCGCAGATTGTTGGAATATAAATTTTTGAAGGTACGCGAGGAATACGTTCCTATGGTAACGGGTGTTAATTAATTCAAGAGCGTGAATATTAGCTATTTTTATGCTAAAATTCTCTCACATAAATTATGCTACCTTGTGGGACGTACGATGCAGTATAGAAATGTAATTATTATTACTATTTTCGTTCCATTTTATATTTACCTGGTCTGTACTACGCATCATTGATTGTTTTATTTTTTTAATTTAATTTTTTATTTTTCCTCCGAAATTTCCTTTTCCCTTTACTATTAGTTTGATATTACTGTCAATTAATTCTGAGGCAATGTATTTTCTGTATAAGCTATATCAAGGTAAAATTTGTTTTTTGCAACTTTTTCGCTGTTGTTCGTTTCATTGATAACACAATATACAACACAATCAATCGACCTTACTCAATATATCCTTGGTGTGTCAGATATATCCAGTCTCACATGATCCGGGAACGAATATATATTCTAGATGTGCAATATTCGAAAATAATTTTCTATTGGTTCTTAGACAATAATATATTAGGTTGACTTTGTTCAGGAGTTTCCCATTCTTGTCATCTTTGAATGTTTACATGCAAGTTGCAGCAAATATAGCCTTTCCTTCGCTAAATAGTTAGCTCTTTAGTATTGTAGATTCTGCTAATGTAAATACATACACGCATATTATACTTAAAATGCCTTCATAAGGGAAGATAAGTAGACGAAACGGCGATATTTCTCGATTCATTTCATTATACAAATGTGGATTTCTTTCTGGCAAGAATCATGAAATACTTCACGTATTTGCTGGCAAATATTTTAGGAGAAGGATAGGAATGGATTGCACTATTTGTGCTAATTGTAAGTACTTGCTTAAGATATCATTACCTGAGCTGCATATGAAAGGAAGCTTCAATCACAACATGACGATTGCAGTTTTTGTTTTATTTTCGTTTTATCTGTAATTATAAACATTTTAGATTTATCGGTTCACTCTACTTTTGAGCTTCTAAATTAAAAATACATTCTGTGCGTATAGTTTTTGAAAAACTTACGGTGTTAGAGGAATTTTCTTTTGCTAAACACCGGATAGGGGAGATGTGTTGGAGAATTATTATTTTTTGCTACCGTTCAAATATTTCTTCAATTTTTAAGTTCTTTCAAAACCTTAAAGGGGAAGGCATTGTCATCTTTAACTTTTTCACCGTGTGATGTATTCTGCATGGTATAATTTTGTCCAGTAACCTTTGTCGCTGCGTCAAGTGGAAGAAGAGACCGGATAGTCTAAACTCCCAACTCCACCCATTAAATATATCAACTAGCTAAATTACTAAAATTTTTCATATCAATACAAAAATATGAGAGAATTCGGCATAAAAACGTAATTAATATTAGTTAGCGAAGTCTATATTACTAATGAAATCTCTGTAGATTCCAACTCACGTTTTCACGACAATGAACAGGACAGAAAAAAACTAAATTGAAGATATTTCATTCTCCATCTACTTAAAAAAGACCATTTGAAAAGTATACTAATCAGTATGATTCAAAAGCAATAACCCCATAAGCATATTTCCTCTTTATTACGTATGCATGTAATTCATTATCGGATCATTGTTCAAGGTGATTCATCCGAGCACGGCTGATAAAACGCGCACGGGGGCGTAAAAATAACTTTCCATCCGAAGTTCTTTGCCCGCGGCGTCTAATCCCGGACGAATCTGCAGATTGGAAATTGGAATGCAAAGGTGAAGCAGAGGGAATGAGGGCGCTGCGCCGGAGGGCATCGGACTTAAGATCCTAAAGGTGACCTAAGAACTGGAAATTCATTTCGATATACTCGGAGGAACACATTCCCTGAGGAATTCTGCGAGGCGATTCCACAGAAATGGATAGCATCTCTCGGGATCTTTTTAAATTTTCCCGACAAAAATTTGTTTGCAAATATGGGAAAAATCTCTTAACCCTCGCAGTGAGGGAAAATACAAATACCCAAAGTGAATCACTTCAAACGTTTGCTGGCTATCGATGAGAAGATTGATTGGAACCTCAGCATCTAAACCATTAGCATCGAATATATTTGTAGAGGTGATGAGGCACACTAGGCAATATGAGGAGTGAGGTATTTTCTCTTTCTTTCCTCATTGAGTTATAATGCTAAAAATGCGAATCCTATCTCTCTCTTATTTACTCTTACCGTAGTCTTGATAGCGGCTGAGATAATTTAAAAGCTACCGAATAACAAGTTATTTTTAAAACTGTTATTCATTTTGGTAACTTCTTAACCATTTACCTGCTGCTTACTTTTCCAATTGTAAGTGCTTTATATGTTTACTTCAAACATACATATAATCCTTTGATGGTGAATCCAGTTAATTTGCTTTTGCCTGCAAGAGGTTGTTCTTAAATTTAATAGATAAATAGACGTAAATTTCGAACTATTTCAGTTGATAAACCCATTCATAGTATCAATGACTCCAAAACATAAATAGATCAATAAGCGAGCATAGCATTTAAAGGGTTTATGAAAATGTTTCATTCACCTATTAGAACAGGATAGAGGGAAATTATGCTTTCATTTAATTTCTATTAGCGTTAATCATGGTTCATGATAATATGAAAGCTACTGAGGAGTGAGTGATTCTGAATAATTGTATTTTAGACATAAAAAGAGTTATTCATATGGTCATTATGCTACAACTATGAGGACCGCTTAAGATATCATGGCTCTGTGAGGGAAGAACTTTCTAACAACCGCAATCCTCATCTTGTATGGCAAGCCTCCCATCTCCTAAGCTATTTTAAAGCAAATGAGGGATGGAGTTCGACCAAAATTCAGTCCGGTAATGCCGCAGAAATCTTTAACAATAAATGTATTTAAATTTAAGGTTTGCTACAAAGTCTGCAACTTTGCTAAACAAGTTTTCTGTCCGTCAAAATAGTTGAAGTAATCCGTTTTTATCGAATTTGAGCCCAGGAAACCCGTTCCTGAAAGTGCATTACAAGACCGCCTTGAGAAGGATACGGCTGGATCTCAATTTCCGGAATATAATTTTAACCTAACGCACCTCAACTGCGATCCCCGAAAAATGAACACAAACAAGAACTTGATGTGAGTAATTGGAAGGAAACATTTTTTCGAGGGGAAAAAACCTTTTTATTCGAAGAAAGGTAGCATTTTTAGGTCTGCGGTAACGAGCACTGAAGTTCAATTTTCGAAGGGAAATCCATTCACCGAAGTTACGGCATTGAATACGGGACAAAATATGGTTGCAGTTCTCTTCACGAATTGAAAATTATCAAAATGTATTGTCTGCGAGGGAAAACTGAATAAAGCAGGGACAAGGACGCCTTTACTCTAACGGGAGGCAACATTTCCTCTTAGAGGTAAGTCTTCGCAATGAGCCTCTGATTTTGTTAAAATTTGGTGGTAGTTTGTACGAAATAGCAACAAAAATTGCGCTGTAAAGTGTACACAAAATGTATGGTTCATGGATAAAAATGACTTTTAAATATGAGCTACTTAGAAGGAAATTAGTGACATTCAACATTATTTTCGTTAGTAGAGCGTTAAACTAATTTTGAAGTGTTGTTAGTTCATCTATTGGATTTGACATTTCACGGAATTTGTGAATTTACTGCTAGCCAAGTATAGAACAAAGAATAATGACCAATACATCAAGTAAAAGATAACTTTAATCTTTCTAGAAGGCATTTTTCTTAGTTGGAGCAGAGTTTGAGCTCATTAGAAAGAAAGTTATCTTTATCAGAAAGGAAATTACAGTAACCCAAAAATCTCCACATTTTGCAAGTCAAAGCTTTATCAGTCATCACTATAATTCAATTGAAAATGTATGAAGCAGTTCATAATTATTCAATTTTATCCTGAATTGCATGTGAGCTAAGTGCTTTAAAAATTTCAAAGATCAGTTATGTTGTTGAAATTTGGCGGAAATTAAATAAATATAATTTCAGGATTTCACATTAAAGAAAATGTACGAGTTATTTATATAAAAGAGTCCACTTGAAAAAAATGTAAATCCGATAGTTGCTTAGGACGTGAAAGATATCGTGTTCGAGGTCAAATTATGGTTTATTTTATCGTTACAACAGTGTAAGTTTCTTTTCGTTCTTGCGATCTTCAGATTTTTGGAAAACCAAAAATTCACTATCCCTAGATTGTTACGGAGGGATTGACGAAACTTATTTTTTAAATCTTACTGACTTTATCTGCCCGCGATACTTTCGCGAAAGATTTCTTTGACTTTGAATATCCCAACTTCCTCATGCCATCGCCCCTTCACATTCTATAGCAAGCGCCCCGAATCATTATCTACATTTTTTGTAACAGAATGAAATGAAAATCAGACTTATAGTGATAAAAACCTCTGTCATGTCACTAAGAAAGATATGCCCTGACGTTTTTCTGCTATCTTGAACCGAGGATTTTTTATTTGGAAATAAAAAAAGAGACAAGAAATGCTAGTGTCAAGTCCCTCTATTTAGCACATCGGCCCTCTGGCTACGATATCGTTCACTTTGAGAAACACTGACTCAAAGGCATATTCATTATGCGCTTCGCAAGCATATTACACTGGTTAACAACGTTTTTGTTACAAAGAATGTGATAGATGTTCTAAGCTAATGCGATGGTGCTGAATCTAAAAAATTAAATCAATATTTCCCTATAAAGCTCAGTTTTTTGTAATACACTAAGGCATTTTCCAAAATAACTTCAAAATGCTGATGCTAGCTTATTATGTAATAGCAAGTTCTTTTGTTCTAGAGATACAATTATTGAAAATCGGTCATATTATGTACATAGAACTTTATGCGTGTACCTGAAGTCATATAACAATTTCTTCTTACACTAACCCCAATTTTAAATGATAATTAATATTAGTAATTCTAATATGTACGTTTCGCTGTCTGATACACAGGTGACTGGCTTAATCACGAGCGGGAGTTGGACAGCCAGTTGGACAGACAGATTTAAAGAGCATATTGCTCATTTCAAATATGGAAGATATGAAAATTCAGCTGTTGCGAAACATATGGCAGATAATACACACAATATTACTATAAACAATTTAACACTTCTCTGTAATGCAAATTTTGGTCTGGATCCTTGGGATTTTTTTTATATTTAAAAAAACTTAGATAATATTATGAATAACTACGTTGATTTTGATAAAACTTTATATTCTCTGATCGACAACACCTGACATCTTTTCGTTTTTCCATTGTTTTTCCTTTGCTGTCCATGCGAAATGAAGGAGGTAAATTGGTACTTTTTTCTCAGATTATGATTCGGTTCTGATGAGGACACCACTACCGAGCAATTAGAGAGCTATACTTGAGGATGAGGCAAAATAAACGAAAGGACGATATTTTCGGACCTGTTTTCTTCAGGCCATCGAAACATTATTTTCGTGCAAATTTGTTCTCCTGTCCAAAGAAACAACGCGATTTTGGCTCAGGTTATTTTCCGATAACAACTATCATACCAATTTAGGTCAGTTTATGGGCTATTATGTTATCATTATAACCCTTATTTAACGTGTTTATGATTTTTAAATTTTTAATAATATCACATTTATAGTTTGGACGAAGCACCAAAAACCATCAAAGCACTAGAACAGTCATAGCATTTAAGTTCTTGGGTGGTTTTTGGTACTTCGTTTATTCTATATTCCAGCCATCAGCGGCCTTCCATTACTATTATATTTATAAATATCACATTTGGTGAATAATCAGAGTGAATTCGAGGTTTTAAAGAAATAATCAAAGTAAGAATCCAACAAATGAAATGTTAGTATTCGCAAGTGGTAATAAGTCACAGTTACAGGTGATAAAAAAACATTTGTAAATGTAACTACTGTAACCCATCTGTCTGTTAAGTATTCGGCCAGGTTGATACCTCACCCTTTCTAACGTTAGCTAGCAAGAGCTAGTAGAGGGGAATGAGGCTTATTGGACAGGATGAGGAGTGAGGTAGTTGGCTACTGATTCCTCACCAAGCCAGAATGCTATAATTGAATAACATTCACTTAAGTGAAGCACAATGACTCTATGAGTAAAATTTTTCTTGGCATTCCAAAAGGAGACCCCTTAATCAGTGCAATTATCCACTCATACCTCAGTAGCTATCGAATCATAACAGCTATGAACAATTTTTTGACTATGTTAAATGTAACATATAATTTCTCTATCCTGTGACAGATGAAGAATGAAAAATATCCATCAGGATATTGTAGGAGGAATTACTGTTATGTCAAAAAATTGAAATTCGGTACAAGGTGTGTGATTTCCGGTGTCTGTTCAGGTACAAGAATTTTAATTTTTTGGCTCGTTTCTTTCTACCGATGAAAATAACGGTTTCTCCGGTTTCGGTTTTTACTTCGATTCTGGTTCGACTCCCGGTTTTAACTCCTGGAACCACGGAAATGTTCCCGAACTGAAGAACACCAGGTAACTAGAAAACAGCACCCCCTAGCATCGGAAAAATAAAGCCAAATTCACGAAAGTGAGTCCAAAAAGGGGGAACGAAGAGGGCGTTGGACGAGGGCCATCCTTTCGGCACATCTGAGTGATTAAATAGCAAGAGTATCGCTTTTTTCCGCAAGGTAAGTAATTTCTCCTTCCTTTCCACTTCCGCCCTTCTTAAAAGGACTCCGGAAAAATTTATACTCCTCGGCGAGCGCATGTAGGCCACGAAAAAGAAACGAGATTAACGCATCTGCAAAACGGAGGAAAAAGATCGAAATTGTGTAAAAAGTCTCGCGGCGGAAAAGCGGAATAAGAAACTTTTTGGGAATGACAGCGAAGAGTGGAATGCTGCAGATAAGAATGACGGATGGAATTCGCAAAAAAATGGCGAAATAAGGAAAAAAGGAGAGGACGCTTTAACCGTCGGAAGCCATTCCGAGTGGTGCGTGTGTATCCAAATAAAACGGAAAGGTCTGGCGGAACGGTAGCGAGACTCTTGTTATTTTTCAAAAGGGCTAAAGAGTGAGGAAAAGATGGAGGAGGCGGAAATGGAAGGCGAGTGGAGGAGTCCTAAGGGTGGAGGAGTCTTAAGAGGAGACAGCTCCCGGGAATTCCAGAGGGATGAGCGGGAATTTCTCGGGAAGCGGTTTCTAAAGAAATGTACGGGAAAAAACAACAGTCAAATCGCATGTATTTAAAATTCCATTAATTGCTAAGGCTACTTAGTTTAATCATCCCTCATCAAAAGGAGTAAACAAAAAAGAAGATGATTCTTGTTAGATTTCTACATTCTAAGGCATTTCCTAGTTGTCTTGAATCTGCAAACCGTCTTGAGGGCATCAAAATGGGCAGGGTTCGGTATTTATGCCACACTAAAACTGAGCGCTATGTAGCAAAAGAGGCAATAAAAATAAATACTCTAAGGATAAAGGAATAAAAAAACATTATTGTTGATTTTTCTTGAAAAGATACTAATATAGAGATACAAATTGAAATTAATATTTTTTTAATCTACACAGAAAGTACGCATCATCTTTATATTATAGAAGTAAAACACTTAGTAATTTCGACCGAATATATATTTTGAAGTAAGACGACAAGTTTCGGTTACAAATATACATCTTCAAGTCTGTTTGTGGCCGAAACTAGTTGCCCTTTCAAAAAATAAACTCTGTGGAAATTAACAAGTGCTTTACTTCTTTAGTTTGGCCTCCTTCCACAAAGTCGAACTTGGACATATCAGATTTACTCCACGACAATTTCGTCTTCAATTTATTCCTCCAAACGAAATTGTTGATTCCATAAAAATATTAGAATCGGACGAAATAAGCATGATAAAACCTCATAAATCTTAAAAGTAACAAGACTGATTATTTAAATTGAAGTTGATAGAGCTATATCGATATTTACCTGCAGGAATTATGGAATATGATCTCATACATTTTAAAGGTAAGTTGTTTCAACATACACTCATTATTTGTTGCAGTAATATTGATAAGAAAGTTTGTAATTGTCATTGCCAAAGGCTATCTTAACAATCGAGAAAATTCGACATCTTATTGCTGCGTTCTAAAGGTTAAGAATCTCCCGGGAGAACCCGATCCAAGAATTCCACTCCTACCGCCTGCAATATGTCCTGAAAAGGGATATCATCATGGGCAAAAGTTAAGCCAGAGTGGAGCTGAGCGCACTGTGGTAAAATAGGCATCATAAGTAAGTATTCTAAGGGATAAGGAAATAAAAACGTAATTGATGATTTTTCTTGAAAAAATACAAAATACGTAATTAACTAAAGAGTTGCAGAGATATTTAATTTTCATCAAATCACACAAATAAGGGTTCACAATCGGCGGGAACACCTTTCAAGTGTCGCCAAACATATTTCCGAAACTGGACACGGTATTACATTAAATGACATCAAATTATTACATTAAGCAAACTATGGATTGCCTACGAAAACCTTTATATTTATAAATTTAAAGAGATTTTAACAAAACTTTATATAAATTAATTGATGAAATAACTTGAATTTCATCCTTCTTTTGTCTTCCGGATTTGTACAATTCTCTGTCATTCTGATCCCGTCTCTCTGATGATGCCCTCTTAGTGTGCGAAATACGTATCAGAAAATTTTAAGGTAAAATTTTGATGGTTTTGGGAGTGTTTTATACCCATATTTACACAAATAAGGGGGTAGAATTAAAATGAAAGTATAATAATAAAACGATAAAAATCTAGATACACAATTAATGCAAGATTTTAAGACACAAGATGGGAAGAGATATTTTCCATGTTTTCCGGAATTTACCTCAAATTTTATGAATCAATTAAATTAAAACATTTAACACGTAGAAACGGTCATATGAATATACATATATATCACATATATAAAATAGTAAATAAGTCTTTACTTGAAAAATGTATATAGAATGGTGGAATAACAGTTTGTGATAAATGTCTACGTTTGGAATTGAGAAGGAATGAAATTACTGTCAGAGAATAGAATGTTTTGGAGAGCTCCAATTATACGGACCTTCGGATATTTAACCTTATACGAATGATGAGATATAGTGGAAAGCCCTATACTAATACTGTAGGACTTCCGAAGAAGAATAAATTGCAGTAAAAAACGGCAATAGTAGTATTACGTGACTATTTAAATTCACGTTTAATCGTTCATGGTTATAAAAACCGTAAAGACTCTAAGTCCACCAAAGCAGATGGAGGAGGCTATTGATCGATCGCGTCTGTTATTCGAGAGAATTGCAAAGAGGGCGTTGATGAGGAGGGGTGAATTTGGGGTTAAACGAGATCCTATTGTTATTTAAATGTATTCCATTCATTGGTCGGATCCTCTCCATTCTTCCTCTGACAAACGCAGATAAAACCAGAGAGATATCTCGCGGTGGGAAAGCCTCCCTTCAATCCGAAGTAAGAAAAGCGTTTGACTAGGATTTTCGGGTGCATTCAGTCGAAGATGAATGGGATCACGTTTCAAGGGCATTTCTATCACTTGTCCGTGCTGCCACAGTGATCCAGTGGTGAGAGAAAAGCATGATTGAAGAGGTGAACTCCTTTAGTTGGGAAATATTGGCAGAGAGAAGTCTCTAATGAATTGTGAAAAGTCTCAGAAAAACCGCAGAAGGTAGAGCTATATCAAAGGACTTCAGAATGAAACGAAAGTAGAATTTAATGCTTAGAAATATAAGTAGGAAAACAACCCTTGCAGTCAATAAAATATCGATGATTTTATTCCCGGGTACCAATCTGTCGGGAGACCAATTCCCCGCGTACGAATTCCCCTCGTACGAATTCCCCGCGAACGATTTCCCCGCGTACGAATTCCCCTCGTACGAATTCCCCTCGTACGAATTCCCCGCGTACGAATTCCCTTCGTACGAATTCCCCGCGTACGAATTCCCCACAGACCAATTCACCGGGTGCCTTCAATACCATTGTCCTACCCGTGGAAATCCTTTCACCCTTTAACATCATTTTACGTAAATATTACTTCAATGGCACATCTCCTCTGTCTATTGCTAGTAACAAAGCACGTACTAAGAGGTAAATCTCCCAATATTTCGATCTTATTATAAATTAAATTAGTTGATTTTGCTTCAATTGCTATTATTTTTGTTCTGAATTTCTCCCAACTTTAAACAGTATAGAACCAAAATTTACTCCCAACATTACGGCTCTTGATTTGAAGTTGGATTCCGATTGGATGTTTTTATTTTCCAATTGCCTCGCTCTAAAGCTCTCATTCAGTTATTCTGTCCCAAGAAAGAGGGAAAAGTAACTAATGTCAGGGCTTATGGTTTCAGCTTTTGAGGGAAGAATTGTAATCCTGACTCACCAGCTTCCACAGCGTTGAATTGGAGTGTCATCCTCAATTACCTGTAAATAAAGAAACAACGGATGTTAAAACATCATAATGAGTTGAATTATAAATTAATTATAAGTGTAATAAATTTAGCTGAAGCTGTACATAGATTTTCTCGTTTCTTGAAGGATATTTGCAACAAATATATATTAACTAGTGGCTATTAAAGAATACCGCATTAAATCTGTTATTAACATTTATGCTTTTTAATATTATCACCCTCTCTAAAGAGAATAGTGTTAGATATTTCCTTAAACTCATGTGAAGGATAAATAAAAGTTTACAGAATAAAATGAAAAAGGTTTAGTAAATTGTAAGTTTTAGAGTAAAGTTCAAAGTTCAAGTTTAAGATTACATATTTTTAAAATATCCCAACGGTGTAATGGTGAGATGAGATGTAATGACGAGATCAACTGAGTAATGAGTTATAACAATAATAACAATTTATGTACTAGGGTAAGACTATTGATAAATGCATCCGTAAATATGACTTTAATTGTTCTATAAATTATAAGAAGAAGCTTCAAAAAAATAAATCGAGTTCTACCAATTTTTGGATAGTAAGAATAATTAGACTGTAAGAAAACCTAGCTGTCTCGAGAATTTAAGTTCTTAGGCAACTCGCACCAGTAATACCGAAAAAACTACCTTTGTGAACGACTCAAGTCTTTCGGGAACGTTTTGAGCATCTTATGTTAATAACATAATCATATTATTCCACTCCATATTAAAACCGTACCGATCAACTCGGTGCAATTCTTTGAGATATAAAAGGAATATTGCATCAGATTCACATTTTTACGGTCTTAATTCAATAAATACCTTCAGTTGCATACTTCACCAGCATCTTGATATCCGCGTTAATCCTCAATTTGTCAGATGATTTGGATAAGTCGACGGGTTTTAGCGAGAGCATATTTTAGAAGGAGGTTGTTTGAAGATGTCTTTACATATATTTTTGCCTTATTTTTTTCGGCGGTGGAAGCTGCATTCAAATTGACAATCCGATTTCGAGATAAAAGCCGCTCTATCTGAGGTTTCAGGATTGACCCAGTTTGGTCAGAAAATATATCGGATGGCGAGGATAAAAAGAAGCCATCTGGCGGTCCCAATATCAACTGGTGGCGGAGTAAAACGCCCTCTCTCCGCTGCCCCATTTTACCTCGCAATTCTATGAATTTATATTTCGGTAGATTTCAAGAGCCAAACGGTCGCACAGAATAACTGGATTAAAAAACGTAGTAGAGCGGCTCTCGATGGAAGTTTTGTCCTCTTGAAATTCCGTCGGAGAGGAAAATACAAGCCCGAGTTTTATCGCGGTTTTAAGCCAGTTGAGCTAGCGGAGACATTTTACATGTAATCTCACAAAATAATAATGGATAATAAACCCAAAACCTACGTATATAATTTGATGCAAAATATTGTTCAGTAATTAATTTTGTGTATTTTACATCGGAATAGACTAGAATATTGAGAATTAAGTAAATTTATTGAAACAATTTTTTGGAATAAATCAATATAAATGATAGTATATAAATATTATTAGATGAAAAAAAAACAAATAAAATAAATAATTAAATTTGATTTATTATTTAGTAATAATGATTAAAAAGTAATATTAGTGTAGAGCATTGTAGTACAGATTCTAGAACAGCCATACAAAAAATAATAACAATAAAATTGACAAGATAAGTAATGAAATAATGACGAAGACAAAAATGCTATGCGATTATTTACATATAATATATAATACTATTAGTATTTCCCAAGGTGAAACAATATCTGGGCCTGCTAAATAAACGGGGAATTTTATGATGAAAAAAGATATAACATATTTTAAAGGTATAAATAGATGTATTAATCACCCTGGTAGATAATTATGAACTTTTTAGACGCCAAAGAAATTTCTCCAGAATTTGGAGCACCAAAAATTTTTACGCTTTGACAAATTATTTACCGGAGTTAGAGAAATAACTTTCACAAGCCATGACATTTTCAGCTTAGTACCTTCGTGGACCTAGATAGTAAAGTAGTTTAGCACTGCGCGAAGCCGTAAGTTGCCGTGTAGTATATCACTGATATGAAACAGCTAAACCTTTTGCAGTTAAGAACGCGGTAGAAGCTATGTCCATTTGGCTTTTTCCGCAGAAATAATTATTTTTTTATTTTTAATATCAAATTTGCTAGAAGAAGCATGAATATGGTAAATTCATGATGAAACGTTGCGTAATGATGTATTACAGTGGAAAATAAAACATGAGTCCTTTTATAGATAGTCATTTACTAGTTTGTAAATGTGAAATTTAATAGTAAAACTGCTCATCTAATTAAAGATAGAAATTAGGTTCCAGAGATCTTTCTTCTCGTTAAGTTATTGAAAACTTGAATATGCACAGATGTCTACTTCTTTTTATGAAACATTTATTTAATGATCATGAAATTGCTTTTGCTAAGCTCGCGTAGGTATTGTATGGCTAACATTCTTAATAATAATTTTTAGAAGAAAATAAGACAGCAAAAAAATGGATTTAAGGCCACATCTTATGAGTGTGTCTCCGAATCTTTTGAAGTCGATGCCAGACGACTCAGCATGGGTGAAAGTAAAGGCCTTGCTTGATAGTTTTCGGCCCAGTACCTTATGTCACTCTCAGGTTTGAAAGTGCGTTTAATAAATTTTTATACACAGCGACACAATATATTATGGAAAATCAGGCCTCCATAGAAACTCCTAAGAACCGCAGGAGTTTCTGGTCTAGCGTAACGCTAGCTATTCTCTTCTTAAGAGTTTTACTAAAATATTTGAGAACTACATGTCTGTAGGATTTTGAGATTTGGCTAAATACATGCCAAATATAAAAAAGAATAAAAATATCTTCAATAATCGGTATCGGTCGCTATAAAGACGAGTCATAAAAAACGGAAATATTACAACAAATAAAAGTATATTATAAGAGTTTTCGCAATTGAGATTATATAATATATTGAGAACAATAATATTGAGAATCGAGAAGATATTCGACGATAAACATATGCATATTAAACTATATTTTCTACGGAACCCATCCCAATACGGTAGTTATTTCAAATTAAATTCTACGAAATAAATAATGTTTACAAACAGACCGAAAACTTCGCTAGTAGGTCTAATCCTAACTGCAATTGGATTAGTAAATATATCCAAGACGATGATTATTATAATAGATTACTTGAAGAAATGACGAGATAATACATTTCTGTACCATTGAATTGCTTCATTTAGTATCCTAGATTTCGACAAGTTGCGTCATCATTATTTATTCATAGGATTATCTACGAAGATTACCTACCCATTCGTTCTGTAATATAATTATAAATATTTCTGTACCCTTTTCTGACGATGACGCGGCATGTGGAAACCTAGGTTATAAAACAAAATAGTTTCAGTGTTACGAGTAAAAGGTATTATCTTCTCATTTCATCACATTATGTAGTCCAATCACAAAGTCTTGCCTGAGGCAATTGGTAATAGATACATCACTGACAAAAGGTAGCTTAAGAAGCCTTGTCCTTTACATGTAGTTAGTAGAACAGAGCTGTAGTTACAGTTGCGAAATTACGGCAACTTCATCCAAGTTCCTTTGTTTAAGATATTCCACCGCAGTGCTTACTCTCAGCAGCAGTGATAGCGAAATCTTTATTTTTCTTTCGGAAACGAGCCGAAAATGATAAATAAAAGATGAAGGCGCGTTTGAAGAGAAGGCTTCATCGGCCTGACTTTCTCTTCTCCTCATACATTTTTCTCTCCTCCATTATCTCTTTCATCGCCTCACTTTCCTCCGAGAAAATGTAATACCTTTTCTGCGAGATTAAGCTCTTCTTTGTCCTCCCCCGTTTTCACTTCTTTCTTAAGACGCATTCGCTAAATTGCTCCGTACTTTAATTTTGTCCTTTCATCTCAGCTCCAGGCATTCACAAGAGCTGCGAAAAATTTATACACGAAAATATAAGGAGTATACAGGGTGAAGGATTTACATAAATATAATCATGCGTAACTATAGAGAGAAGAGGTAATGGTAGAAAGTTACTACGCCTAGCATTTGCTAGGAAAATTAGGTGTGTCTAGAGAATTTTTCGTCTTAAGATTATAATACGAAATATATGGAGTATATATTGCACTGATAAGGTTAATAACGATAGGGCATGAATTATGTCAAGAATAAATTCACGTTAAAGAATAAATGTGAAATGAAAGATTACAAATGTGACCTGTATGGTAGGAGTAAATTATGTATACATTTATTCTATATAATGAACATACAGCACACGGTGTCCTATAAAAGCAACCAAAATTGAGGAGTAGAATGTGCTGTAGTAGTAGCATAATTGGCTAAAGTATCCGCCCGGCAAGTGAATTCGGGATCCGGGATGGGAAAATCCCGGGGTTCGAGTCCCGGCTGCGGTAGATCTTTTCTTCTTCATTTCTTCTCTAAATTCAAGCATGTGAATCATACGTTTCTACATCACTTATTTGTGTTTATAATAATAAAAATAATAACACGCCTTTACTATCTACAGCTGAATTGAAACAACCGATCATCATATACTGCACAGTAATGGATTTAAAATGAAAGCATCAGAAAAATTAAGAGAATGGTGGATTTACAAAAAGCCTTTGAGATTCTTAAGAAAAAGTCTATCCACTGCTAAATAACAACCACGAAGAAGACTGAGAAAGCTGCGTTAACTTACCGATAGTAATAATTAAAGGATGAGAAGAAACACGAAAAAATCTGATGTGGCCAGCACATGACTTTCTCCATATATAAGATGTAAATATTTATTTACGACAGTATTTTCGAACTCTATATTCAATCTAAACTTGGAAGATAAGTGATTAATTTATATCATTTTATCTTTTACGTCACAAACATTATATACAATATTACAATTATATATTATATTATAATAATACAATATTATACAATAATGTTTTTCGGGGCATGTTCGATGAAAAACAGTGAAATTGGCCTTTAGCCCACAGGGCCCAGAGCGCCCAAAAAGTACATAATCAGCAACTTCCGGTTTATCAGTATTTCATGAATAACTCCTAAAAAATCAGTTGTACAAATATATATTTCATACAAAATTTATAGAAAAATACATTTTCTAAAACTTTTATAAATAATAGTATATACCTTAATTTCATATTTATAGAGATATTTTGCTAAAACGGAAAAGAGCTTCGATAAATAAACCTCAACTTTCGTCAAACCAATTTACTCCAAAAACTAATCAAATCTAACGATACAAATAAAAGAACTATATATGAAATTTGGTGTTGATACAACTAGTAGTTTTCATGTTAGAGCGCCCACAATGTACATAATCAGCAACTTCCGGTTTATCATTATTTCACGAATAAATCTTAAACAATCAGTGATACAAAAATATGCTTCATACAAAAGTTATAGTATATTATATTTCTAAAAAGTTTGCAAATATTAGTATATATCTAAGTATCATATTTATGGAGATATTTTGCAAACTCGGAAATTCGCTTCGAAGAATAAAGCTTGACTTCCGGTGGAGCGATTTTCTCCAAAAACTAATCAACTCTAACAGCACACACCACAAAGCTATATATGAAGTTTGGTATTGATACGACTAACAGTTTTTACGTTAGAGCGTCCACAAACACACACACACACACACACACACACACACACACACACACACACACACACATACACACAGACATCATTCCGAAAATGGTTAAAACGTGTTCTAGGGACCCCAATACATTTATTTATGTTGAAATCTCGAAGTCGATTTTTTTCATGAAAACAATTTCTCTATACTACGTATATGGAGAAAGTAAAAATATTATCAATAGGTAAATAAGTGTGTTATCCTTTCTTGTTTTCTCTGAATAGACGTAAATGAGACGAGGAACGCCGACAAAGACGGCTATTGGAGATTTTAAACCTCCATTTCAACAAGTGTTGTCACTATACTTACAAAGCAATAAAATGTAGATATAGAGATGACGGATGAAATCAATATGTTTAGGGTGGTGCAATATGCAATTGCATTGGTTTATTTAAGGAGAGAAAGATAAAGGAATAGCTAATTGAATGTCGAGAATGAAATCCTAATCGAATACGGTGAATGAGATCCTACGTATTACGTTTGAGAAATCACAAGGAACATGTGAAAATCCAACAGAGGGACAGAGTTGAACTGACCGGTACTCGAACCCACATCTTCCACTTTGAGGGCGAAACCACTTTATATATCTCCGGGGCTTTTAGGCGAGCTTTGTGATGTCAGGTGCACGCCTCTGCGCTTAGAGCTTCCTCCTAAATCCATCCCTCGAGGTCTCCTCTAGTGGGGTCAATTTTCCGGAATAGCGTTCGCTCTGGAAGTGGAAGATCTGGGTTCCAGTCTCTGACCTTCATTTCACCTCGTCTATTCTCCCATCTTGTTTTCCTTTGGTGCTCTTTAACGAGCTAGGAAGTGTGAAAATGTGTACTGTTGGGTGTGCATTAAAAGTTATACGCATAAACGGGGAAGAATTGGGAATTCAGAAGGGCATCAGCGTGCTAAATCACATCCTTAATGGAAGGATAATAGTTCTTATTTATGAAAAGAGTGAAATAGAATTCAAAATTAATTAATTTTAAACAGTTATCGAAAGTAAGATAAAAGAGCAATGGAAAACAAAAATATTAATTTGATGTAAAAATCATGTGATTGGCATAAAATTAAAAGAAATCTCTCTAAGCATACGTATCATGTAAACTACTCTGAATAAGTTCAATCTGAGAAATTCAATCTTAGTCATAAAACTGATTTTATATACAAGTTCTGAACAAAGGTCGAATCAAATATTTGAATTCAATTTATATTCCAATGCTTGTATCTAAATGGAATGCATTATTTACCATTCTATTTTAGCTTCCATTAGGCATGAGAAAATGCCACTTAGCTGAAAATCAAGTTCGTCAATTCTAAGTAATTTCAATTAATGTAATTCCATCATATAAAAGGTTTGAGTGAATATGCATTTAGTTTTGATTAGGGAAATCATCCCTAATTGAATGCACTAACTTAAGTTAGAAGGAAGGTGATTCTTACAGTGCTTTAGAATTCTGTAAGTGGAATATTTATTAAGAAGAAAAATGATGAAAAATAACAATCTGTACTTTTTCCGCAGTATTTAAAAAAACTGTGGAAAAAGTACAAATTGTTATTTTTCATCATGACGTGTTTCCACAAGACATCGCCAGAAACTATGAATTCTACTAGGAATATTTATTATTTGGTCCTCTCCTTTTGAAAATGCATTGTACGCTTTCCTTCCAATCCTTAACCTATTGATATTCTTCTCTTCGTATTAAGCTAAATGGATATGATGATGTGAGAAATGGTTAAATTTTATTATTCGCCTAGCAAATAGCGAATATGAAATTTATCATTCATGCTTTGGCCTTAATCTCGATTTATTGATAACTATTATGTGGAATTCGTAGTATTTGTAAATATAATATAAAATTGAACATCATTGGTGCGTTTTGCTACTTAATTTGTATCTGTAATTGATTTTGTTAATAGGCTGATATAGATTTTACAGTAAGGTTGAAAATGCATCAATTGTAACTTTTTAGGAGCAATATTTACCGAGAGAAATTCAAAGATTAATGCAAGACACAAGTGGCCAATAGAAATAAGTAATAAATAAATAAATAAGGAATTTTCATTTCGTATTATTTCGAAATTAACCAATAGGATTGACAAATTGGGATAAGTTGAATGGATAACTCTTACAGGAACTAAGTTCCAGCCAGTTTAGCTCTGTATGTCATAGGAACACGCAAGCCATTTCGCCACGACAAGGTTGTTGCGCAAGAGAAAGGAAAATAAAAGCATAGCTCCTAACAAATAAAGGGTCTAAATAATTCTAAGTAAACATCTCTTGATCAATTGAATACCCTTTATTTTACTTACAAGATGGATGATGACACATATTTTTTTTACGACGTGTTTTTCATACAACATTCTGGATAAGTGTGGACATCAAGGGTAAACTGTCTTACTTTATATTTTAACTAATAGGCCTCATTCCCTCTCCAAGCTTTGGGTAGCAACTTTGGGGGATTGACGTCGAACCCGAACTTAAGTCTAATTACTTTACCGACATATACTTCTGAGCTGGGTAACGGTTGCCTCTATTGGTGAAGTACCCCTAAGCTCTCTAATGAACTTGATTTGGTGGTGCTTCACCAAGGCAACGGCAACAACGATTACACACAACCATTCCCTGATAGGAAAACTCCGATTAGCTGGGATTCGAACCTGGAAACTTGGGGTAGGAGTGATAGCGTAGCTGGAATGCTATCTACCCGCCCACCAAAGCCCGTTTACCATATAATGATAATATTAATAAAGTTAAGACTTCATGGAACACTAATAATTTCATAGGAATAATAAAGCAGGCATAGGTACCCCATTTTTTCTGAGCATCAAACCAGGCTCCCTTGTTAGGAGTGCCTCTTTAAAACTCCAACCATCTCTCCGGATCAAAAACATTGACCTAGTTCGACTTTTTCCGCATTATTTCTGCAAATGGCCCCTCACCGTGGTAACGATTTGCTTTCGCAGCCGATAAATCCCATCGTTAAATTCGCGAAGAGCATTATTTGACAAACCGTCCGTGTCCTCGGCCAATTACCACAGTAAAGTACCTCTCTCTCTTTCTGTGAAACAAACCGAATCCGCTGTTTAATTAGGGCAAACCGATGCAATTGCCAATTAACGCATACTTGCAGCCTTCGAGTGAAGAATCGACGCCTCCCAATTACACTTCCTGTCTTTGCGGGGGGCCACGACATCCCAGCGATTGCTACGCCCCCTAACAAAGGCCCATGACACGCTTTTTTTTCTTTATTAGCTTTAATTCCGTGGGTGCGACCTGCCATTAGAGCGGTTGGGATCCATGTGAAACCATCAGGAGGTGTTCAAGCGGCGGACTGCATTTATTCGGACAGTTTAGCTCAAAGACAGCCCTTTATACCAGCTATACCCTTCATTTGGCGAGGTTATGCGTGCCTCTCATTCATTTAAATGCAAATGTTCTAATCATTTTTACAAGGGATGTAGAGAAAAGGAAAAGGCATGGAGTGCGAAATAATATTAACAAGTTAACGAAGGTTAGAGGCAAAATTTCAGTCAAAATGAATCACCGTAAAAACAAAACACATAGGGGAGAGCGGGGCTAGTTGATACAGTTTTACAAAGTGTATCAACCTACCCCCGTCTGGGGCAAGTTGATACATCATTAAAGTAGTTGGTAAAAACAAAAAAGAAACACAAAATTTAACAATAAAACGTGTTATATTTAATTGGTTCAAATTTAATATAAATAAAAACGTTGAAAATTAAGAAAAATTCAATATTAAAAAAAAATTACTTGAAAAATAGTAACATTTCCTTACTTCTGCATGCGATATTTTTCATTTCAAAGCCACAATTCATAGCCAAATGTTTTTTTTTGTATGTGCGGACCATGACCGGGCTATAAAGTAATGAAAGTGTTACAGATACTACATATAAGATACATTGTATAAACTTGCCCCTTTCGTTCTGTATCAACTTGCCCCTTTAGCCGCCATTGCAAATAAATCGATTTTTAGGTTTAAAAGAAGATCCAATAGCGCAAATTAATACTTAATTTTAAAGTGCAAAGTGTTTCAAAATAACAAACAAATAGTCTTGTCTTGAAACCCAAAACAGATGTTACAAGAGATATTCAAACGGCGATGAAAAATATTACTTTTCACATTCAAAAACATTGAAGTGAGCACAGCGACGTTCGTCGAAGTAGCACGGCACTCAAACTACACGAGTGCATTCCATAGGGTCTAGGAAGGCGTCTGTAAATATTCAGAGGTGCAGCGACCAGAGAGTATTTCAAAAAACACAGTGTATCAACTTGCCCCTGTATCAACTAGCCCCGCTCTCCCCTGTACATCACAGCATAAAGGAACATATAGCATAAATATTTTCAAGTGTAGCTTGGTGAAATTTCGTATTAAAAACATGAACATGGCACGCAAGACGCACTCAATTTCAGTACTACAAACGAAGCAAAAATTCCTAACGGAAAGGTCAACACTTGTGATACCGTTTAATGTTGAAGTTTTAGTTTGAAAATTACGTTTAGTTAAGAACATAAATTCCAATCAATCAAGATTGTTCTATATCTCCTTCGGTATCCCACGAACAAGCGAAACGGAAACCAAGGCAAAACCTTCGCGTTCTTATACTATTTACCAACGTCTCGGCGCTGCTCATTGCTATGGCAATATAAGGTATGAAGGATCTTAAGTATGTACTTCCACTCAACCTGGTGAATCTTCATTGAAAACTATATAAGGTATATTTTTTTTTCCCCTTGACCTAGAAGTTTTACAATCATAGTTTGGCTCAATAAGGAATCAAGGAAAGAAAACTCCTCACCTAGCCTGGTAAGCCTCATACCCTCTCCAAAGCTTTCGGCAGTTAATGACAGAGGGGATGAGGGACCAGTCAGTCATCTGGCTGAGACTACACTCAGAGTGCGGTAGCTAAATGGGGAGGAGTAGAAGATTCAACCTTACTTATGGAAGAGGACTATGCAGACAGACGTATTTTACGCTTTAAAGAGTGAGCACTTCAGAAGCCATAAAACGGCTCAAGTGTTTTCTCATCTCACAGTCGAAAAAGCAGGGAAATGAATTTCATGCTGCGAGGTGTTTAAATGTACAATTTTATGTTCCATAAATGTCCGTTGTAATCGGTGCGTGAAGGGCTGGGAAAAGATGAAAATGTGTATGGATAAATGACATAAAGGAGTGAAAATGAAGGGGAAAAGATGGGGAAACAGAGGGAGTGGAAAAATGCTGGAGATGTAATGACTGAGTGTGCTATTAGGAGAAGAGATAGAGTGGAGAAGATACAGAGGATGCTGGGGAGTCCAAGCGACTCTTGCTTTCGATGTCCCAAATACTCTGCCGCAACTTATCTCTTATCTCAGGAATTTTAAGATAAGAATTCTCTATAAGATAGGCTGTAGGGGGTAGGAAATCATTTTTCAATAGGAAAGTAGCAAGTAGTTTACCATTTGGCACCATTAGGATCCATTAGGCTTCATGTGAATCAATCAGGCCGCCCTTGATTAGCGTATAGACTACATTATATTAGTTCAGCATCGAAATCATACAAATGTCATTAATTTAATCACCATGGAAACCTTAGAGGAATAATTACATTTCATTTTCACATGAAGCAGTAAACGAGATTGAAAATATAATTTCCTCGTGCTCCCTACCCTAGAATAATATTATTGGATGAGATCGCTTGACCGGCACTCCCGGTTGGGCGATCTCGATTCGGCGACGTCTCATCGACACGCCCTTTTCACCGACTATGGTTAGTAACCATTGGTTACGCAGTAATTGAAGCAGAGTTGGCCGAATAATTTGTTCATTTCATTGGAGATGAAAAACGTAATAATATTTTAATATAAAATTTGTTATTTTTATGTTTATTTAATATAATTGCTGCAATTGGGTATGGTTACCAGGTGGAAACGGTAAATATTAAATTATGATATCATGAGATCAATACAAGTTAACCCATACTTCCTACAGTTACAAGAGGTGGATAAAGGTGATATTCATTAGATTTAGGATATTTATTGGTACGGAAAATTGTTGCCATGGTCAAATTATCTATTCAGATACCTTTTCTCTGTCTTATTCAGTCTTTGAGCTAATACATAATTAGAATCTCCTTTTAACTGTAGAGAGAGCAAAGGTAACTTGTGGTAATCCCATGAATAACATTCTAACCTTATTATGGCTAAACTATGCCAAAAGCGGCCTTTTTATATATCTTATACAAATGTATAGTGTTATCTATATTCGTGCAATTTCCTCTCATTATCTGAATAACTTTCATATTTTCTTTACTTAAAGTGTTTATGCAATGTTTGGCTGCCTGCATATTTAAATAAGTGCAATAACTCAACGAAAACTACCAAATTATTATAACTAATTAATTATAAGTAACTTTTAAATAACTAATGATACATTTTAATCTATTCGCACATATAACCAAAGGTATATTACGGAAGACTTTCAAACCCATTTTAAAAAATTTAAATAAATAACATTCCTTTGTCGCATACGTATTTGCAGTAACTGAATAAAGGTCTACCTGAGGACCCTCAAACGATAATCAAGAAAGAATGGAAATACAGCAACGTGAATATAGAAATTTAAGATGCATGAACTGAAATCGAAATGGGAGATTCATAAGCCCCTGAAATTGAAACTCGACTGTGTATCAGTCCACGAATAGGGGTAACTCTCCACACATGGATATTTGGTTATAAGAGGCCCAAATCTAATTCACCAAATCGTTGCTGCTTGGGTTGAGATAATCGCAGAAGGGCCCTCTGGAGCGCACGCAATCCTCTCACACTCGAAAGGCCCAAACAAACGACTATCTACGCATTCAACGTGGAAATGCCACAAGAATCCGTAAGCATCCATCCCGAAGACGTTCAACGCATGAGTTCTTCGGCAAGAAAAGGGTCAATAACCGTTCAAAGTGTTTCGGAGATAACGTCCAAACTCTATATTTCCCTCAAGCAGAGGTCGAGAAATTTGCCCAAAATGGAAAGGTTTCCTCAAATACACGCCGAATGGTAATCAATGAAAATACTCTTTTTGCAATGCACTAGAAACCTATGCAATGCGTAAATGCCATACATTTTGTTCTGAAACGCAATAGAATATAGATATTTTGCAAATGCATATTAGAAAGAATAATGGGACGAGATTTAGAAAGGCAATATTTCCTAGATATTTAATCAAAAATACAACGATTGATGAAAGAAAAGGGATATATTTGCACACTTTTTCACAGGAAATAAATAAAAGTAAAAGATAAAAGGTATGTATCTCTCTTATTTCCTTGTGAAGTTAAATTTCCACAATACCTCGACCACCTCCGTGGATTGTTTTTTTAAATATAGCATTTCTAGTCTTGAGTACTGTTTAAAGTAACTATTATGATCAAATATGACGAAATTCGCTGAGGGTTGTATTTTGCTTCGTCTTCAAGATCAATGCCATTGTTGATTTCGATTTTATGATCTCTCTCATTAATTTATATGAGGAATCAACATTAACGAAAAATATCAAAGTAAAATATTCAGATCGTATTCCAGTTAACCTGAATTCCAATTATGGATGTTTTACTCCAAGTTGAAGAAGTTTTTCGATGCCAAGTTACTATATGCGATAGCTACTTGCAATAACTGCAATATGAAAGCAAATGTGGTATGAGTGATGCTGAATTTATCTTAGTTATTTATTATTGAGTGCTACATCTTATTTTATTTTTATTAGTGTTATCGAACATAATGAAAAACTCAATTTTTTGCTTCATTGCTCAGTGATTGCGCGATTTTTTTAATCTGGATCAGTTAAGAATAGAAATGACAAAATACCTCATTCCTCATTTATGCAAGTAAGCCTCATTTCCTCTCGATAGCTTTCTGTGGATTGAGGTAGAGGGATGAGAAACCAACCACCCAGCTCGCTGGTGACTTTTCGGACAAAAATGTTCGTAACCAATTCCATTTACTGCTGTGGGAAAATACTTCACTCAGAATCCTCAGTCAGCGGAGAGATCTTTTCGCCATTTCAGTACCTATCTCCAGTTGCGATTCCCTTTATGCAGGACAGCGGTCTAACGTCAGATTCCTCGGATTGGATATCGCACGTGCGGTCACGGATGGAGATTAACTCCACCCTCTGTGCATTGAATTTCTTTCGAGAAATGCTTTCCGAGGCTCACATAATGCTTTTCCAATAAAACCACCGTAAGAATGGTATCGAAGGGATGTCCGACTTGGCTTGCTTTATTGAATCATCTCACGTCAGAAATGGAGACACTCCCTGAGGCAGTTAAATGTTGCCTTGGTTACGTATAATCGTGAATCGCTAACCGTGTGCAATGCAAATTTATAAGAATTGACAAATTAGGTACCTATATTATTAGTTTATTCAACTATATTGATTTTTTTTAACGAATCGAGTGAACTTAGAACACGGTTACATTTCCACTGGTAAAAATCAAAAAACTAAGACGAAAGCGGAATCTTCCCGGAAGTTCTCCTTGAAGCCTGCCTTGTTTTGTAGACATCTTACTAATCAACAGCACTTTTTAACTATTTAAATCTCGAAAATATGGGGCAGTAATAAATATAGGACCTTCAAGAGTGACGGTAAGAATATCGACTTCTCGTCGAATTGTGAAAAGCTTGTTACCGAACAAAATGTATATTTATATTATCACGAATAATTATTCGTGCTTTTATTTTAAAAAATGTCTCTGAAAATAAGAAAATCATCATTATTAGGCTATAATTCATTATCTGCTAACCGTGATCATATTTTTCATCCAATTGTCCTTCCGGTATTGTGAGTTGTATAGGCTTTGAATACATATATAAAAAACGAATTCATTTTGAGCGAAATTGGAACCTGAAAGTCATATATTTAACCTCTTAAAAGAAATAAACGAAAGAAAAAAATATAAAAACAGAAAAAATTGCTTTAATTGCATTCAGAAGTAGCAGAAAGGTAAAAATTTTCAATACACAGATAAAATACTATTAATGTAAGAATGAACGAGATATGCCATAGATCACTGTATGGCAAGACCATAATAATATCAGTTATACGTAGAAAGAATAATAGAGTCACAATCTAAGAGACGAGGTTAATTACGTGAAAAGAAAAATAAAGTATAAATATTCGGGTGATAAAGTGAACATGAATGGAGTTGAGGAAAAAATAAAGAAGTTTTTTGTTATGAAAGATGTAGTTCGAGTAATGATACAGCTTTTGCTTGTAATGGTGCGCTCCAAGGAAAACAGGGAATGAACGGAATCTAATGAGAACTGAATGACCATATGAATTAAAGAAAATTATGAATCATTTAACATTATGTAGACATTTTAATAACAATTACTTCCTTTTTATAATAAATGTGAATGAAAGAGTCTTCAGCGGTTTTCGACGAAGAAATATTTTCAGTTTTTTATTTGTTTGAAGGATACGATTCCTTAAAATTTCATTCGATTGTCTATTGATGTAAATATAATCCTTATGGGTTAAGAGATCCCAACATTTTTCATTAGACACTCATTTTCGTTAATAAATTGCAATTGTTAATCTCATTATTGGGCAAGTGAGATTGTTGAGCCTCTTCTTCATTAGATTCTTGCAACAGTGTCGCATAACTATAGTCCGTTTTAGTTTTGTTTGAAACGAACCAAGACGCGGTAAAGCGTGCTTACGGGAAATTTTCAACCTTAAAATCACAGAGGCCTATGCATGCGACGCACAGTGGGGCAAAATGCCTAAAAGATGGTCATAACAAGTAAATCTCGTTGAATCGATTTGAAATCCTGTATATATTAGTTTTTGAGGTCACTAATTCCGAATATGACATTGAAATTATTTCAAAATTAAGTTTTCGCAAAGAAATTCGCATTTTTTGACAAAAAAGACAATATTTGTATATCATTCCTATAAAAAAACGTGAGTATTGGTTTCATGATCGCCGATCAAGCATATGAAACTGATATTTGTGAACTATTCTTTCGTGGAAACATTTTAATTTTATTTCGATAGTGTAAATTAATAATTTTATATGATTTTTTAAATCCATAATTACAATTTTATGCGTATCTTTATTTGAAAACCATTCCAAACAAGTTATTTTTAGATATTATTAAATATATCGTAACACAAATATATTATAAAAATATACACACTTTGTGTGTATATATTTATAATGTTTTATGTAATAATTGTTTATATATACATTATAATATAAACAATTATTATAATCAGACTCTCACCTGTCCAAAGAATCATCTTAACACAGAAACACTATACAAATATACATAATTATTGTTTCCAATCTTGGTAGGAGCATATGAGAAGTTAAGAAAAACATTTATATAAAACATTAATGTATCACAGCTTATTGACGTAGAGCAGGGTTTCCCAAACTTCTTCTGCAATGGAACACTTCGCAAACCTGGAACGATTAACGGAACACTAAGCTTATTTTTAGGTTGGGTAATTGTACTTGTATAATTTAAAAATCATTTAATTACAACAAATTATTTATGAATATAAAACTATAATATTGTAATAAAAACTTAAAATATGAATCAATAAAGTATTTAATCACTTTTATTCTCCAATTCTCCATTGACACTCCAAAAAGTCGTAGAACACCTATTCAGGTTCAGCGGAACATAGTTTGGGAAACCCTGGTGTAGAATATGAAAAGGCACGCGCAAACACACTCATACACACGCAAACACTAATGACTATCCGATTCTGATCCGTCCAAAGAATCATCTTCCGATCCGGATTCTGCTGGGTACGATACAAACAATATTTGCAAGGCCTCGGAAGATAAAACTTTTGATGGCCTGGAATACATTACAACCTGACTTGAAATATTAGGGTCGGAATGTAACATCAATCGCACGAATAAGTCCTCTACAGTCTTCTTCCTCGAGCACTTTCGCGTAAAATCTTCACTTATTGGAAATCATCCTTTATTGGACAAGATATGTTGTCATCATCATTATTGAACTCCGTGGATGTAGCGTTGCAGATTGAACACCGTTGTGTTGAAATTGTGTCCGTGAGAGCATCTTTCCGTCAATCATAGTAAGTTAAAGTTTGTAGGAAACATTGATTTTATTATCATTAACTTCAGTCTCCACTGGTGAAAGTTGCCTCTCCTCGTTGCGCAAGTTTTCAATTTGTATTTTTGCATGCTGTTTTGTTTCAATCTTGAACTCGATCTTCGGAGGACGACAAAATATAGGAGATGCAGGTCTGCTGTTTTGCCAAACAATTCATCTCAGACTCCCTGTGGTCACGAGTTTAGCGGCACAACACTAGTGAAAAAAGCTATCCTGCTAAAATTAATTTAGTTGTCCTATGAAATACCATTTGCTGGAATTCAATAGCGAAGTTTTGAAGTCCGCACTCAAAAAAACAACTTTTCTATTTTTGTCCAGTATTTTTCAATTCTAGCCCACTGCGCGGCGTTATGTGCATTACAATAAATGCTAACTAAAAGGTACAGAATTCTTGGAAGGTAAGAAGATGATTGCATAAAGATAAGTTATCAGTAAAATATGGAAGAAAATAATTTCCTAATTGGAAAATCTCGATATAGGTACGGTAATGCGCGCGTGTGGCGTTGTTGCCTAACTTCGATTTTCAGTTGCTAATTTTTCATAAACAAATGGTCATTCAGTTGAACGGTCAGACCCCTGTCCACTATGTTCAAGCAAAGAATGTGCCCTGAAAGTTTCGTTCGAATACGTTAACCACAAACCTGGTGTTCCCCTTATAAGTAAGTGCCATGCCTGCTGCCTGCGCGCTTCGGATACTTTACGGATACTGAGGTTACTCACGTATTTCATCAATTACTCGCGGAGGGGTGGCTCGGGGTGGCCAATTCTTTTTCGGTTGCATAGCTGAGATGTGTGCCTACAGTAATATGTGTATATCAACGCAGGACTCGGCGGGACACTTTAACTTTATGAAGTTTGTATTTTTGTTTTTGAACGAAATTTGTGCAAATTAGTGGTTACTTTTTATGTTAATAACATTGTTAATTTTGTTTCGGAGGTATTGTAAAGTAGCTTTTCAAATCCACTAACATTGCTAAGTCATTTCCATTTAATGAATTTTAAATTGCGCCAATGGGGTAGCTGCAGAAGAATTTTGAAGATGAGGCTATTTCGAAGCGAAAGTATGGTTAGGCATCCGAGCAGCAAACCTTCCACTTTGTTATTGATTTTTAGAAATATGTGCATACTTACCGGCATTTCGAATGCATTTCTCAGAGGCTCAAACAATTTACTTGCCAACCATGTAAAAAGAAATCATATCCCCGAACTTTTTTTTTTCTCATAATGACCACCTTTTTGGGATTTGGTCCCACTGTGCGACGTCTTGAAATCATTAGTGCAGAATTTCAGTACAAAAGGAAGGTCTTCAATTAAGAACATCAGACAAAGGCGGAGGACGTGAGATATTGGGAGGTGTTGCATTGTTATAAACTGAATACAGGATGCTTGGAAAAGGAGAGGGGGGAAGGCAAAGATTAGTTGGATAGTGTAACGCTAATGGGATTAGTTGAGAAGGAAATGGATAGTTCTTTAAGGAAATGGGAGTTGCCCTAAGTATCACCTGAAACCGCTTCTCAAATTGAGTTCCGCGTAGTAATTATAAATCGTGCCTTCAAAGGGAGACTTGGTCCACGCTGTTGATCTAATGCGAATGAAAAGACTGAAAGTTGTCTGATGGAATCTCGGAAGCACTTTCCCTATTACTTCTGGAGCACAACCGAGTCAATATTTGCCCGATTCCTCGGCAACTTATCGCCGACTGACTTTGTTTGACCTTAGAAATGAAGTTAGATTCTCAAATTCAGAGGTGCGGTCTCGCGACGTCATCACTCCAAGTCTATCCTTTGGCAGACACCTTTTTCTACAAAAGGCGTTCTCATCTTTGCATTTGGATCTTTGCTTGTTCCGTGAAACTCATTCGACAAAACGAACGGAAGTCTATTTGACATTCAGGGATAGAAAATTAACAAGATGTGCAAGGCGATAATAAAGTTACCTTGCTGAAAATGAGAAATACAGATATAGACGTTATTATATACCATTTTATTGCTGTCTTCCTAACACATTATATAATAAGACTAAAAATATAAATCGAAAGTCTTTCAAATAATCACTGTTATCAATAATTAAAGTTTATTTACGTATAATTTTTACCCGTTTAGGTTGATTTAAACTGGAAAGAAGAAATAATAATGGCAATATTTTGTATTTAAGAACAAAATTGACAATAGCCGTAGATTAAGGCAACAATGAACAATGCATGTCTCATAGTCAAGAATAAACGATAGTAAAATTACAGACGAAATTGAGATAGTAAATGGATTTAACAGTAAAACAATATTGTCATTATACAATATCAGTTTCACCTATAACCATCACAAAAGAATGAGAATGAAGTGAAAAATAATTTCTCATCGACAACAATAGTAGAAGAATTGCATTGAAAGTCGACAAAACAAGTCTAATCTGCAACAGTCACACCTTATTACAATGTTAATGCCGTTGCCAATGGTAACTAACTCTTGGCTCATTGGCAATATTAACTAGGAATACCTAAATAGCCAAGATAAATAAAAAACTGATTTCATAAGAACAATCGGAAAAGACTAACAATGGCTGAACAATCAGCAACAATAGCGACATAATATAAATGCCTATCAACAATGACAGTCTTATCGACAACAATCGATAAATTAATTATTTATTTCATAACGTCGGCAAACATCAAATGACCTGCATTATAACGTCAGAAGATCGCAGATATGAGACGAAATGAAAGTTAGAAAAGTATTCAAGTTTTTTTTTCGTCTAAGTCATTGAGTTCTAAGATTTAAATATAAAGCGCATTCAAGAGGAAATAAAGTTCTGGGTCTTACGAAACGCCAAGAAAACCAATTACGACCTCTTTTCTTGCGGAGTTCGACGGAAGATAATAAGAAAGTCTGATACCTTTCTTCATTGCAGTTTTCGATCCGCGTTTATGACTCGGCTGCTCGCTGGCCTAGTTCTCCCGATATGAGGCATTCAAGAATCCATTGAGCCCTAACCCCTTCCAAATGATATATCTCTCCCGAGAAGCGAATAACTTATGGAATTCCTCCCCATTGAGAGATCTAGAAAAGTCCGACTCTCGATGTTTAAACATTTTGCAAACTTCTCCGAGAAGTAATGCTTTCGGTTTCGCTTCATCTTAAATGCCTTGCGACAGTTTGTGGGCGAGGCTGGGATGAAATTTAATGCGCATGCTCACAGTGGAATAATTAACGTCATTTCTCAGTTCGTTGCGAAGGGAAGTGGGTTGAACACTCCCTGCCACACGCCAAAAGGCATCCATCAGGGCACGAATAGCGAAAGCTGACTACACAGAGGTAATCAGTCACCTCGAACGAATAATTGGATTGTAGCACCATACAATAGTACCACACGTTTCGAAGAATTAAGTCCTACATTTGTTTATAAAAAGAACACCTGAAGAAAATACCTATAAACTTGGCTTTTAAAGAAGATTATTGATGAAAAAATCAATGAAATTGTTCTATCCTTAAAATTAATCATGACAATTTTTATCAAGTTACGCGTGCTTTTTCCACTTATATCTACAATTACGCCGTTATCTATTCGTATCAATGCAAATTTTTCTTTTATTATGTTATAGGAAATCACAATTTAGATATTGGTTTGAATGTACATAAGGTTATTCCGGGTGAGATGCCCCACCGGGAGAGAAGCCCCAGTAGAAGAATTTTCAAGGAAAAACACAAAATTGCTCTACTGACGGTGTGCGTCAGTCAGTTGGAAGGCACCCCTCATTCTGCAAGAGTTTCACGGCGATTAATTCTTTTTACGCAGTTTTATAGCATTATTTCAAGTAGGCACTGTTTTTTCCGCCCTGTTATAAGATAGGGTATAATGTTTCTAGTTGGCATCTGATTAAATGTTGAAACATTTTGAATTAAAGGGCGGAAACTTGTAGCTATAGGTTCATCTGTTATCCACGTGCAGTGACTGGCCATCTTGAACAAAGTGTAGCCCCACTGGCTGTAAGGGCATCTCTCCCGTACTGAAAGGCCCCGCCTCTTCTCGGGATAGATGCCCCAGAGCTATCTTTATGCATATGTGCCTTATTAGTATCTATAATTTTAAGGTGATACTGATTAAGGCTGTTGTCAAGAAAACGTTTGTAATCTACATTTAAATTTCAATTCAAATTTAAATCTACAGTCAAATGCATTTTATGCACGATCAAAAGATGATATAGTGTTTCTTAAGCAAAGCTTTCTTTGTAAATCTTAAGCTCATATTTAATCAAACAATTTAACTTCTTTTGCAGACTAGTGATAATGTATCGTACACAATGAGCTTTCAAACAAATCACGGAGACAAGGGTAATTTAAAACTTCTAGCTAAAGCAAGCTACATTGTTGTATACCATTGATGTAAATATTTAACATAGAAGGTCATGGCAGATTCTTGCACGCTGCTATAATACGTGATCAAATTATGAGTGGAATATTTCTGATTTGAGATGTCTTTTTCAGTTTTTCCTCAACCTTTTTCGTAGTTGTGATGATATAAAAGTTACTGAGATATTTGTAAATAGCATTCATAAAATTGAACTACTTCAATGAAACCTAAAGGAATTCCGTCATACAAATAAATTATTGTTACGAAAGTTTTGTACAAAAATATTAAGAACTGTATAAATTTCTGAATATCATCCACGGAGGCGGTCGATGTGGAAATGGCACTTCATAATAAAAGAAGAGAGATATATACTTTTCTACAGAAAATACTTCCAGTGGAAAAGTATATATCACTCTTCTTACAATATTTCTTTATATCATTGCATAATATGTTTGTGACTATTAATTGATTCATACCGTTAACTGTGGTTACCTTTTATTGGTTGATGAGAATATTTTATTTGTAGGGTCATTGCTAATGTGGATTTTCTTGTGACAGCATTCTGGATCTGTGACTTAAAAGAAAATATACCTCACTCCCCACCTGCATTAGTATCCCTCATCCATTCTTCAAATATGTAATGCAATGATTGAATGGGTGAGGATTAGACAAATGAATTTATAAACACACATTCCTCTTTGCCTGATATGCAGTTTTATAGCCTGAAGGTTTATAGCCATCCCTTCCACAAATACTTTCCTAAGGACTCGCTACCCTATATATGCGCTTGGTGGTCTCCTCTTTTTTCGATGTAAACATCCCATCCATTGTCTATCATTCTGCATGCAAATTCAACGTTCGGCGTTACGTCATCTTTCCTCTGACATACCTCAAGAGATGCATTACACTCTTCTGGGGGCAAGAGAAGAGTGTATCTTGAAAGCGGCGTTCGCAAAGTAGGCCACGGAGTGGAGGAGGTAATTTCTCGCGGGATCGCTCTCTTATTCGAGGAAAAATCACTTTATGGAACTCATTAAAAACCTCTCGAAAAACTTATCCGAGATCTCGGAAGAAAAATTTGATTTGTTGAGGTTATGGGACAAATGCGAGCCCTGGCACCTCTTTTCTCTCTTTTAGCTCGATTTTCGGATGGAGAATAGCGAAATGAAAGGAGTTAATTGAACATCTCGAATATGTGGTGAGGAGTAAAAAAGGTGATAAAAGAGATGGATGAAAATGTAAGGAAAAGCACGAAGATGGAAGGGATAAAATAAAAATGTAAGCGAAAATAAGAGTAATAAGTGATACGATTACTATAAGAGTCTATACACGAAACTTCCGTTTACATATTTATCAGTTTACTTTTGTAATAGATGAAAAAATAACACTTCCACAGATATTGTTTAAGGCTACTAGTTTCGTCAATGAAATAACAACAAGTTGAGCTTGAATTGACTTCAAGTTGAGCTTGGATATATCAGATTTACTTTTGCCAGAAACCTAGCCCGAAAGTCTCTAAATTAAGAATAAATAACCCAGAAAAGAAATTAAAGATAAATTTATTACTAATTTGTTTATTAATAAAAATTTAAATATTTCAAAGCAAAATACCATGAATTAAAATACTCGACATTTTTTTTCACCTGCTCAGCTTTTGTTGACCTACACCGGTGAAGTCCTCCTAAGCTCTAATGAACTTATGAGGAGGTGCTTCACCGAGGCAACAGCAACAACGAACAAAACCATTCCCTAATCGGAAAATTCCGATTAGCCGGGATTCGAACCTTGGACCTTGGAGTAGGAGCGATAGCTTTGTTCGCGTGCTACCCATTCGGCCATAAAGGTCGGTAATTCCTAAATCATAAGCTTAAATTAAAGAAAATGTGGCAGCATGTGATAAAAGTCACATGATAATGTAGAGCATAATTTTATATCGTATTTTATGACTGTAATTTGTGTGTTTAAATGTAGCATATACCGATATATCTTATGCTACTTGGCAATAATTATTTCAGTTCCCTGATAAATCTAATATCATTACATATATCACATGAAATATATGGGAAAAATCAGTTATGTTCAAATTTTCAGTTAAACTTAAAGCTTATTTGAATTTGAATCAATAAAAGAAGAAGTTATTCTGCGAGTATTTTGAGGAGGGTCTGGGAAACTGAATATGTTAGATAAATTAGGAGATATCGCCAAAACAGAAAAGATGTCGCAAATAGAGGGGAATAATTTCTAGATAAATTCTAAATACAAGAAAAATAAAGTGGCAAGTATGACAGTTACAGGAAGTCTTCAAACTCTTTCCATTGAACATTTATTTCCTAATAACGTTTTTGTTCTGAAATAATTACCCAAAACATAAGTCAGGATGAATTTATCTCTCTAAGCTCATTTAAATTGTTATTAATTTAGCAGCCTATTTCCTGTTAAATTTCTAAGATGGAATTTAAGGAAATAATTACATTCTGAATTTGGAGGGGAAATATTGAGAAAAACGAAGGAAATTTCATTTTAAATTGATTTAATAAGAAAAGGAAAAATTAAATTTTTTGATGGTTCATATATTGATAAATTATTTGTGGATATCGATCAAGCTCACATATCATGACAATCGAAAGAACCCATTTTTTCCTTTTGATTTTATAACAAATTATTTCTCCTTATTGTTGCGTTTGAGCTTCCATGGAATCTCTTTCGACGTTCACTAGGACGGTTTCTAGGAAAAAAAACAAAGTATCCCGAAGACTAATGATGAATTAGCATGTGCGATAAAATTTCACATCATAAGATATAAGTACTGCGAGTGAGAATTTTGATCATCAATTAAAGTAGAAAAGATGTAATCCTTTCAATATGTCATGCGACACCATCATGAAAGGAGAAAAAAAGACAAATGCATACGAACCTTCACAGTCGTATGAATAAAGCGGAGATAAAGTGCAACGAACTCTTATAACTCGAATGTGAGATATATCGCAAGGGAGAGCAAAGAGTATCGCACTCTGTCGCGGAGGAAATGAAGGTACAGGGTGGGATTAGCAGGTCTTCTTTAAAGTCTCGCTCCGCCACCATTTAGCCCCGTTCTTAAGAAGTAGAGCATTGATGTGCCAGCGCTACCAACTTGAAATATCACCTTCCCATTGCATCTTCAACCAACATTCACCGATCGAAAATCTCTTCCTCCGATGTCGCCATCAGCTAGTTGCTCTCTCTCCCCGTGGAGTATTGGCGGGAAACGGTGGCCCTTCCTCTCTTTACCCACTGCTGAACTGAAGGCGGCAAATTGCCACTAGCAACGCGCCTAGCGATTGTTGTTGCGTTGTTTATAGGAATCCGATTATTAGCAAGACATATTCATTGTTGCATTGTATGTAGATCAATCATTAATAATGTAACCTCTTTTTCCGTTGATCACAATTCTTGTCATTAAGAACATATCTCCATAGCTAATGACAACCTTGGCACCAACAACACATCACCATATTTGTCATCTCAACAGTTATTGCCATTTGAAACAAACTTCCTTCGAGTATTTGCAGTAAACCCGTTAGTAACAATGTGTCCAAATAGTTGTATCTTAGTTGTAGTCTTATTGTCATTAAACTTGATAGAAGCAACGAATCTCCTTTGTTATAGATAATGTTAACAGTTATTACTATTAGCGACAAATTTCCTTCGAGTATAAGTTGTAAACCCGTTAGTAACAATGTATCCAAATAGTTGTATTAATGCCTTATTGTCATTAAACTTGATAGCAGGAACGTATCTCCATTGTTGTAATGTTAACAGTTATTGCTATTATCAACATACTTCCTCCGTGGATTTTTAGTACACCAGTTATTAAGATTATATCTACATATTGTTATTTTACTATCATCAGCCTTGTTATTAGGAACGTGTCTCCAACCCTGTTCATAACGACGCGTTTGCATTACATGTTTTTTATATTAGCTCTACGTATGCGCTATGATATAGTTTAAAACGGCAGGACACTCTTTATTCAATGAGAATAGCGTCAGAGAAGTAGCGACATCGCGTGTGACATTTGTAATTTAAATATTTACAAATTGTTAAGCATATGAGAGAACGAAACTTATAAAATGTGAAATATCTCGTGATATAAAGCGAAGCCGTGGCTTGGAGTAAATCTTAAACGAGTGCCTCCGGAGTACGGAAAATGCAGCTCTTGCCTCTGGAATATTTTCATAAAATTCCAAATCCATGTTTTTCCTCGGGAAGTAGAGCGAGGCGGATATCCGACTCAATGCGTTGGAAGACACGTGTCTCGAGGAATCGCAACTTTTTCTATAAATCGATCTCCTGCACAGGAGATTTGCCCTTACTGAATTATAGAAGAGGTACTTTTGACAACCTCAGAGAGAGAAAAGTCAAATCCCTCTCTTTAATTCAATCTCTCCCTTTAAATGAAAGAAAAGCATCTGCAGTGGAGTTTTAGGCAAGTGATAACAGAGCTAGGATTAAATTAAATTCTGGTCTTACTGGAAGATTTTCCTGCTAATGGTAAAGAATTCCCAAAAGATCGTATTTTGGAAATTCGCTGCAAACGCAAACCCTTTTTTTTACCTAAAAGGTAAAAGTTGGGATCTCCATATCCAATACTAATCCAACACTTTCCTAAAGACAATTTATTGCCCATTTATTCATCTATGATGCAAAGTATGAGGAAGTATAGCTCTATTATAGAGATATTAATACGATAACTTAAAAACTTCTCCAAATTGTATATTTCCTAAGATTTACGAATAAAAGGAACATAGTAGAAATCAAACAAATGATAAGATATCCTTAGCCAGAGATAAATCGGACGTAAATAACAAAATACCTCTGCATACCTCGATGAAGTTTAATTGAAGAGATGTAATTGCTAATTGAACTAGGCAATCAGAGAATAATGAAATGAGTCATAATTGGCTCATTTGGAGTATCACTGAATCTATTTCCTTTCCGGATTAATTACGTGATTGAATACAAACGATTGTTGCAATTAAGATTATGTAATGTAACAATCAGCGATACCACTAATCTTGAAATTACCAACAATTACATCAATAATGAGGACAAGTAATCCATAGTTGCCTAGACACGCCTGGCAAGTCCAATGCTGCATAATAATTAACGGATAGAGTTACATTTTACTCAATACGGTCAAAGCATAGGAAAGCAACTCCTTGAATATTTTAGAATGGAGGTTTAAAAAAGGAAGAAAAAGGCAGTTTCCTCTTTATCTCGTCGGAGAGACGTAGAATTCTCTCGATGCTCCAGGTACAGCTCAATGGTCGCAATTCCGTTGTCATTGGATTTACTGCTTTCAAAGTCGAGTGCGTAAAAGCTTGTGGCATTCCAAGAAAATAGTATTTTTTGCTTTTGATATTTCCTGCGGCATCGATAACTATGCCTTACATGTATAACAAACTTTCAAAAATGTGTATGCATGCGTTGTTAGCAATGAAGCTCCCGGAACCCAAATCTTGAAACTAATCAAAAGATTCTACCCCAAAAAATATGTATTCAAATACGAATAGTATTGTAAGTTATGCTTTATTAGATAGAACTCGATTCACAAATATACCTGTGATACTTCAATCTAAATATTTCAAAATTACGAGATTAGACATTAAAAATTAAAAAATATTATTACTTTATGAGATACCCTTTCAGACAGGCTATAAACCTGGTGGCAAAGTCATTACAGGTTAAATACATGATAAAAATGAAAGGAAATATCCATTCAAAGTGAAATGTATGTATAGGAAACACAACTCGAGCATATATAAATACTTCATAGTTAAATTTTTTCCAAAGCCATCCCTCTTACCTTCGACGAAACGTAATAGTACTTGGAAAGGGGCAAAGTATATCTTCAGATAATTCGTTCCATTCCTTCACTGTTATTTTTACTAAGGGATATTTTCAGATTTTTCTTAGATGTTTATTTGTATATTTTACAGAAATCGTCATTTTTACCAACAAATTTTGAACCGGTCAGTCTATTATGAATCTTCTTCCTGGTGCCTGATGCAATCTACTTCAGAACGATCAACAAACGACAATCTGCTACCATGGAGACACCTTTGTTATAGTTTATTCACTTACCGCCACTTTAATTCTATCATAGGAGTAAGAATAACTCATTTGTCATAATAATTGGAACGAAACATTTTAATCGAGAGCAATATATTGAGACATAGAAGGCAACTCTATATATAGAAGTTAAGGTTAACAGTAAAGAAGACCTCAAGGAAAGCACCTGGTGAAAGATGCAGAACCAAGAGAAAGCTGAGAGAAATAGAGGAGTCTGACATATCTCAGTCTGACGTAGAAGAGGACC
Source organism: Sympetrum striolatum (assembly GCA_947579665.1). Classification (NCBI taxonomy): domain Eukaryota; kingdom Metazoa; phylum Arthropoda; class Insecta; order Odonata; family Libellulidae; genus Sympetrum; species Sympetrum striolatum. The sequence goes on along the minus strand of OX388349.1, from coordinate 19,568,561 downwards.
GTTGGACGCCATCAGATATCAACTGGACAGCAAAGATATATGAATAGGCCAAGAAGAAGACCTAAAGTTGGATAGAAAAGAGACGTTATCATGTTGCTTTGGGTTTACATGACAACGAGAAGCTCAGAATAGAGAAACTTGGAAAGTACTAGGAGAGATCTGCATCCGACGCCGGATAGGAAACGGGTGACGATTTTATGAAGAAGATAGTAAAACCACCGTCAAGAAGGAAGGAACTTTGAAAGAATTGTTAGATTCTCATTGTAAGAAAGAATTATAGGATCCTTCCTTATTCATCAATAATATATAGGCCTGAAGTAGCAATGTCATCCAAGAGTGGTTGATAAACACAAAAATCTCAATAAAAGTTCAAGAATTTTAAGCACATTCTCGAAATTCACGAAACAGAACACTATATTCCTCGACCATAAAAAAAACTTAACGTAACTTTCTCTTTCATGGTACATGCCTATCACTTGTTTAACCTCAGAACCACAATTTTTATTTACATTCGTAAAATAAATTAAGTATGCTAGACATTTATGAGAACTTTACCTACTCGTTTATATTTCAGGAGTAAAATATCTGCTCACAAGTCACGTTCACTAGCCGATGATACTCAATCTTATTAAAATCAATTTGATTTTAAGGAATATACCATGTAAGATACAGAAATACGTAGAAGGTTCAAAAAGTTACCGATACGCCCTCCGTGTGTCTCATAGAAAGATATTATATCGCACTATCGTTATCAGAATGGTATTGTTACGTCACATTGTCGTTCTCAGAAAGATATTGTTATGTCTCATTATCGTCTCAGAAAGATATTGGTACGTCACATTGTTGTTCTCAGAAATATATTGTTACGTCACAATGTCGTTCTCAGAAAGATATTGTTAAGTCTCATTGTTGTTCTCCGAATGATGTTGTTATGACTCATTGTCATTCTCAGAAAGATATTGTTATGTCCCATCGTCGTGCGCGTTGAATTTCCTTGACTTAACAATGGTGAATACATGCAACAATGCAGCACGACAATAGGCTCGATTTTTATTTTAGACGCGGACGCGGTAAAACTTGGCCCGGGAACTTTTGAATGTCCTTCGTACGCGGACAGACTGATATATAGATTTTTCTTACTGGAATACAGACAATGAAACTGAAAATTCTCTATGTAGGCGAGTATTTGTGCGTGTCAAAAAAGCATCTCAATTTCATAATGCCATCTCTGATAAACATTTGATTTGGGATTTTAGCTGTTTAGTCATGAATAAAGTTCTATGATGGATTACAAAACGGCCATGTTTTGAACATCGTCCTCCATAACTAACGTTAGCTTAACGTTAGAATGAGGAACGGCAGCCGTAAATAACGAAGAAGCATTTGCGACGAAATCCCGCACTAAGCAGGGAAACTCTAATTAGTCGCAGATATAATTGCTCCAACTACGTCTCCGATATTTACTTTGAATTATCACCAACGACTTCTATTGATCATTTAGCGTTTTACGCCTATGCATATTTCAAAGGCACGTCGCAATTATTGCAGATGTAATCAATCAATACTTCTCCATTCATATTAAGCGCTAATCCCAGCGATGCAACGCTTCGGATTCGAAGTTTCGTCATTATTACAATTGACCCCGTTTCTCATCTCTTAGATCACGTGGTCTGAAATTTCCAGCCCAACTGTCGTTTCATCATTCATAGGTTATGATCAATGTGGCTCCGGTTACGATAGAAACGCTAACACGCCTTTATTATCACAATAATACTCCGTAATTTCATAACATTACATTATTTTAATCCCTGCACCTTTTCACTATCTTAATAAAAACATTCTGCAAATTTCCTTCGGCCCTCCTCTCCCTATAGATCAGTGCTCCGCAACCTGTGTGCCGTGAGCCGGTCACAAGTGTGCCGTGTTCAAATTCAATGTATTTGACATTTTACAATTTTGAATTTTGAATTTCGATACACAATAACAAATTATTTTTGATAATATTGTCTATTTTTCAAAATGAAGTTTAGAATGATTATTATAACTAAATTTGCATAGTATAGTAAAATTTGTGTATTAATTTAATACCTACATATTTTAGTTTTGGTGTGCCGAGGAATTCTAGGAAGAATTTTGGTGTGTCGTAGGTGAGAAAAGGTTGCGGAGTACTGCTATAGATTAATATTGGTACCCATCGATGGTGTATGGCAGGGGATTTAATTACACAGACATTCCTACCTAATCCATCCCATTATTTTCTCTAACAGAATGCGGAAAAGGAGTAGAAGTAAATAAGTGTTCTTTTGATCTCTTCCTTGAAACGTTTTGTCGACGCTTCTCAAAGATCGCGTTCGTTCTTTACTGGAACTAAAATCTTATTTGCTTCGCATAAAAACTCTGAACAGATTAATTTTTTGAAAATATTCCGTCAGTAATTAGATCTTCTCACATGGAGAAAATTCCACTTTAACACCATTCGCATCTTCATAATTTTCTGCTTCTGTAATATCCTTTATACTGGTTCACACATACACGGTATGGAGTTCAGCAACACTTCAATCAGAGGTCTGTACTGTATGGGCCGAAATTTCGGCCCAGACCAGGTGCTGGATTAAAAACAATAACCAACCGTGCCCAAACAAAGTAGTGTTCGCTCTTTTGCTAACCCTAACTTGACTTGGATGACCTAAGTATAACTCGTTGCAAAATTTTTGGAAATGTACACATTTACCCCTCCATTATTTCTTCAGTAATCCAAAAATATCTTTACAAAGTAAAACATATGAGAAAATAAGATAATATAATCAATCTCTACCGAAAAACATTGCCTCGTTCCCCGTAATTAATTATAGCAAAGAAATGATATTGAATGGAAGGTTAAATTTCGAAAATGTAACTTCCATTAGTTATTCATATTCATTGATTATATTCAAACATAAATCTACCACGTCATATTCATTGATTATTTATAAATAAATGATTCTAACTTCCCTGATTATGCTGCTATAAATATCCCTATTGTTTTAATACTTCTCACATGCTCTACGAATCAATAAATGTATGCCTTAAGGTAAATATATTTAGGTCTTAACTACTCAAAACTATTACAATTATTATAAATACAGAAAATTCTAAAAACTTTAATCAGAAATCTTTTACAGACATCTCATACATTGAGAGAGGTTGCTTCTAGAAATTTTAAAATTCATCAAATCATAACTGTTAGAATTATTCTACCATAGTGATGTTTTTCTATTAATATGAATTCTAGAGAGAAAATGAAATTAAGGTGATAAGTTCCATAAAGAGAAGAAGACCGAGAAAGAATAAGAAACACTGGATCTAGGCTATAAGTCATTTGTTTTTCATGGTTCAATTCATGTAGTCCTACGAATTCTCTTATTTATTGCTAACATCAAGCGTAACAGTCTGAATTGTTTTATCCATAGCAACATAGTAATTCATTTTGAGAAACGCATCATTCTCCGCTCGCATTTCGTTTCTTCTCATAAAAATTCCAAGTAAGTCACGAGAGAGCGGATGTTACAAATCATTCCATTCTTTTCCATTTAGCCCTCGCACTACCTGTAAATCTTCCGTTTACTGCATCTCCAGCCAACACATTATATTCTAAAGCAGCCGCAAAGTCCTGTTATGACTTTTCCTCGCTATCTCAAACGATGCAATGCATAGCTTTATGATTCTCTGTAGGTCCACTAAAATACACTTAAATCTTTTTTTTACAAAATCTTTTATCACTCTTATCTTTGTCTTTTTCATCTGCCATTTTACAAGCATATTACGTTCAATTACTGCCTGTAGTAACTTTTCACCTATTTAACTTACTCGTCCTTCATAACCTCAATAAAAATCTTTCCATAATGTCCTTCAATTCTACGTTTTTTTCAAATTAATCAAACTGAATTTTCCCGCTTTATCGCATTATCGTTTACATTATGTCATACCCATATCTCCATAGTAATCAATCTCGTGAAATCTTCTTTTATTGGGGTCCATGTTTCATATCAACAGAGAACACACCTCAATAGGTGACCTTCCTTACTTTAGGCTCATTTGAATTAAAAAATCCTTATTTTACGCAATCTCCTTCACTTATTGGTTGCCTACCACACCCTTGAGATTTTTTTGTGTTAGACTTTTCTTAGAAATTATCCACCTGCTCTATCTATTCCCCATCCACCCTAATAGTTGACTTAGCTATCTTTCCCATAGTAAACCTACCGACGAAGAAGAATTATTATATTATATTATTAGAAGAATTATTATATATATTAGAATCTCCAAAAGCCATCTTTGTCGGCGTTCCTCCTCTTACTTCCCGGTAATCGGATAAAGCAAGAAAGGAATGCCGCACATGTATTTTCATATACTATCGTTTTTATAGATTTTAAACCTCTAATTCATTTACAGCCGTGTCTCAGTATTTCTTTCATTACAAGAACAATATAAACCAAGGATTTTACAAATAATTTCCTGAATCACTTATAAAGTCCCTATGCTTCACGAAGGCTTTCTAAAATATTGTTGTTCATTTTCCAACCCTTGTTATAGAGCTCTACCCTGGTGTCGGTAGATTATGGGATTAATTCATTTGGTAAATTTAACAATTATTGATGTAATAAAATAAGGCGAGGCATTGAGGTAATCCATATTCGAAAAGCAGAAAGAAACTTTCTACGGTACTAGGCTCCTCTACGAAATTTAATTTTCAAATATAAACCACCGACTTCGATAGATGGGTTGACTGATTATGGGGATTCGTCAACAGCCGTCGATTTTATTTGAAATACAAATATTTGCGTAGAAAGTGATTGGATCCTGATATCATTTTCTGATAAATGGATTAGTTTTCACGTCAAGGTACTTTGACATAAGGGCGTGCACCCAGGAAAAATCCCAAGGAAAAACGGACTTGAAAAACCTCTGACTGGGTCGGGAATCGAACTCGGGATCTTCCTCTAAAGAGAAGAGGGTTCCCGACCCTGTCAGACTTTTTCAAGTCCGTTTTTCCTTGGGAGTTTTTACGTCATTTGATAAGGGATAGAGAAACTTCTATCTTTCATTCGCTTTTGTCACAGTCTTGGTAATGGTTGTGATTGCATTAAAGCTATTGCATAGTGAATATTGGCACTAATTGGGTCCATCCTCTAGGTATGGCAAGAAAACTGTTCCTTATAAAATTATCGTGCGAGGGCCGTTTGCGAGGGCTGTTTTAAAGGATTCTGGCTTGCTAACGGAAGGCAAGGACTAGATCATTCCTCATCCTGCCTAGTAAGCCTCATTCCTCCCTATAAGCTCTCGGTGACTAATTTTAGAGGGGATGAGGTACCGACCGTCCTTCAGGCTGAATACTTCAGAAATAAAACCGATTAAAAGTTTCCTTAAACTAAAGTTTAAACACAGCACACAAAAATATACATTTTTAAGTGATCTATAATAGAGTAAAGACATTGAGAAATTGTTTCCTCCCGTGTATTTTAAGTTTCGAAATTCAGATGAAATTAAGCGAGCTCCTCCGTTCAATCTGCTTTGCATTTCTCCACCACTTTAGCAAGAGAAAGGAATTCGGGGTTTGTTTTCCCTCGAAATTTATGATCCACGACTCGCCGTTCTGTTTATCAGGTAATTTCTCCTCATGTCTTTTTGAATACATAATCTGGGCCACATTTCTCCCGGAGATATTATCTTTTCCTCTCGGCTGCTACATTTACCCACTGCTTTTTAAATGATCACTTTCGGGCCCATTTTAATTCGCAGGCCGCCGTTCGGCCCCGCAAGAATTATTCCCCGGAATTGAAGACCGGCCGACAATGAATTGCTTTTTCTCCTCGGAAAGGCATAAATTGGCTTCGTTTGCAGCGATTCGATTCAAGTTGGCGAAAAAGTTTAAATCCGAGAGCTTTTGCGATTTTTTTGTCGAGTTGGAAATGCACAATTGAAAGGATTATGGCGGAGCGTGTTTGTTGTGCTTCGGAAGGTTTTGTGTTGCCTCCACAGGAAGGTTGAAAAAAAAACGCCCGAATTCAAATAAACAGAGCTGAGTTTTAGGAACGAGGATTTTAAAGAGCAAGTTTCGGGGTGTGTACTCAGAGTTCAGAAGATTAATAGAGTAGACGAGATCTGGAATAAGGAAGTACTGAACAGAAAATGGAAGAATAAAAATTGTACGCCTGGCACAGGGACAGATATGTGATCGGTATGAAAAGGGAGTTTTATGCTGGCATGAACATTGGGACTTGATAAGAAGAAGAAGAGCAACTAAGATAGAGGAGCACGTTAATAAATATAGACTTACATATATACGTCTTCATTCGTAATTAGTGCTGAGAGGTTCTATCTTCCATTAAGCCCTTGCCTAATACAAACATATATAAACAAGAATATGACCAATAATATGTAAAGTTATCTTAACAAGTAAATTGAAAATTGATAAATTTTATCTATATAAGTGAAGTTACAACTATTTTACGTATTCGTTGATATAGGATTGTGCAGGATATGCTTGAAGGAGAATTTTAGTCAAGAAGATCCTCACAAATTATTATCATATCGTCAATATTCACAAAAATAATCCTTTTTGAAGGGCACGTAAAAGGACTTGAGTTAGACTTACATCGTAACTTCAATAACCGTTATATATTACCATCACCGTCTAAGAGTGTCGTTATAGCTAAAAGAGTACTTGCACACGAGAGACCCAGGTGAAGTTATGTTTCGCGCACCTGAGGCCATTGTTATAGGTACACCGTACCACCGATATGTGAATGCTGATACATTATCATGCTCTTCTCCTACGCTCTTTCTTATATATGTAATACATTAAGGGCTCCTCAACCCTTGAATTTTGTCATCTGACAGTCACGATGAACCTCAGATCTATTTCGAATCTATTACCACACATTCCTTCCGAATATTTGCTCAGCGTGTCTTTGACGACCAAATGGATGGCGTTTGCCGTGACGTCATCCCAGTGTCAATATTTCCTCCAGTTATACACAGATAAGCAGACAAATTTTTACTTTTAAATGAGCTTCAAAAACCTTGGATGGTCTGTTCTCTATTTCTACAGCTCTAACGCTCCTAAATTCATTAAACGTGATTTATATTTAGATATAAATATTTCGGCCTCTATAGAACTTCGTTCACTTCGTTCTTTATGGTGACGTTTTTGAAAAGCCTTCTCAGCATGATGAATAGCGAGAAAACGTTTGAACGAATGGTATATTTAAATGGAATTTTTAATTATGATTAAGGTTAAAGTCGCGGATTATGGTTTTAAAACCAAACTGATTTCTTAGCGAACACTTTGTTTTTCTTGTAGACACAATTTCAACCAATCTAAAGTCGTATCCAGCATAGGTTGAATGCAACATTCTTCTATCTCCTGTAATTATTTCCATCGATTATGGGGCGTACTGGTGATTTTTGATGAATATTGTGATGATAATAATGGTTTTGGCACTGACTATTACAATCTGGAACCCTTTTTGTCGCCAACAAAAGTTAAGGTAAATCGAACAAAGATACGTATTCACTATCTAACCAGAAATACCCAAGTGGTGGGGAATCGAATCCAAGACCTTGGTGCTGGAGCGCTAGCACCCTAACCAATCTGTCACGGTGACCGATCATCAGATGTATTCAACTTGCAAATTATTATTTTCCACGCTGTAAAAGTGAAATGTAAGTAATCAGATTGATATGGTATTGACGGTATGGTACATTATAGTAGATTCGTGGGGCTGTGCGTCCAGACATTCAATTAGCGTCACTATTTGGGAGTTTACTAACACGGCTCGCTTCTTCAATAAAGGAAAGCAGTTATCTGATGTAAGTCAGTCTAACTGCACCTTAGTAGTTTCACAAAGAAAAAGAGCAAAGTACAATTAGCTTCGGAAGAATTCTATGAATCACTCTTAAGCAAATCGAAGTAGTTCATGTAAATCATTCAACTTCGGTGTTCCTCTCGTGGGTGGAAGATGAGCGAAGAAACAGGTCTCAGAAATGGAAAAGACGGAACGATCCGAAAGACGTCTCATGAAAAAATACGTTAAATAGAGGATGAAGGAAATAAATAGAGATCTGAAACATGTTTTTTTAAATAGATGTGAAGTAGAGGGGGAGATAATCTCTTGGAACGGAAAACAATAATTTTGTAAAGTGAAACGAGAAAAATGTATTCGAGAGAATAGTTTCGACCTTTATAGTCATTATCGTGCTCTAAATTAAAAATGAACCGAAATAATTAGTTACTATTCGTTCAAATAAATGTGTTCTATGAAACTGCGCAAAGTCATTTTGTTTTCCCTTCCTGAGATGAAATGTCACTAAGTGACGGCTTCCACACTTAATTATTGCATTTCATTTTTATTAATAAGAGAGAAAATGCCGTTTCCGTTATGAGGATTTTTCATTTTAATCAACTCCGCATTCCGTGAAATTCTTTCCCTCACTTCTGCAGCTCCCCCGTTGATTTCGCCGGACAAAATTCATCAAATTTAATGTCTAAATCTCCGCTTAAATTGAAAAGTTCATTATTAAACAAATACGTCCATACCTCTTTCTGCTGCATTCTTACACAGTAATTCCGTAAATGAAAACGAATACACATTTAGGTAATAATGCAAATTAGGTAATAAAGTATAAAATTATACATAAAGCAAAAATCACCAGTTGTGGTCTTAGCTCATATTGTCTAGCCAATTCCTACTAACACATTCATCACAATATTCTGAATGGCTGTAGATTTGCCATATCTTTATCTTTAATCACTTATTACATTGCATAAATTTTCAATTTTTTAATACTTATGCATGCCGATTACCATACGTACAATATTTAAAAAAATACTTCCCTTCCAAATATTCGCAATAATTTCAGTCCACTTCTACGCATTTTTGGACCATCTACCGCAGTGGTTCCAAAAGTGACGCCCCTTAGCGACGTCGGAATAAACTTTGGAGGCACTTGATGTGAAAAAAATATTTCCCAAGGTTATAGATAATATTTCTTTCTCAATTGTAAATTAGTGGCTCTAAACAGCTGTAAAACATCAGGAAATTACCATTTGGTGGACGTTTTTATAATTGCAGCTTTTCATCTGCATTATATTACACTCCAAATTTGTCTGCAGATAATATTTTTATTGGTTGACGATTGGTTGGGAGTTGGGCGGTATGGAACCAAGTTGGCAGTAGTATGAAAAGAATTGTAAAACACTGATAAAGGCAATTACTCGGGTCTTTTTACACATCAAAATAGCCCTCAGATTCAGTTATTAAACCCTATCTCGAAAAAAATGCAACATTTATGTTCGTCTTAAAATATTGTATTCTCTCCCAATTTTTTTGGAATTATTTATCGGTATCAAGATAAATCCTCACGTAATAAACGCCGCGTGGCACAATGACTTCGCATGTAGGTACCGAACCACGGAAGTCTCGAATTCCGAATAAAGAAATCGAGAGTAGATTTGATGGATATTGCAGTCGCTTATTTCGAGACGCCATTATACTCGCAAATATCGCCGCTCCGCATCACGCACGTCTTAAAACGCGGTTTTTTTCTTGTCCGCGAGCCGTGGCGTGCCTCCCATTTTATCCTCTCCATATTTCACGCGAGATTATTCCATTCACTCCTTCCTTATATTCATATTAATGTCCGCCTCCATTACGACCCCGCTTCTTTTATACGCCGTCCAAATTAATCGATCCGCCATTCCCAGGCGCTGACCCCTTGAACCCCTTCTCCATATTTCTTCCTCCCTTTTTTAAGGAAAATAGAAACTTGGAAGTCAGCGTTTCCATGCAGTCCTTTTCCTAATGAGAGCAATTATTCTTCCCAAACGTACGCCGGCGTGGGCAGGAATATATTAGTGCGACATTATTTAAATTAAATTACGGGGAAATATATCGGTGCAAAACAGGGATGTAATGCTACCCCTACTGGTAGTGGTTTAGTGGCTAGAATTCTGATAGTTATTCAGCTTTAAATTCTTAGCAAGACACGGAATACCTCAGAGAAAAGAATGCATAAACAGAAAGAATACAATCATACAAAAAAACAATACTGCTTTCCTTCTGACTCCTTAATGAATACATTCCACGCAATTAGGATAAATCACGTGTGCTTTATCAACCTCCAGACGTCATTGATTAAAAACCTTTTCATAAATTCCGGAAAATTTTTCCAATTATTTTATTTCATTTATAACGTCATTTATAATAGCAGAAAGAAGATTGAATAAATGAAAGTCATAAATCATAATTAAGTTATGATTAGCGAGGAAAGGGACGAATGAGCTTGGTAGACTTAAGGTGACACTAGAACTCATTCATCACATTAAAATATCGTTGATATTTTTTCAAGCGAGATTTATCAAAATGAATTTTTTTCGCAAATTAAGCTGGGCATTGCAAATGTGAATTTTATTACTACGCTTTCTATAGTTTCCCTGTTGGTCAGTCCCCATGGCCCTTGACTATTCATGACTAGGGTAATCCTTGGTAATTTCGTATCATTGGTAATTTCGTGAGCAATTTTCAAACACCATTTACACGATTCCCAGTGGTTATATTGGCTCCAATTTTGGCATAGGAAATTTTGCCTTTACTTGCCTGCTTTACGTCAAAATTGGATCCGATACAACCACTGGGAATTGAAGGAATGAATGTTTGAAAATTTATCTCGAAATTGCCAATTTCACAAAATTACCAACTTTTACCCTATACTTTACATAGTTTCCAAAATGTTCAAAATGAGAAGGTTGTATTGTAACGTAATGCGACAGAAAAAATAAACACAAAACAATTGGTTTCTATCTTTAATCTATTTCTATAATCTGAGGAATGTTTACGAAAAGAGTTAATTACATACAAGGATTAAGTTTACATTTAACTCATTTAATATACGCTCAAAGTTGCATCACCCAAAATTGAAGGAGGTCTCATAATACTCATAGGTGAGGACTTTGGATGGAAATTAGATGGTAAATTATAATCATGAGAAACGGCAATAACAATTGACAGGTAAGATCGTACACTTATACATATTACGTTGACTGCGATACAGGATATATGCGTACTATTTTACGACTTTTTGGAAATGAATGTTAATGTAAAATCTCACACATACAGGATTAATAACCATTGCTGGATCTTAAATTAAGTTGAGTGAGAAAATAGCAATTTTATTGTATTCCATCTTTTTCTGGATGGACTTCAAAATAAAGTATACAAAAATTTGAATTGGTGATCCTAATATCATTCTAGTATTATTGAAAGTGCTTCGACAGCTTAGGTTGGCTCCACCTGGAATCGAACCCGGGACTGCTTTCACTGAACGCGCTCTCCGCATCACTAACCGGGAGCACTAATATCCAGAATACCGTCGACGCTAATTGGATTTTAATTTAAGTTGATTTCCATAAAATCCATAATATATCTCCCATAAATCCAATACATCCTATGAATCTAACTTAAGTCAATTTACGTAAGATATTTAGCAGCAATTTCTAAGTTACATATTAATTGTATAAAAATGGAGCACGAAACTACGAAGAACCTGAAAATTCCTCCATTAGCCATTTCCAGTGACTTCTGTTGCAAAGGATTTCAATGGTCCTCGGTAAATCAGCAATCATAATCTTTCGTTAATTCCTGTGCAAATTTTGTAGACACACATCTTAGAGATATTTCTTGCCTTTTAGTTTGCTTATTACAATTTTATCTCAATGTGCGGCACCATGAAAATTTAGGAAAAATTATTTGAAATATATACCTTCACCTCTTTATTTTTCGAAAAATACTATCAACAACCTGTCGGCGTGTGGCAGAGGGTGTAAAAACTAAGCAATCGATATATTTCTTCTGTTTTTCGATTTAATTTTGGTCCTATTTTTTTATGTTTTACATCACGCTCATAGTTGGATCAGCCGAGGCAGCTGGGAATATATTTATTTAGGATATTTTATTCTTTTACAGTTCCTTTTATAACAACATGATAAATAGATTTTTTTCACTTTCCTTTGCTCCATAGAGGTTGTTAGTGAATCAAATGTTAGCTTGTGTGCCAGTTTAGCTAATACCATGTATAATATAAAGGTTACTGAAACATGGAAGAGGTTTACTGATGGGGAACTGAAACCGAGTTAAAATACAAAAATTGCTACGCTTATATAACAATTTAAAAGAACTGCTCGAAGAGTTGCATTAAGTGAATAAGCGAAGCAACTGCAGGAAGTGAAAAACAATATAAAAGTAATTTTTTTGTTATCACATTTGATTTAGTAAGCAATGTGGTTCAACATATTTTGTGCTGTAAAAGTTAGGTTTCGTAGAGTTTGGATTCTTATGAGGAACGGTCTTCTATTTTGGAAAGCATTTATGCTTAACTAATCTAAAAATTATGCAATAATGAAGGAATAGTTCTCGGGTCTCCAGCCGGGAAAAACAGAAATCTTTTCTTATGCAATAATGCTAACTGACGTCATTTATTCTGCGTACTCCTCACCGAATACTATGAGAAGTATCATAAACATGGACTTTATGCTGTTCATAAGTGGGATTTGTACTCTAAAATCATCCTAACTTAGAAAGGAAAGCAATACTGCCTCACTCCTCATCTTGCTTGTTAAACCGTCCGTTCGACCAATAGAGCCGCCGACAAGCACAATTTTCGCTGCGTTCCCAAGGAAGAATTCCCTTTGAATTTGTAGTTCAGGTCGAAGATTTAATCTTAGCCATGGCCGTCCTATATCGCATCTCGTTTGAGCTAACCGATTTATCCCAGCGATTCTTAACAACGCTCTCTCCCCTAAGCTTTACCAATCCACGAACACAAATACGGCGATAGTGGAAAAGCAGCGATTTGCCTCTCCCGAGGGAAAGAAGGGAAAGGCATAATCAGGCATAAAAGCCCTTTTGAGGTAGCGAACGGAGAATCGCTCGATCCTCAGCAGTCGCAGAGCAGAATTAGGGCAGATGGAATGTCTTTCGCACGGAATACTCGCTTTTTCTATCCTCCCTTTGAATCTATCCCTCTGAAAGGGTTTGAACGCGTACATTTCTATGTATCCTCTCTTTATCTACTTTCAAACTACTTCGGAAAGAGTATGCATATAATATGAGAAGCAACGAAACGTATGGTTTTACATAATAGGAAATATTCTAATAGTCGTTTTCGAAAGTCGGATGAGAAATATGATCTTAGCAGTGGTTTCAGTCGTGTGACCACCATGAGGTAACGTTGGCTCACGACCTAAAACGTCAGACCTATCAATATGGCGTGTTCATAGTAATTATTCCTTAATGACTTAGCAAAACAAGCGATTTGCCCGCTGAATGAGAAAATACAAATTAATATTAAAATGCTCTTGCTATAAAAACAATACTCTTAGAAGTATCTATATACTGACGAAATGTTATTTATTTGGTTATTATATTTATTAAACCATGTTCGTTTAATAAATAACCTTTGGTTAATAATTGAAGTACTTCTAAGTTTATATAAAGAAAACAATATCCCACCAGATATGACTTGACAAACAAAGTTGTAGCTGGTATTACTTTATATCTCACATATTTTTCTCATTTAACAGCTAATTGGAGAGAATCAACGCAATAAGTATACTGCTTCATTATAAGTATTGGTTGAAATAGTCTAAATCACCACCTCTCCATGAAAACATCCAATCCTACTTAATCACAATAAATTACAACAATCTCGGCTTGTGTATAACGTTTCATTTATCAAGTACTGTATTTTTTCCGTTATCTAAAAGGTATAATTAGTTGATATATAGTTACTTAAATTTTTTATACCTGTTGCAGGATCACTTATTTGTGACCTATTTTTGGTGTTGCTTAGTTGTCAATCATAGCTCTAACGTAAGAGTACCTGGACAGCTTCACGAAAGAATTTTTTTCTAAACCACAAGAGAACGACTATGGTTCCGTAGTAAACCTACATCATCACCTGATATTCAGACACCTGTACTCTATTGCGGTTTATTGCTTGTTTTTTCGCGGTGCTGTTTAGTGTCAAATCGTTCAAAGAAGTCGTCACTTTGTGGGAATCTATCCTGAGTAAGAAGGGAAAACAACTATGCAAAATTCCACTTGAGATATTTATTCAGTCGGGCGACCGGTTTCGAATTACAAGTTCATCATCTGGCACAAAACCGAAAAAACCGGTCGCCTGATTGAATAAAGATCTCAGGTGGAACTTTTCATAATAATTCATCCTCACCTTGTATAATGTTAATCATTATCTTATAGTTAGACCAGTATCCCTGTCGTTTTGAAACAGATTTTGCATTGGCATGGTAATGTGGAAAGAATGGAAAGGAGTCAGTATGACCATGGTTTATGAGGAGAGGGTGAATGATTCGAAAGGGAGAGGAAGACCCAGAAGAAACCTGGAATGAGGTGCTGAAGAGAGTGGTGTGGCTTTACGATACTCGAGTATAATCTGACACGAATATAAGCCGAGGCACATAATTTATCACAAAACACTTGGAAAACTAATTGACTCGAGTATGAGCCTAGGAAACGTAATGCAGCAGCTACCGGTAAATTTAAAAATAAAAATAGACACAAATGAAATTTCAGTAATTACAGACGGCACGCGATTGCGAAGAAATTGACAAAGGATTGCTAATGGAGCAAGTAAGGAGTGTATTAGCCGATTTGTGGTTAAGGAAGGATATTTGCACCGTAGAACAAGTTACTGGAACCCTCATTCGATTATAAGCCGAGGCGTGGTTTTCAGCGTAAAAAATGTGATAAAAAGTCGAGTACTTTTACTCGAGTATATACAGTACTGAAAATATGCAACGGAAGAAATTTGCAAGGATAGGGTAGGTATGTAGAGAGAGTTTATTGTTACTGTAAATATAAAAAGTAATAACGCACTCAAGATAAAGGGGTGCAACGTGATTGCCGAGTATATTATGGAAATATATATTTTTTCACATTAACCAAGTGAAAGGTTAATAGGGACTTAAAATATTGGGTGGGGTGGGAGTATCAAGGAAAGCACATTTAAAAGGAAAGAGGAGTTGCTGCTGGAATTTTAAGGGAGTTGAGATAAAATAGAGCAGAGATGGGTTCCTAAGGAAACGAGGGTCCAGCAGTAAAAAGAGGTCCTTAATTACCTCTGAGGAGACCTAGAGAAGAAGGGGGAGGAATGGGTGATGCACGCTGGATTTTTCGGAAGCCGTTTCCCGGGAAGGCCTTTCGAAAACATCTTCTGGGAAAACAGTTTATCTCGAGATGAAATCATCTCCGAAAAGGGGTCGAGATTTGGGGAATACCGATTTTCAGAAGCATTAGCTCCGGAGCTGTGAGATCTAACCATATTCAGATGTTAACAGCGTAATGCGTACCTACATCAGTCACGCTATTCTTATGCGGGATAAACACCAAGCTGCCTCGTTTATTCCCAATACACCTCCATATTGGTATTCATCTTCGCCATATGGATACATATAGTCAGTTATTTCATTTTATCCATTTAAACGCGCCTCGCCTCTTTCCTTCAGAAATCCATGCGATAGGACATGATACTATCTCACGCTTAAAATTTTATCCAGTTATATCAGTCTCTTTATAATATTCAGGTGGTATATTTTTCAACCGTCATTCATCCAACAACTAACAGAGGTAAAAGATGTACAGCTCTACCTGGGACCCTCAGACTTTGACTTTAGTTGTGGAGAAACGAAGTATAAACAAGGCACACTAATTACTCAACTTTTCCTCTAGTCCTCATTTTTCTCATTGACTGATAAATGATGTATTTCTCCACCTTATTTATTCTAAATTCACTTCTTATATCCTTCTTACAATTTAATTTAGGTCAGTCATATGTCTCCCCAAAATCTTAGTTTTTACTCCCATAGAATGTGCGGAACTCACCTCTGAATACAGCTATGTTGCCACCGTCGACAGTTCCTTAACTTTAACCTTTGAATAATCACCTTCTACGACCACTTACATTCACACGCCCCTCTATATCAAAAATCTCTATTTGGTCGTCGATTAAAAAAACGCATTCAATTCGAGAAAAAACAAGTATACAAAATCGACAACTTCGCAATCATGGTCGTCTGTGCTCAAAAGAGAGTCGGCAAACCGTTAATTCGACCACAAAGACTTTTTATACACATAATGTATCCACAGATGTTTATTTACTGACATCCTAGGCAACAACGTTGTTAAAATCTTAGCAATCTAATTGTACCTAACTATTGGAAAATATATTGCCAAAGTATACAAATTTACTAACGTAAAGCTGAAAGGACGGATTTTCAAAGAAAAGATATCGCTGATGCGATTCAGGAATGAATTTCGATCATACTTTTGATCAAAATATGGAATACATAAAATGCTTTGTAACAGGCTATAAATTGAACCTAGGAATAGTTAAACCTTTATACACCATTATATTTATTAGAAAACAATCATGTTTTTAACTCCTAGAGTCATTATCGTGTCAAAACACCTGGCGTAAACATCGTTTACCTGACGGTCTAAGTCCTATACAAGTTGAAGCCATAGTAGTTTTCCCATAAATATTGTAGTGTGAAACATTTTGACTTTTTTGGTTTTCTTGTGGATTCTTACTAGGAAATTACAGCACAGCGAGTAGATGCTATAGTCCTTAAATACATTTAGAAATTTAAAAAAGCGCGGTTGATATAAGTCACCATGGCAACGATGATCCCGACTGAAACGCACTTCGAAGCTTAACTTTGATCATAACTATCAGATTAAATAAATTTTCCTTCTAATGAATATAATATTTTATTCATGGCCGTGTATGAATTTCAAGAATTAGAAAAATACGAGATGTAACTTGTGAAATTTACCTTCATGACAATGATTATTTCCATCTCAAGGCGGTTTGAAGATTAGTTTCGGTCGTATTTATGATCAACATCAAATAGGAATGAATAAATTCCGCTTTCATCTCCGAGAGCATGAACGTGTTCACAAAAGGAGGACATCCGTCTTAAGAGTCCTTCTTCGGGTTCAGGTGAGGGAGGGAATCTGTTTTCTGGAAGGCTTTTGTTTCCACTTCTCGGCGGAAGCGAAGACTTATGGTCCATTTTGGGAGGAACCGCTGTTTCTCTCAGTGTCCGATTAAAGACGCGTCTATTCCTTCGTTTCCGGGAATGAGTGAGAACACTGCTTCTTTCCCGCTTTTCGCCGAATCCACGCCGATTTATTCGCCGAATTTAGATCTTTCAGCGGCGTCGTCGTCCGAGAGGAATGCAGCGGAATGTTAAAGGGCCAAACGCCGAGAGATAAAGTGGATGAGCAAGGATACAAAGAATTTGCGATTTACAGGAACAATGAAAATCGAATTTAATTCGGGAAAAATATAAGATGCAAAAATCTTTAAAAAATAGGTTTACTCGTTTAAAAATGATTGCTCGGAAGGCTTAGAGTTGCTATGATGTAAATTTTCTTTAAAGAAAGACGAGATGTCTCTTAGGAAATGTACCACCAAGACAAAGATTATTTCTCCTATAACGCAGTTAACAGATGAAATTTGTTAATTTTTTATGACCAAGAAATCGCAATAAATGCATTATTTTTCTATTCGAGCAAAATGAAGCAAGAATAGAAAATCTCTTTATCTAGAGGTACACTCCTGGCCAAAATTAACGCACCACCGGTCATTACGATCGCTAGGGTGGTGGTGCGTTAATTTTGGCCAGGACTGTACAATTCAAATCAAACTTAATCGCAGAAAAATATTAGATACTGATGATTAGGAGTGCATAGAAGTATGCTAATAATGTACCTTGCCTAGTACCTTATAGTTGCTATAATGTATTTTCAAGCTTCGATGGCAATTTAATAGAAGCAAAAACTAGTAATCGATTGGTTGTGTATGTAATACAATGCTACTAGGGTATACTTAGGGTCACCGTATTCTATAGGATCAAAACCAGGACGTATATTAATTACTACTACCGAGACAAACCGAGAAAACCTTGCTTCTTCTATTTTAAAATGTTCTTGGACCAATACAAGTGTATTGGCTAGTCATTGTATCTAGCTTCACATATTTGCTTACGTAATATATTTAAATTGCGTTTCTTTTATAACTCAGAATCATGAGCTACGTGTTTTCCTAGTATTTTTGGGAGAAAGAAAGACCGAATTAATAGTAAACCGGGACTGTACATTCTAAAGGGGACAGTCTGCGTAAAAAGGGAGGTATGGTAAGCTTATAATAGAAGTAAAAGCAACACTTGTGCGGTCCCTGTTGAATTTAGGTAGCTTTTCAGAGGTGGCGATGTTGGGAGTTCCCGAAAGGCCAAGTGGAAGCAATATTTTTCCGATAACGGTTGGCGGCAGGAAGGACATCCGGCCGTAAAAATCAACGCAAAAACCAAATTCATCATCATCTCCACAAATCAACAAACAAAAATCACCCGACAACATAATTGATGGGTGTGAAAAGGATAGAAGATTAGGGGTTATGTTGCGTTTATTCCAAATTTTTGATTTTCGTTATATTTTTTCTTATTATCTGAAACGTTATATTCACCAGTTACAAACTATTAAGACCGATAGCTCATGGCAGAATATTCAGGAAACTGAGGCCTTACAAGAGAGCAATGACCGGTTAGACTATCTCAGAATTTTTCTCTCTAAGAAGTTTGTAAAAATGTAAGAAAATGGAATTCAGATCTTGCATTCAGTGATTTTTTTATATTAATTTGCCGGAAACTTGCATTTTTTGCCTGCTGCTGGATTCTCAAGATTTGGAGATAATAATTGTAAATTAAATTTATCGCGAAATATTTCACCGGTTAGTCTTGACCTTTGAACTGTTTCACTCAATTTTATGCACTGTAATAATTACTTCGTAAGTGTATATATAAGTATATATTCATGACGTTACATAGAAATTGTGGGGCAAATATTTCAATCTAGGGGCATTTTTGTCCTAAATGAGAATGAATTTAAAGAGAGATTTCAAGCTGAAAGGGTGATTATTATGAGTTATATTAAAAAAATCATCTCTTCTTGACATCTAGGATTGTGCGAGAGGTATTGGTGGAACACATCTGCCCCGCGGTCCACCACTTTGACAACCCTGTATTAGGGCGAAGAGAAAATTTTCTCTATGTAGACCAAGACTAAGTATATGATTTTACTTAAGTGGTAGACTTCTCTATGTAGACCAAGACTAAGTACATAATTTTACTTAAGTGTTCTACCTTTCGGTAGGTCACGTGCATCAAAAATCCCAACTCAGCGCCATCTCTTTTCTTTCTTAGTGTTTAACCCACTTTTTACGTCACCTTATAACTTCTATCTTTGTCTTCCCCTCTTTCCCCCCTTGTATTATACTCTCAATAACAAATTTTAGCAATTCTTCTTCTCTCAATATTTGACCAACCCATTTCTTCTGTCATTTCCTAATTACATTACTTACAGCCATATCTTCCCCAACCATCTCCTAAATCTCCGAGCTTATTTTCCATCAACAAATATATGATAAAGAGTTTATTGTAGCATGACTATTATAACGGGTTATCTAACTCCTTTCCTTCAAATTACATCAGCTTCTACGATAGGTCATATTTAAAGACCTCCATAAATTTGCATGTAATTTTTTTTTTACTGTCAGCAAACATTATCCCTCTTGATGGAATGAGTTGAAAACAATGATGAAGAAAACCAACTCAACCCATCTAAAACCACCTTTCCCACTAACATTTAGAACAACATCAATTTCTGTGAAATATCACTTGAGCGAACCGAAGCATTGCTGAAGAATTCTTGGACGAAAAAAATTGAGCGTATCGTTTGCGAGTGAACCGCCCTTGAGCGAATTGAATGGAAGGGCGAAATGTCCGGTCACCCAAGATTAATACGATTTCTCCATAAAACAACCCCTTTTTCCGAACTTCATTTTTACCCTCCGTTGGGTTCTCTGGGGTCGGCATAAATTACGCCGAGATGAAAGTGCGTCCTCAAAGTGAGTCTGCGACACCCAATCGGCGTGGTGATATACAACCCCTTCGCTTTCTTGTCGAGGGATGGTCTCCTTCGGATTTATTTATGCGTGGGGGGACGCAGTTTTTTCGTCCGGACCGCGAAGCACGTAACGAGGGCGTAAATTAGGAAAATCAATAAGGAACTCCTCCCACGCGCTCCATCAACTTCTTTTGTTTCCACTTTTACTGTGTACGCGATACTTGTTAGCGTCCATTGTTCGTGACTCCGCGAGGGATGGGCGTGACTCTGGAATGTATCCTTAAAGGATGCCCTTTTGCCTCATTCCTAATTCTATACCTCATTTCGATTCTTCAGAGTGAGTGAGGCCACGTATGGGGCCATAAGGCTTTTGAGGGGGTGGGGAAAGGTCAAATGCCCCCATTCAAAACCAACACCGAAGAGCTATTTCATGCCCCTCTGATATTTTAAATTTATGTAATAGTTTCCATTCACGGCGTATCAATGCTTTTCTCATAGAATGGGAGTTGGCTGGTTAATGCCGCTAAATACTTAGGGCTAACGGTTTGAAATGAAGGTAAAGTTGATTTGCTTAGCTACTAAGCTTCTACTGTCTACCTTCACTTGAATTCACCACTGAACTCCGGCTGTGCTGGCGCATGGCTTCAAAATATGCCAGCAGATGAACCCTAGCCTCTTAAGTGGCAGGATAAATCTACCAAATATATTATCTACTAAAATTCCTGTTCGGATAAATACGTAAAAATTGAAACTTATTAATTTTGGTGTTATTTAAAGAATACCAGATAACGAAAGATTCTTCTCAAAATATTTTCCGTGATAATAATTACAAGATGGTGCTTCCGAACTCTGCGAGTCTGAGGAGAAAGACATTGATGAGAATGAAACTCGAACCCTGGACTTCGAAAATTTTAACCGCTAAATTGACTCATGTAGTCAATTTCGTTCGGTTTATGGTATGCTTCCGCAAAGTCAATTTATATGCTTCCCAGATGTGGTTGGATTATAAGACGCACACCTATAAGTGCTGTCCAAAAATACCACACCATGAACTGTGCCACTTTTCTTATTTTACTCTCGATGAGTCAAACTGCTATCTTCTTGGAAAGGAATGGTCTTCAGCGATGTCAAGATGAATCCGAATTCTACCCGGAATCAGGGATGGAGATAGCTCCCCTAGCATCGAAGAATGTGTAGAAGGAGCGATTTTAACAGTCCAGAGGGGGGACAGCCTTCGGGTCACATACGGCTCTTCCCAGAGTTCAATAGGGCCTTACTGCGTGATTTTCTCGAGAAAGTATTGCTGATGACGCAGAGTGAAAATTATTTGTCGTTCAAAAAATCATTGTAACGCATCACTGTGTCTGCAAAGTATTCAGCCTGGTTGTAACCACAATACCTCTAAAGTTAGCTAATAAGAGCTAGTAGACCGGAATGAGGCTTACTAGGCAAGATGAGGAGTGAGGTATTTTCCTTTGTTCTCCTCACAAAGACAGTGTTTTAAGCGGAACAAGTCATCGTAAGTAAAGGTCAATGACTATACGAGTAACTCTTTTCTTGGCATCCCGTAAGGAGAGTCATAGTACCAATTTTTCGCGTAATTCAATGCATCATAGCCACGTGCGTGAATTTTTCAAGGATATTATTAATAGTTGATTGCAACTATGTAAAAACACCGCTAGATTATGTTTTAGCTTGAATTTATACCAGAAAAATCATAACTTCATTTCTGGAAAGCTTTTGAACGTCTATCCTACCACTGTGATAAACCAATATATTTTTCTATTTTTGACGAATTATTCCCATTTAAAATACCACGGAAATCTACGACCTGCTTAGCCTTAGCCTATGCCTATGCGGTCAACTATAGGTAAGAGAACCCTCTTCATGGACTCCCTGATCCTCATGGGCTTCAGTCAAGGGAGATGATTGAATATTTGCCAATATCAGCGCGCTCCGCGGTGGAACACAATTCTTTTTTCATCGAAAGGGCATTTCTTTCGAGATTTTTCGCATTTGGAGAGAGAAATGACCCGCGGGTGAATGCGTGGAAGAATCGATTCGATGTCCAATTCGTCGGAGCAGCCCTTTGTCGCCGTGGAGGGGGGGACCTCCTATAACGGTGGACGAAATGTTTCCGATCTTTGGAACTGCGAAGTTTTCTCTAAAGGTATTCTATGTCTCTTTCATGAAAACATTCATGGGTTTCACTAGCTCTATTCCTTTTCGGGGCAAGCACGTAACTAGCCTCGTTTAATCATAATAATCCTTACATTTCTATCTATACGTACAGCGTTCCTTACAGCCGTTTACGTGAATAACATTTTAACAGTATTCTAAATCAACAAATTAGCTACTTTGTGGTAAATAAACAGTACTATTTTTATTCTCTTTAATTAAAAATCCATCCTGAGAATAAATTAGAATAATACATCACCGTATATATAAGCCGAAGAGCCTAATTTTATCAAAAAAACTGGGGAAACTATTTATTCGAGTACAAGCCTACAATGGGAAATGCAGTAGCTACCGGTAAATTTCAAAATTAAAATAGATATCAATAAAATCATAATAATGGAGGCATGAGTAGGATAGTAGGTGAAGATTGACAAAGAATTATTGATTAAGCAAGTAAGGAATTCATACAGGAGTTTATAAAATAAATTTAATGTCTAAAATTTAAATTACCTTCTAAACAGGTAAATCAGTAAAAATTCTATTTAAACACCGTTTCTTTTTATCCACCGAATTTTGTGTAGAGTGCTCGTGAAGCGAAATTTCCTATGAACTACTTTGATGCAGGCCGGACGTAGGAAGTACTTTTTTTGGATGGAAAACTCCATTACAAGAGTGCGAGAAATTTCCGGGAAGGAAACATGAATAAGAAAGGGGACGTTTTGCTCCCGTCACTTCGTACATAGGTACTTTTCGATGCGACCGTTTCTCCACCATTAATTCTTGAGAAATTAAAATATTACTTAAACTTGTAGAACAAGTATGCGTATAAATATAATCGTACGTGTATGCCATCAACTAGATTTAGGATAATATTGGCTAAAAGATATATAGTCAAAACTACGACCACGGCTGATACAATTGCACATTACAATAGTATGTACATTAGCCTATAACTGCACTAAAACACAAATTGAAATAATCCATTCATAAAGATATGGTCTCTGAAACGTCAACAAAGATACCACTTGAAATTAGTAAAATAACGAGCATGCTCAATGCTAATTCCGTCAACAATAAAGCAGCCCATCGCTGTGATAATGGACGCATTAAGTAATAAATACGGAGAGTAAACAATGAAGACGTTCACCGTACAACAATTACAGCGTTAAGAGCCAACAATTAACTCCGACAACATTGAGTCGACAGTCAACGATTAATGCAAAGTGCGATTATTACGGTCTATTTGAATCCGGAACTGATTTAGCGGATCGTCTGGACCAATTTCCATGGGAGGAATCCCCTCAATGCCACTGGAATCTTGAGCAGGAATCACATTTCCATTTTCGATTGGAATATTGTGTGCGATGGACCACTCTAATAGAAATCGTGACTCGCGCGTTCGTGCAACACATAAATAAACAGCACTGAAACGAATTCGTGAGGAAATATAATAGTACCTAGTAGTAACTGGATGAATTGAGTGCACATATATGTATGTAACAAAGACAGAGATGAAACTACATTCGTGACGGATTTTATCCGAAAGAAAGGAGAATAGCGAAGTAATGGAGAGGAATTTATAAATGGACTATATTGTTTATAAGGGCGTTAGTATATTTTGTATTTTAGTATACTTTGTAACATTAATTATTATTATATTTTAATATACTTTTTAAAATTGTACTATGACTTAGATGTGTGGTAGTACAATGGTACAAAGTTTTAGGATTATTTAAGCAAGCATTGGTAAGGGCAATACAAATAATCCATGCTTAAAATCTTAATGTAAAGTGTGTTTTATCCTTCGCGACTAGCTACCAATGGTAGCTGCTACCATAGCAACAGCTATTGCACTTTTATACCAGCTTTGTAGAGGGAATGAGGCGTACTAGAATAGATGAGGAATGAGGTAATTTAATTTTGCTATCCTCAATGAACCATTATGCTGTGAGTTTAACTGTGGGAATCTTTTTTAAATAGCTTTGGAAAGCTAATGGGGCATACTAGGATAGATGAGGAATGAGGTAATTTCATTTTGCTATTTTTAATTAACTATGCTGTGAGTTGCACTGAGTGAACTGTGAGTTCATAGCCATCTACATAATATGGCTAAATTCGATACAAATCTAAAAAAAACTTCACTAGCTTTCATTTCGTTGAATAAGACTGAGATAAAAGTAAATAAAAGTTGCTGTATGTTGTAGCCTCTCAAAAAGCAACGAAGTACAGCCGTTCCCATCCTTTTAATTTATCAAAAATACGTAACAAATGTCGGGAATGCTTTGCTCTTTAATTAAAACCCCTTTGATGTAGAATTACATAATACATAGCGAATCCGAAGCTCGTTCTGCGTACTTAACAAATTAACAGGGTCATTTGCGCCAACCCTCACGTGCCCCTTAAAAGGTTAAAGGGGATGTATCAAAGGCGATAAAGGCGCAACACAACAGGTCACTTCATTACTTAGCTTATCGCCTCGATCGCAATCTACCGCGAGCATCTCCACGCGAAAGACCCCGTTTCGATCCTCCCATCTTTAAAGGCGGCACTCAATCCTCCGAGGGCAAACATCTTGGAAAAGGAGGTCGGGGAAGGCATTGAGCAGTCTCCTTGAGTGGACACTGCGAAAACTGTTTATGCGTTATCTACATCCTTAGGTGGTCGATATTCCCTTACACACATACATACATCTATCTACATACGCGTACAGGCTTGTCTTAGGTCGAGTTTGCACATGCCTGGTGTAATGGGCCTCTGCAATATTAAAGTCCACGAGGAATATTTAACATATTTTATGAAAACGATACTCGTTTCAGACTCAGATTCAGGTTGCTGAAGTAAGTGATACTTTCACTGTAGTAAATGATATTTTCTCTTGTAATTAATAATATATTTATTTTTCTGTAAATTTATAGATTCATTTATATGTTTTATGTAATTTTATTATTGTCTATGCTTCATTGTTATTTTTTACTATGTTTTCGCGGGTTTTTTCAACCCCCTTCATTGTGGGTGTTTTTCCGCAACGTGCTTTTTTCTTTGCCAACCTTCAGCTGCAAAAAGATTTTTCCCCACTCTCTACTCTGTATTTTTGTTTTAATTTAATTGTATACTTGTTCATATTCTGACGACATACGAGGTTAGGCACTTGGGCCTAACCTCGTCAATAAAGGGTCAAACTAACTAACTAACTAACATTGTTATTTTAATGATAATTTAAACCGATTCGAAACAGGGAAATGTATTCCAGGCTTAATAGTTACAAGCTTTACCCTATACTATTACACTTAAGACGATAGTTGAATCACAAAAAAGGCCCTGAAAATCCGGGGTTGAATGGGTGGATACAAAATTAATCAGAGCAAATGTTCGCAGCAATTTCAAGTTTGAGGTTTAGAATCTCCAATAGCCGTTTTTGTCGGCGTTCCTCTTCTTATTCCCTGGTATTCCGATAAAATAAGAAGGGACATCGCAATTTTTTGAGAGCGCAGTTCAGCCAATATGCAAGAAAATAAAATATGTCCATTCGAAAAATTACTAATAGGATGTAATTGCAAACACTGTAAATTATTACCATCTAGATGATAAACTAAATTCACAGGCTGTTGATAGTTAGATAGGAAATTATATGCTGAAACGATTAAACTTTGACTGAAATTCAACTACCTCGTCTTACCTAAAGGCCGTCTTATCTGTGAAAATATACGGTAAATCATTTACCAGTGTGCGCTAGGCGACAGTAAATGATTATGGAAATAGACTTATGATTCATGCATCTCCTGCCACTCACTAAAAGGTGCTTCGCAGCATCTTAGTGCAGAAGTAGGTAGATGGGTAGGAAGTAGGTCACAAAACTCTAAAGCATCTCCTATTTCCATTCTTTGCTACCTTTTATCCTTAAATGGTTCCCTAGCTACTTTCGGTTAGTAAAAATTCAAACTCGGTTATTTATCAATTCAAGAGATGTTTTCTAAAAGGGACCAACCTACATGTCTCGTGAGTGCTAGAAGCCTTTAGGTCGGTCTTTGATACTTCCTAAATATAAATGTATGCATTAAAATACTTATGTACGCTTTTCTGTTTGTCTGTAGAGTTTTTTTTTACCTAAAGGCCGGTTGGGCCTTCAAACACTACCTCTATAAAGGATGGTTAATATGATTTCATCGACCTGAGTATCAAGCATATTTTAGTTATGGCAAGGTAAATTAATTGATCAATTGTTAATTACTGAAAAATGTCATATAAAGGAGGTAGAAATTGGTTCCACCATAAATATTTTCGCATACCTGTGGGTGATGTGAATACATAGCAATTAGCCGAAGAAATTCTAATTATGAAATTGAAAGATAAGTAATCTTAGGTTCAAAACATAAAAAGAAATATCAAATATTAAATTATCTATAGGAATAAGTTTTGAAATGTCAGTATTCATTCTTTTGAATACCCACTTAATACCGTGAGATGTCCAAGCTAGGTTGTAATAAATTATTTCGATTCGTTATTAGTACCGTAGGAGATAATACTAATTATCTTAAATTTAAATTAAGTGCTAAGTCTATTATGCCTAAAATATTTCCTTATGAAATTAACACACACTTGTGGAAATAATTTTAACCTGTAAACATTTGCTCAAACGGTACTCAAACTTAAATACAGAAAATTAAATTAATATTATCTTTAAAATTATGAATTTTGTTACCCGCATACAATCACAACTGCAGCAAAATTATGACAAAATGTATGTTGATAAATTTGTCTGCAGATAAAAAATATGCCATCATAATATATATTTTACGAAAACTATCTCACAGCATTATTCTAAGATCATTAAATAACCACATATTATGGACTGGTGTCGACTTGTAATACTAAATCGACTGATGGTAACTCAGATGACAGGAAAGGGCACTTCGATGAACGACGCTTAAATTTTCATAGTCCTCTTATCTTCATGGATTGTCGCAGAAATGGTTTCAGAATTCATCGAAGAGTATACGAGAGATCCACTGGCTGAACATCATCCACTCCGCCCGTAGTAAATGACGTATGACGGACGCTTTTTACGAAGGAGGACGGAAAGATGCATTTTTAGGCGAACGTAGACATTTTCCGGGGGCACTCTCAGACCATCTTTATGCACGTGTCACTCATGAAGCAATTTTAATTTTAAGGTTGTAGGAAGGTAACAAAATTACTATCTAAAAGTATGCGACTACAGCTCTAGGTTGTAATTCTATAGTAGTACATATTTACCATAGTTTATGTGGTAACGCATTGGGTTGACACTATGTTTGCGACTATACCCTTATATCGTTATGACTTACCCTGAATTAGAATACGTAAGAAAATCATAAAAATTATATAATACTAGGATAGAATACAATTTATAATAATGATAACCTGTATCTGAGCCTAGTCTGTACAGAGAAGGAAAAAGAAATTCGTTGACGGTACGCCAAGCAAATAATAACGTAATTCCGCATCACATTTTTACATTGGTGATCAAGTCTTTTTCTGAGAGTCAAATGAGTTGCAATTAGTATGGTATTTCTCGTTGGAAACTGACGGTAATCCAACTATTTTATTATTAATAGTAGTAAATTCTGCAAACATTCATAAACTGATCGTCGGGTATTGATTTTGGCTTCAAATTGGGTGAGTTCTGTTTAGTTATTGAGATTTTCACAGAAATTTTTCTTTCCCGATAACCTATGCTGCTGAACTATCCTAGTATGGGAGATGTTAAATTTTTCTCTCAACAAAGAGGGCATATATACCTGTGCTACTCACTCCCGTTGAGATTCAAATGGTACCTCAACTATTTATACAATAAAAAATACTATAAATGGTAAGCAAATAAATTTATGACTGCACAATATGCAATGCTTGAGTACATTCTTAAGTATCTGAGAATTTCTACCACAATCACTTTGAATCACATATGCTTTAACAACTTCGAGCAGTATTAATCAAAATCCGAAATATGATGAAGGAAATACAGATAAAACAATCAAAATAAATTCAAGAAATAGATAATAATTTAGGTAGAAAGAGGATGAGAGGCAACAAAAATATCCCAGTCATAAATTGAATTGATATTTGGACTCGCTAATCTCCCGGAAATTATTATTAATAACTTTATATATAAAAAGTTTTTTTTTCAAAACTGCATACAGAAATGCCACCAGTACTCTTTAAATATTCCTCATTAATATCAATTATCTTTGGTCACACCAGTTTCATATGCAATATCAATTTAATTTCCAAGTTACAATACAAATATTCACCCTTCGTGAGAGCCACAATTACAATTCAATAATACATAATAAAATATCAAGCCTATCACTCGAAATATATAACAGAAAATCAGTTTCTAAAGCGTTACCGAAAGGTTAAAATTAAATAATTTTGTGGTCACAGAGACGCTTGGATTTTCTCTTTCAAATACGACCGTGAATTGGAGAAGTCAAAATGATTTATTTGCGACTACATTAAAGGAGAACGACCAACATTACATATCATTCACTGCAAATAATTACGCGAGTGTCTAGATCTTTAAAAAAGTCTTCACGCGTATCTAGGCACCGTTCATAATGTAATAAAAAGACACTTCGATTCCGTTCGATTGAAATATATGGATAGATGGACAGGGTAGAGCAAGACGGATTAGAAGATGGATTGCCTTAAGTGCTTCGGATCTGAAGTTAAATGACATCATCAAGTTCTCCGATGGATGGGACGCAATACTCAAGGGGAAATCGATAAAGATTGAAAGGGCTTTGTATTAAAGAAGGAAATACACTATGGAGATTGAATATGTGGTGCAAGTGGAGAGATACTTACGCTAGATGTATATGCTCTTCGGCCTTAATTGACATTAGATTATAGGAGAATAATTAATGGAAACGGCTCATTTGGATAAATGTAAAAACTTGTGAGCATTGATATTTTTAGTTCCCCCTTGAGAATTCGATAAGTAAAACGTATGTAATAAGTATTAGTACTAAAGAAGTAAAAAAAACTTGGTGTTTTCCACAAAATATATCTTTATTTATAAATACGTGCCTAAATTTGTCTACTTGAAGTCGAAAATAGTCGCCAAAATAAAAATAAATCTATTCTATAGAAATAATAAAGTGTTTAACTTCCTTAGTATGGCTCCCATCCACAGATTCGAACTTGGACATGTCAATTTTTTTCGTAAGCTTTCGCAGAAGTAAGTACTTTCTAATTACAAAGAAGGTTGAAATTTGGACTCTTTTTACCTAAAGAAGATACATTTAAATTATTCAAACTCATTATTAATCCAGGTAATATTTATCGTGATTCTTAGTTTATGCAGAACAGTAAAAATGGTAAACTATTTAGGAAAAACTGAAATGGAAAATAACGTCTTAACTGGGACTTTAACCCTGGTCTCCCATTTTCTGGGCAAGTATTCTTAGCGCTTAGCTACCATGCCGCATTGAATAACCTAAAAGATTATTTACCTGGAGATCTTGTGCCAAGATACTTCATCTAAGGAAAGCTATTGTACTATGCGAACTTGAGTATTTCCTAGGAAAGGAGGAACCGAGGAAGCTGGTCCAATCGATACACGAGACAAATATTCTACTATGCATTAATTTCCTGGTATTATTCTATAATTAAAGTAACCGTTGCGGTGATATAGGACTCAATGGTATGAATGATCGTATTTCCCTACAAAGGAGTTCAACCTAAAAGGTTCAGCTAAAAGATAAACTGAAAATATTGTGGAGGGTTATGTGAAGACAAGAATAAAAAGTTGAAATCAGAATTTAGAACTAGATACTTGGAAAAAAACAGATATTTATTTTTTACAGCTGGTGAGGATTTGGTCGACTATTCCATGTTTGTGATAAAAAGAGTTAAAGTAAGCGGATTTAGATCAAATAAATAACCAATCCATACATAATTAATTATTTCATGGAAAAAAACATCATCGCTCACAAAAATGTTTTTCATACATGCGGTTGAGCTTTCTTTTTCTCAAGGTTCATTCATCCTGGAAGTTATACAGCTGTTTTAACGCTTGGCGTGTAAAATGAGAACAAAAACCCCTCGCCTATACAGTATGCAAATCCGTAAACACGCTATTACATCTGCATTCCCAGCTCTCTTTCCATCTTCCTTTGGAGTGTGGCAGGGGGTGTATTCTCCAATCGACCCACTTTTCAATCGGAGTCGTTCGAGGAGAGAGAAATTCCGCAAAACGATTCGTCCTTGAAACACTTGCCTTACTTTCATTGTCATATATGCAGGAAGGCGAAAAAGGGAATATGATCATCAACCCAAATATTCAAGCAGGCAAACTGTGGTAGCATTATAGACGTAAAAATATACGCAAGCAAATTATTTACTGCATTACATAACATAATTTACACAGTTTTCGCGAATTATCTGCACGATTGTCAGCCCACATATCCCATTACATTTAAAAAAATCTGATGTGGCTAGCTCATGACTTTCTCCATACATAAGATGTAAATATTTATCTAAGACAGTATATTCGAACTCTATACTCAATCTAAGCTTGGAAGATAAGTGGTTCATTTATATCATATTTTCTTCTACGTCACAAATATTATAAATAATGTTTTTCGGGACATTTTCGATGAAAAACGATGAAATTAGCCTTTCGCCCACAGCGCCCAGAGCCCCCGCAAAGTACATAATCAGCAACTTCCGGTTTATCAGTATTTCATGAATAACCTAAGCAATCAGTTATACAAAAATATATTTCATGCAAAAGTTATAGTAAAAAAATTTTCTAAAACTTTTATAAATAATAGTATATTCCTAAATATCAGATTAATGGAGATATTTTGCAAAAACGGAAACGAGCTTTGAAAAGTAAAGCTCAACTTCCGGTCAACCGATTTACTCCAAAAACTAATCAACTCTAACACCATCATACATTTTCATCCCTTTCAGGCTTTGACTTTTTATAATTCCAAATAACGGGTTATGGTCCATTGGAATCGAGACCAATGACATAAAAAGGGAAATTGGATCAGATTTCTTGATCATACTATACTTACGTGGATTTGAAAATTTAAGAATTTCATATAATTCGTTAAAATTTTAGTTTTCAGCTACGCTTTCCTTAGATGACCGAGACGATTTCTGGAGCAAAAGTGATGTTTTTTTTTTTTCATCAAAAGCTTAGGGAATTTATACCCATAAAGAATCAATGGTAAGAGGAACTTACTTTTTCTTCCTTATTTAGAGCTAAGTGATTACAAGTTCCTCATTCTTGAATAGTAGTTATGTAGTGTAAGAGTATGCTATTACTATTATAAAATCAATAAATATCATTTTACATATATACGTATCACATATCACTGCGTGTACTTACATTGTCGTACTATTTAAAAGATACAAAGAAAATATAGATATAAAGTTTACATAAGTGTACTACATAACTGTGCTATTTATTGTCAGTTACGCCTTCCAAGACATTTCTCTAATTGATGCAGCAACAAAATTTTTCTATGTGCATCGACTTGGTGTAATAACCTTTCTTCCAGCTTCCTTTATTCTTAAAGTTCTAAGCCTGCGATAGCGAGGCGACGCCTTCCGCTCTGTCGCAGCGGTTTTTCAATTTTTAACGAAACGCACTCGGGCCTCCTCGAATGCAGCTATCACTATGATGGATCCCATATTCCTGGCGCATATTCCAGATGAGGCCTGTCTAAAGTGAAGCACCATTCTGACCTTAGAAAAGTACGTTCAATCCCTACGTACCATCAATCAATCCCACGTCAGCATGATGGCTTCTTTGGGCGAAATGTACATTTGTCATTTACATGACATCTGAACACATTTTAACACCTAGTAAGGAGGTTGCTAGAATCTTCTTGTGTATATGGTACGCAACGAAATAAAAATTCTGAAAATGACGTAAAATGACATGGACGAAAATATATGAAATAAGTATAAAACACGATATACAGGGGGTTATATATAAGGGGATGCTAGAATCGGCATTCTTGTGCATATGGTATGCAACGAAATAAAAATTGTGAAAATGACGTAAAATGACATGGACGAAAATATATGAAATAAGTATAAAAACACGATATACAGCCATATGAGCTCACATAAATAAAAATGCATTAAATATAAGGGATTGTAACGTTGAGTAAATAAAATTTTTCAAACAATATTTTGGTAATACTAATGTTAATGCTGCAGTAATATTGTTATGATACTAGTAATACTGCCATATTTAGATGTTTAATCACACCATTTTCTAAAGATTTTTCATCGACTTGTGAAGTAATTACTAGTACTAATTATTTAAGGAGGAAAAATACAGAAAAAAGGAAACAAAAAGAAGTTTTGGCGGAATAAAAAATAAATTATGATATATCGTGATCACAGAAAATGTAGGCCACGTTTTTAGAGAGTAAAAGTAAAAGCCCGGAACACAAAAAAACGAAATTCCATCTCACGCATTCGTGTGCGAAAGACTAAAGTGCGAGCCTCCGAAATTCACCCATGAACGGCCCTCGCTTTTTGGGAAGATGGAACCCTGACTTATTTACTGCGAGCATTCGATTCGGCGGAAGCTTTGGAGAACCGGGTTCGAATCCAAGCCGCGGAACCATTGTCCAGGGGGCACACACGATTTATTTCCAACTCAACTCTTTGCCCATCAAAAGAATGATTCGATTTACCTGTGAGCGTCCCACAAAGAGCCTTCCGTCACTCCCTTTTCCGACGCCCACGTCCGTCACAAGCGGAGGAATTATCTGCCTGGAATAGGCTCCCAATTGATTGCTATCGAACACACGCTCGCTCTTTCCCGACGTATCATCCTCTCTCTCTATCTAAAGTCGGTTCACATCACTCACACAAATCGAGAGCTTCTCTCCGTTGTGTTCACGAAAGGTTAAAATAATTCTGTCCGAAGCGGAAAAATAGCGTAGAGATCCCGACCTTTTTGCTTGGACTTCTTTTAGAGACTAAAAGCGGGTAGAATATAAAATTGAATCAAATTCAAAAGTACACTAAACATCAACAAGATAAACGTTAAGAGAGGTTATATACATATGTATTAATTTATTTATTAAAACTACAAATAGGTACAAGGCCAGGTGGTAGTCATATTATGGGGGGAGGAAATTACATATCTGCCTGGTATTCACCCTAGTAGGGAGGAAAACCCCCCAAAACCTCCCGAAGACAGTATGTAATACATATAATTATTAAATATACAAAATTCTTCAAAATTTACAACAATCATACAATATTTAAAATGTTACAGTGATATTACAATATTTAAAAAATCACAACACTACAGCAAAATCATTAAACACTTTTAATTTTATTGAAAAATATATTATAAGAAGGAGGAAAAGTTTCTAAAACATCTCCAGGTAAATTGATCGATTCTACTACTCTCCAATTTAAAAATGAAAATTTACAAACATCTGTTCTCTGTTTAAGGGTAGCGACTTTGTGATTGTGGTCGTTTCTCCCGAGGTAATCCGGTTTCCTGAGTCTATTGCTTAATTCTTTCAACGAAGGCTTTCCAGTAATAGTTTTGTATATATTCCTTAACCTGTTTTCTTGACGTCTATATTCTAATTTTTCCCATCCAAGTACTTCAACCATTGCAGTGACGCCATCTGTCTTCCCATATCTACCCAAAGCGAAACGTACTGCTCTCCTTTGCACATTCTCTAATTTCAAACATATCTAAAGATCGAAAAACAATTATAAACGAATCTAAATTTAAAAAATGATTAATATAGATTTCCTTGTTTCTTTTAAGTCTCTCCCTTTTTGTATAATTGACGTACTACTCTTTGAACATCCTATTAAATCACGTAACCCATTTTTTGCAACATGGAACAGAATAATGTGCATCAGGGGTGAGTCGAGTTAATACCATTGGCATCAAGGTTTAAGGGACGCATGCCCTTTGTTCCAGGTTGTATATGAGAATCATCATTTTTGGAGGCAACTTTGAGTAGATGATCCTAGGTTAAGAATACTGAAATTGAAATCTGGTTGCCATTAATTACTTGATATTTGCTTGGCTCTCTTATGGGTAAGCGATGAGTCATTTGGAATCAAATCAGATACCATTCAGAGCCAAAGAAGTGGCCTATTACCTGGGCCAGGATTACGTTTTGTAATGTTTAAAAATTTGGAAACATTATTTTCTTGTATCCAGGCAAACTTATGTGCAGACACTGCTTACCTTACAAATTTTAGTATTTCTTCGTCAATATTTAAAAACCTTACTCTTGAAAATATCAGTGGTAGTAGGAAGATATAAAGTATATAGCAGGGATACTCTACCTGGTGCCCGCGGGCACCAAGGTGCCCGAAGCTACCTTCCACAATGCCCGCCAATCTTCGGTAAAAAGAATTTTTTATTTGCTACAACAGCATTTCTTCACATTGCGCTAGCGGGAATAGAGTGGAGGTTGGCAAGGAAGAGTTGGGGGTCATAACCTTGGTCTGGTCTTGGGTTTCCTAAACATTAAGGGTAATGGCGTGTCTAAACTTTATCTCTCTTATCGCCTCTGTCCAGATCAACAAGACTCGTACCTATGTTATATTTTGTTTATAATAAGAATGTGAAGATTTAGCTCGGCTCAGCTTATCAGGGTGTATGATTCCCCGTAATCAATGACTAAATGCTGCTTTTCGGAACGCAGCGGTGCACACGCAGCGAAAACCTTCATACCGGATGTATTTCCGTCATCAAATCTTCTTCAGAGATAAAGACTTTCTCACGTTGAGGTTTTGATGAAATTATATACGTTGTAATATTCTCGATCTTATTTACCAAGGAGATTTTTTTAAATAGACATACGGTTAACTAGTAAAGTGATAATATTTCTAATGGATGACCTGAATGTCGCCATGGACGTAAATGTAATGTGGTGCCCATTTCTCTCTCTGTAATGCCCTTGGGTGCCCGGGCACCAGAAACGGTTGAGTACCCCGGGGATATAGTGTATAACATGGAAATTATATTATTAAATTAAGTAATTGAATAGGAATATTGTGTTAAGCAAGATTAAAAATTAAGTCGGCCCAAAACATTTCCTTGTGGAACAACTGATTTGATACAGACTTCTTCGAAAGAAAAGGAACAAAGATGAGATAGTCGATCTCAAACAGGAAAGATTACATTGAATGATGCGGGAATATAACGTGTTATGGATATCCTAGGACTACATCGCCCGTATTCCAAGAAGACAAGACAAAATCGGTTCTGATTCGCAGCTCCTTCCAGCTGTAAGCAAAGTAGTCCTTTCCGCTGAAATCAATAGCAACGCGGGAATCGCTTGGAAATCAGATGCAGTTATTCGCCGTCCGTCATCTTCCGTTCATTAAACGGGGATTTCCGAATCCGTCACACGTCCGCAAACACGCTCTGCCCACATCATTAAGAAGCGAATAAAACCGAGAGCCCTTTAGGATAATCTCTCCGCTACTCAGCACGTGCTTAAGACGCCCTTTTTCAGTGCCCTTAACTCAGCCACTCTTTTATAATCTCAACTTCCCTTTTCTCCTCCGAACACCTCAAACTACAAGAGGGAGGGCCCTAAAGAATCCTTAATCTTGCTTAAAGTTTCATCTCCCTTTCCATAAAAGGGTGCCTTCCTACCTTAGCATTCTTCACCCTTATCTCCGCGCACTGCGATCTTCAGTTTTTTTTTCGGAAAGAGACCGGCGATCATTTCCGGTTTTTACCTCTCTCCTTAGTTGAGACTTCCGAATTTTACAATATAATCTGGGTATGAGTGTGGATTATCGTACCCTTATAATGCACTCTCTCCTTATACACCTCACGATGGACCCTTTTCTGAATGAAGGTAATGTGGTCGTAAATCGAAGATATTCCTCCAAACTTTCCTATCCATTCAACTTTCACTACATTCAAACACATTATCATGAATACCCTAATATTCTTAACGATACGTACTACATGCTTTTATCATCTCACTTTCCAACTTCGGACAGCTTGTTTTAGGTCGTCCTCTTTCATTCATTTACTCTATATTCATTGTTTTAGAAATGCTCATTACGTCCATACCTTCAAAATCTCCAAAACTATATACATTAATTTTATACTAGTATTGTAACGCATATATATTTCATTTAATTACATTTCAGTGTGAGTTATGTGACTTTTTCATTTTCTGTATTTCATAGTTATCAATCATACCTTACTACGTCAAAATATTCATATTCATTCCCTTCGTTACTGAATACCACATTTTTTTCTTTTCTTCCTAGGGAGAAATGGACACGAAAAAAAGCCTTACAGCGCCGGTACTCGAACCCGGATCTCCTAATTTCTAGTGCGTTAACTATCAAGCTTTCTTGTAAGAACAGTCAGGCAGGCTATTTGTCACCTAATCTAATTTACCAATTTCAAAGAAGATTCTTCTCTTCCAACGTTGAACAAAAAGTGAAAAATAGCGATATGGCTAGGACTCAAACCAAGGTTTCCCACTTTCCGGCCTTAGATTCTATTTACATTCTCACCATAATACGTTTAATCATTTGAATCACACCGATGCTATTATACTACCAATTACAGTCCCACCTTACAAACAGTTCATTTGGGGAGGTTTTTTATTTAGGCGCCAATAGTTACAGGAGACTTTCTCTCATTCCAAAAAGGATATATCGCAAGCAATGGCATTCTAATACTAAGCTAAAGATTTGTATGCCAACTGAATTTTTGTGGTGCTGTGATTCAGTCTACATTCTTTCTGAATTGAAGCGATAAAGCCAGAGAAGGAATTTGAATACAATAACATACCGGTCAACTAAGTCAACTTTATCATAGAATATTTCTCATACGTTGGGTTGCTTAAACCAGGCTGACTAAATTTATGAATTTCAGATGATAAGCCACAGATAAGCAGGTTTATGAACTCCAGGATTTTTTTTTTAATTTCCCGCCGAGTCACACACGCTCAAATCAGCCAAATCCAGGGAGAGGTGGTAACCCCACTACAAGGTAATATAAGTCTTTCATTCTGGTCAGGAGGTCTTTCTTTAAGTCCGCTCTTATGTAATGGCGTCTCAATAAACCAGGGATCCAATATGGAGAAAAACAACATTATAGGGCAACGAAATCTTTGTCATAAATGAATATTAATTCATTAACTAATGTTTGACATTACTATATACTGTCACCTTTGTATGTAGATGATCAATTTTTATTGTTTGTTGAAAATTCTGACTTATTTACTGGATTTGACTTCTATGCATTCCCTATAATTTAGTTTTTCTCAATTGCATATATTTCTGTGCTAAATATTTTTCATGCATATTGATATTGGCGAATGAGTACTTCCCGTCATAAATAAATAGATAAAATAAGTGTTGTAAAATCTTTTCCTCGAGTAATTTTACTTTTAATCTCCAAATTGATAGCAAAAATATTCGTATCGATGAGGAATTAAAGTTGGCCATCCTGGTAGATTCACAAAGCGTTCCATAGGAGCGACAGTAATCGTGTTAATGATCTTTTTAAGTTGGCAACCCTTGTCGAAAAGCCTCGCTAATTCGACATCTTCCTGCGTAACCGTCATCCCGAAAGATAGCGACTTCTAAAGTCGACACGAGAATCTCTGCCTCCAATTTTCCTCCTCTTATCTCTCGCAGCGTTATAATCTTCCCGAAACAAATGACGTTCGGTAATTATAAGGGAGAGAGGGAACTCCTCGAATCGGAGGCGTTTGAAGGACTGAATAATGCACGCTCTTGGGAAGAGCCCATTTGCGCCATCTATTTCTATTCCGATCTGAAACCGAATCGCATTTTCAATGAAAATTTCAGAGGCGTTTTTGAGCGGAGGCCGAATGAAAAATTGACGACGCACTCATCTTCTGCAGGAGAAATTCCCGATCCCGCTCTAAACTGGCTGCTCCTCCTAAAAGTTCCCGGTTCGAATCTCCTTTCAGGGATGCAATATGAATGAGACGGAATGGAGTAACTGCGGGGCTATTAGGACGAGGTGTGAAGGTCTGTGGTTCGGATGTGGTTTTGGAATTTCAATTTTGGTCCGCGGGTGAGAATTGGTACAGCACCAAATAGGTTTTATCGGGAGCATATCCGTGGATTCCCAAAAACGTAGAGAAGATGACGGAAATATTCAACACGGGAATGCCATTTTTAAGTTACGGTGTGGTTCTAAATCAAGCCAAAAATGGGTCTTAAAAACCAGCATTGAATTGATTGAAGATTGAATACCTCGAATGAATGCATAATTAGTTGTTGCAAATAAGTTAAAAGAGACTTCATTAGCCTTTGCAAAGAAAAATAAATGCACCCGGATTCAGCTCCGGCTGTATCCCCGAATATTAAATAGAAGTTTCGGGAGCATTGGATTTCTCTCCATCTCGAAGCGTACTCTAAACTAATTACAAAATCAGAGATATAAAAATTGCAGTCGCAGCACACCATACTCATCATTCGGCCTATCGCTAATGCACTTTCACGAGTAACGTGGATACAAAAATGTTGTAACAAACAAGGATCTTATAAAAGATGCAATATCGCGGAAAGGATACTCTAAAAAATGCTACTATGAACAGTAAAAAGTTGCGGAAAAATTGCTCAAAACAAAGATACAATAAAAAATGCAAAATTGTAGAGCAATAACTATGAACGTTTGTTATCTTCAACAATACAACATTGTAATTGGGTAAATTACATTAATTATCAACAACACGAAATTACAAGCAAGCTACATAAAAAATATATTATAAGAAAAAAACACCTCAATACAGACGCGTAGAGATTTTTATTGAAAACGTACTCGATCTGTAAAACGTAAATAAAATATCTAGAAGAATCTGTAAAATCTTTGCCCTATATATTCCCTACAACTCAACTCCGAACTATAATAAAGTTAGTTAAGTTAATAGTTAATAATTTACAAAACATTTTTTAATTTTAATAGATGGAATTAATAGTAACCGATATTCAATTAAAAAAGGAGGAAAAAAATAATGAGAAATAAGTCTGATTTAGTCGGAATTCGAGCACTGGTATTTCGCTTGTCAAACTGATCCCCTAACTCAGTGTTTCCCACCCTTCTACAAGAAACTAAATTTTAAGCAGTCACTTTTCAAATTAAATTTGAAAAATGAAGATTACACCTAGTGTGGAATGAAATATTAAATTGCTCTCATTTCAAACTGCAATCAAAATAAAAAAATGCTTCTTTGAATAAGGGTTACGAATAATTTAAAGAATATGATACTCTCGGTGGGACCATCAGGAACCCATTCATTAAACACAACTAATTTTACCTGTGAAAAAAGTCACTTTTACTCAACCCATGCACATACATATCGGTGGGATACATGTTTTCTTCATTTTTACTTGAAGTAATTAATAAGACTCGAAGTTAAAATTATATAGAACAGCAATTTGTTCCAGTAATTTTAGAAAAGGCAGTAAAATCTGGTAGCACATCATACCAGCTGCAGCTAGATGTAGAAAGAGGAAGAGCTTTGGGCATGATGGGTATTAGTGGCACTGAGAGAAACGCTAGAAAGGAAATACCAGTGGTTGAAGCGAGCGAATTAAAAACTGCTGACAGGAAACTAGCGTATTTCAAAGAGTATACAGAGGTATATGAAAATATTGAGGACTAAATTCGGCTCATTTAATACAGAAAGAAAAAAGGCAAAGAATGAACAGGAATTAGTGCGCATTAGAGTTGTATAATCTGGAGTACAGTATCTACATAACGAGCATCAGTTATAAAATTTAATTCTCCCGATTCCGTCACAATATCCCAAAGACGAACTCCGCAATATCTTCCGGATGCAGAGCATTTCCTTTTTCCGTTTCATTATCCGCCCAAAAATCCTCGATATCTCATTCGGTTACGGCCTCCACAGTATGACCCGCCCGTATTTATGCATTTTTTCGCTGAAAAGGGTCTCGGCTAATTTCCCAGTTAGTCGACGCAAAAAGTGAAAGGTAACAGAGCTGCCCTTTTCATAAAATATCTGCTCTTTTTTGCGTCGAGGAATCGGCGTAATGAAAGTCTTTCGCGAACGCTCCTTTTTATATTTGCGCGTGTTTTCATCGGGGAAGGTAGAGAAATTCGCGAATTTACTCACTCGCGGAAGCTTTGTTCGAATTAATGAATATCCACGGCGAAACTTTTTCGCAACTGAAGGAAATAAAGGGCGGATCTGCAAAAAACGGGATTTCCGACCGCTCGCTATTTCGCTGCATGTTTGTACTTGCAGCCATTCAATCATTTCGTTAGAGAATTCGATTGCCGTGCAAATATTTCGCTCCGGTTTGCGAAAATTGAATCTATTTATTTTTCTGGGTCCGGTGGAGCGAATTCAATGAAGGATTTGGGCTCTGTTCGGGAAAACGTTACACGTCACGTGATGGAGTAACAAAAAAGGAATGATTTTGAGGTAACGAATTCGCGAATGTATCCAATAATATACTTAGGATTAACTCCAGAGGCGAACATTTTCGTGCACAGTTCCGTTGCAACCCTAATTTCTCTACGTCTCTATATGTATCCTGTAACCTGCTTTCGGTGAGTGGTGAGGGGGTAAATGATGACTACTTGTCTAATCCATTATTATCGCATATCGAACGTGATAAAAATTATTTCCTGAGATGATTTGTTCAAGCATCTATTTACTTTTTTCGTCGCAACTAAAATCGCACAGCTTGTAAACTTTGCACACTTCTAAATGTGATCACCACAAATACCAAATGATACTTTTTACACGCCTAAATTATTTGGTTCGACTTCAAAATGTCTACATCAAACTCTATTTGAAATCCATTTTTATCGTTATCAGGCTTCATTTATAGCACGAAATAAAATTAGAAATATTTTTTTTGCGAATTACGAATTAATACCATAAAGGGTGTAATTCAATAGGAGTTCCACTTATAGTTATCGAATAATGGTTTCAACTCCTAATTGTGAGTAACCGATACAACGCAACAGTATTTACAAAAAATCTGATGTGGCCAGCACATGACTTTCTCCATATATAAGATGTAAATACTTATCTACGACAGTAATTTCGAACTCTAAACATTATAAATAATGTTGTTCGGGACATGCTGGATGAAAAACGATGAAACTGGCCTTTCGCCCATAGAGCCCAGAGCGCCCACAAAGTACATAATCAGCAACTTCCGGTTTATCAGTATTTCAGGAATAACTCCTAAACAATCAGTGATACGAAAATATGTTTCATACAAAAGTTATAGTAAAATACATTATCTAAAACTTTTATAAGTAATACAATATACGTATATATCATATTTATGGAGATATTTTGAAAACCGGAAATGAGCTTTAATGAATAAAGCTCGACTTCCGGTTAACGGATTTACTCCAAAAA
Source organism: Sympetrum striolatum (assembly GCA_947579665.1). Classification (NCBI taxonomy): domain Eukaryota; kingdom Metazoa; phylum Arthropoda; class Insecta; order Odonata; family Libellulidae; genus Sympetrum; species Sympetrum striolatum. Next base: position 19,526,947 of record OX388349.1, on the reverse strand, counting down.
CCAATCAACTCTGACAGCACACACCACAGTACTATATATGAAGTTTGGTGTTGATACGACCAATAGTTTTCACGTTAGAGCGTCCACTATCACACACACTCACACACACACACACACACACACACACACACACACACACACACACACACACACACATACACACAGACATCATTCCGAAAATAGTCAAAACGTGTTCTAGGGACCCCAAAACATGTATTTCCGTTGAAATCTCGAAGTCGAATTTTTTCATGAAAACAATACTTTCTCTATACTTCGTATATGGAGAAAGTAAAAATGAGTATTTGAAAAGAGTTCCTAAGCAACCGCTGCCATTTTTTAAGTTCTTACAATTTATTACATGTTTGTGCTATTATAGTGAAATTATTGATTAAAAATGCTTCTATATCTTAGATTATTTCGCACATGGACTCCCAACGAAAAATGAACCCGGGACCGATTTCTCCAAAGCCGAACGCGTTGCCCACTTGGCTGTCAGGGAGTCTTTCACTATTATAATAATATATTTTAATATTTATTTATTATTAACCATCATGCAAGTAGAATTTCTTCCGGTAGCAGCCCCAAACATCTTCTATGGACATTTTAAATCAATCAAATATCCCAAAAATAACATCAATACCCACAGACAGTATACAAACATCGCAACACTACCACAAGATCCTAATTCACATACATTTTCCCGGTGCCCCCACCAAAACATGTACTCAACACATATCCTCCATCACAAAAACTACATTTCACAGTTTACAATGTTATTCTTCAGGCCAAAATGTTACTTCGTCATTTTCACATCATCACGTTTACAAATATCCAAATAATACCAAACGTAACAATATTCAATCCACTTAATTGGCAATGTATTACGACATTGATCTATATAAAAATTTTCCCGCAAGAAAGTAAATAATAGGGTCCGATTATTCCGTCCATAAAACAGCAAAATAAAGCAGAATATAAAATATCGAGGAGGGAACAAAGTAGACTTTTAATTATAGAAGTGCATGCAAATTCAGATACGGAAATACATCGTCTGCTGCGGTCCCAATATAAATGTTAAGTGCGGAATGAGTTCATTTTGAGGGACGAAGATGAGTGGGCAGTAGAGTGGTGTGAGAGTAATGGATTGCTAGAGGAAACAGTTGGATGCGAGAGAGATATGAAAAAAGCAGCGAGATGAAGAGAGGAAGTAGAAATTTCGCTCGAAGGAAGGTGGTGGTGTCGTTCGTCTTTAATCTTTCTGTTCTCCGGAGACGGACATCTCCCGGAGGAGCGGTCGCAATTGACTGAGGCCTTTGACATGCCCCAAATGTAACTCTCGGTAATTGTGACAGTGCGACCAGGGATTGGAGCAGACCATTCGATCCGATTTCCCAAAGGAGGGCGAAATAAGAAATGCTCGCTAATTAATGTGCCACACAGAAATACATCTTGACTTGATCATCGGTAATTATAAACTGAAGAATTGAACTGGATCCAAGTTTGAGAATCCTTAGTTACCTAAAGAAGGAAAGATTTTTACGGATGACGACGGAAATTTTCGACTGATCTTACTAAGGCGAGGCGCTACTTCAACCCAAGCTTCTGCATTGGTGTTTTTTAGGCAGTCATAATAGAAACCTGTTTGTTTTGTCGTATAATTTAGATTGGCCCTTTTTGTAACAATGGATCTGCACTGTTGAGTTGCTTGTAACAACCCCAGATAACATCAACTGATATACAAATGTTTTCCATCGTTGTATTGCTTTAATCACCCAGTTTTAGCAAAATGTCTGAATTTTTGTATTTATCATAACCCAGGTGACTTTACATTCCAATTACCTTTCTTGTTTCCAAGTTATTTTAGTTCCAAAATATGTGAATCTGCAATTGCTTCCTTTAAATTTAATCTATTATTTACATCACTAGACAGTTCTCGAAGTTCTCATCACCTTGGTAAAATTTTAATTAACCCCAGAAGAAAGTCTTTTACCATCCACTCTTTAAGGATCTATTTAGGAGGTAAAATTTGTATTTAATTCTCTCTTTTTCTTCTCATGGTTGCAATAATAGAAGATCTACTGAGCTTCAAGTGGTGCTGAATTAATCTGTGTCATTCATAACTGAATACTACCAAAAAATGTAATTCATGAGACCATGGGGCTGCATTTATGTGAAAAATTAGAAAAGAAAGGGCGAATTACCTCACTCCTCATCTTGTCTAGTACTCCTCATTCCCCTCTAGGTATATTGAAAATTAATTGTAGAAGGAATGAGGTTCAAATACACCCTCAGGTGGATATTTTCACAGAAATCATCGACCACAAGAGCCAGGATTAATTTCCGCGAAATATTTCGCAAAGTGGCGAATATATCCAAGGTATGCATGTACGTCGGCGATATCTCCATCAAAGGGCATAAAAATGTCGCTTTCTCTCGCCGAAAGTCCCCAAAAGCAATTCTCGCCGAACATTTCTCAACGACCTACATAAAACTTTTTTGGGTTTCCATAAATGTTCTTTACATCGCGGAGGAGACTATTAAATTTACCGATAAAAATCAACCGGAAGCCGAGGCGACCCAAATCCGAGCGAAGATGACGCAACAATCGAAAAGAACGGCGGAGTCAAATGCGACGGAATGAATAAAACCGCCCTCAACAATGTCGAAATTCCAAAGGGGCAACATTGTTAAATCGAAATTTATGGGTTTTCATTTGAGATCGATGTGGGGAAATTAAAATATCAAATGACGGAAAATGTGATACATTTTAGTAATGGCTATTCCTTGACGATCGTAAATTAAAAGAGGGTTTGGGTGGAAAGCATTTAATAGAGGGTATTAAAGGTTTATTTATGAATGCTATAAGATGAATTGCTGCCTTGTTTGAAAGGAATAGTATGGTTCGCTCTTCTAAAAAATGCTGGTAACTTTTCTCTACTTAAAATACTTTCTCGTTTATGCCAAACAAATCATGAGCTATGCACCGTCATATAATGTTTAACTTAGCAAACTTCCTTTATAGCCATCTTATCATGATGGCATAGCAGTATACCAATTATAAAAGCTTAACTAAACTATAAAGCCATGTACAGAGATTAACAAAATAGTACTAACAACACCACAGCAAACAAGCTAATATGAAGTTGGATAGCTGACATGCATGTACACAACGAAGAGGATACTGAAGTTTAGTACCAACCCACGAGGGTACTTGTGGCATGCACCCTGAGTAATCACTTAATAGTTTCGAGGTGTATATGCTGTGTTATTTTCCATAGTAACCTTTTGTCCGTTTATCTTATTTCGCACCAAAGAACTTCATCATAAATAAGGCAGGTGGAATGAGAGACAGTTTTTTTAATTACATCAAATTGAAACATTTATTTTATATGGATCTTACGGCAATGTCCATTAAGCAATGTTGCTTTGCGAGGAAAGGAAGGAAAACACTTTAGTCCTCGTATTTCAAAGTAAATCTGACAACCTCTTAAAAATAGTTGGTAGCAAGCTATACAGTAAGGAGTGTTAATCAAAGCATCCTTTGGACGAGGGCTTCACTTTTGGGAAGAACTTTAGAAATGATTTCCTGTTCAGACCATAAATCCAGTAGAACGTTTCTTGGTTGGATACTCATTCCCTTCGCCGTTATCCACCAAAAGATTTTCAAAAGAAAAAAGGCATATTAGGGGAGATGAGGAGTGAGGAAATTTGCCTTTGCTTCTCTACAAAATACAGCTTAAATACAATGATTAGAAAACGTACAGGGAGGTACAGTACAATAACTCAATCGATAAAAATGTTCATCATCATTCAACAAGGCCAAATAAATGCAATTACTGGGCGTTTGACCTATACCAGTATTCTTGTAATTTAAATTAATCATAAACTACATTGAGACAAATATAAACCAAACTATTTCATTCTCTAACCTTTTCCAGGATGTATATATAAAGAATAAACTCCAAAAACAATCAAGAAACTTGCAACGCGGCAATAAAGCCGCTTGCTTGCCAATTTGCAAGTTTCTTAATGGTTTTTGGAGTTTATTCTTTATATATATCATAGCCATCAGCAGCCGCTTTGCTTTATTTTTCTAGGAAGAATATAATTTTTCATATATTATAATATGGCAGAAGAAGTTAAATAGCCTTATATTAAGCCAGTGAATAACACTTTTGAATGAATTCAATAAAGAGTTTCCAAGATGAAATACCGTCATCTCTTATACGTCAGTGGCTTTCATAATATCACAGTACCATGAAGAGATGCAATTGAAAACTACCTTTTCCTAAAATTTCGCCCATAGACAAAAAATATGCGATTCATCAAGATATGAAATCTGGGACAGCGCACGCTTCGAAAGGTAGAATTCAACATATATTAATTTTCCGTGCTCTTTGGAAGATATTTTTTCCTCTGAAACTAAAATCCAAAATCATCTAGTCATGGAGGATGACGAGTAACCTTGGAAACCCTTGTTCTTTGCAAATAGCTAAGGAAAAGATCCAAGTCGTTCCGAAAGTGAAAGCACTCCTTATGAAACCGCCGTTTTTTATGAAACCACTCTTTTTTTACTGAGCATTCCTTTCGCTTTTCGAGTGCATTTCGGAGGAAGCATTTCCCCTCAAAAACGCACTCTTCTTCTTCATTTCCTCCTCAGAAGAGAATCAGTGCGAGTTTGACAGAAAAGTTTTTCTCAATCGTGCGATAGTTTTCCCTTGTTTGAAATTCGCTGGTATGCCTCGTTATGGATCCATAGAGTTTGCACTGACGGCGGATTAAAGATTCGTAAGATATCTATTGAAATGATGCTCATATTAAATTGTAATTCTCTTTCTTCCTGAAAGTAGATTTGCCATTGGAAGAAATGCTAAGTCGGCTTATGCGGAGGACATGAGATCTATGTGGGGGTTAGTATGACCAGGAAGGAACTACATATTTGTTGTGATTTTATTGATATTGAAGAGAACACACGTGACAGTTTGCATAATGATATGGAAGTGATAAAGAGATAACTGCATGCAAGGAAAAAATATCTGTTAAATACAACCAATGCATAGGTTAAAACTATACGAACACTGCCCTATCATATGGAAATTAAACTTTTTAATAATTTTCCAGTCAAACTCAGGAAAAATTTTAGTGTGAAGTGTTTGGGAGAATTGAAAAATGCTATTATTCAATTAATGAAATTTTAAATTAGCTATTAGCAAAATTTCGGTCAGATGTATAGTGTATTTTATATGCATGTTGTATTACAATTTTATTTTAAAATATTTGTACATAATAAAATCAATTGACGAAGCTGTCACTTTGTGGAACTCCATAACGTAGGAAAGGAAAAGAACACTGTGCGACCGGTTTCGACTAAGGTCTAGACATCTTCTGGCCAGAAGATCACTAGAACTTAGGCGAAACCGGTCGCAAAGTAAATTTACTGTGGAACTAAGACAAAGTTCTTTTTCTTTCCTACGTATATTTGTACATATTTTGCAATATAGAATATGTAATATGATATAACATTGCATAAATAATTATGCAGCTTGGATGGAATTGTGCATTCTTATGTGTATTATTTTATTACCGCATTATATCTGATGGGTCATTTTTTAAACTTTCAGTGCATTATCTGTATATAATTGTGATTTTTTATGTCAATAAAGTACTATTACTCTATATATCCAGATACGAAGTGATGGATCTTCGCCCCGGGTCGAGGAATTTTTGGCGCCCGAGGATGAAAATGATAAATAATATAGCTGCAATTTTTTTTGCCTCCTCCCACGAGCTTGGGCCCTGGGCACTTTCCCAGGTTGCCTCACCAACACTATAGCTGATTTGAGAGATGTATGCAAGAAAAGTAAGCATGGAGTATTGTAAACAGAGAAAAATGGAGAGTTTAATCCAAAATTAACAGTGTTATATATGTATACGTGCACATAGTTGCCTAAAACACGAGACACTGAGATAACACAAGTCAAAATCACTATTTTTATGTATACGTCGGATTTAGCGATACATTTTATATAAGGAATGGTACTAATTGATTTAATTCTTTCATCTTTTTGAAAGGATATAAATTTTATAGGTATAGCATTACTTTCCTTTGGAAAATTAAATCATAAATCAATAATCTTAAACATCCTAAAAGAAAAAATCTCCTCACGGAGAGTTGTACTCATTCACAAAGTATTTATCGAGAGACATTGAAGAAACCTCCCGGCTTGCAACCCGAGAGAACTTCATGCACAATATTCGCCGGGAAAGCACCAGATCCTTTCTAATATTGCAAATCTTTGATAAAAATAAACAGATATTCGATAAAAGCTTGCTTATAAATATCGCTACCATAGCAACCAGAAGCACTATTGAATTAGGGTCTCGAGCGCACGGTAAGATAAGCTCATAAATAAGGCATAGGAAATCAAATAATTCTGAAATATTGGGAACGAAAAAAAATATTTCATGTTAAATTTGGCTCATATATAAGAAATAAAATTAAAAAACTATGTTTATATTTGATGAAAGCCGTTCAAATTTTTAATCTTCCTTATTAACTCTTAGGATTTTTATATACACAATTCTTCTCTCTTTTCTCAAACTGTTTAGTTTAATAGAGGTATAATCTATGACGATGGATTTGATGGAATAATAATAATAATAAAACGGCTTTATTCGGGCGAGATTGAGACTAAAAGTCTCCTCTTCCATCTAACCCATCGTCATACAATACATAAATAATTCATTTAAAGAGATAGTAGAAAAAAGGAAGAAGAGAATCCTAGTCTTAATTTCACCCAAATAAAGACGATTTATAATTATTTTTACTTGGACTTTTTAAATATAAATAAAACTGGTTGCATTGATTGAATATAATTCGATCAAAGGGTATTATAAAATCCGCTAGAGACGAGAAAAATTAGCTTTGGAAGGAGGTGATGGCTGTAAAAGCTACAAAAAAGGCTGTGAGAGACGTTTAAGAATTAGGCTAACATGTGCAGCGTTGAATCCTCTGTAAACTGCGCTTCTAACTTTTTTCCCAATTTACAAGCATCCTCCCGTTAAGAATCAACGAGCATTCCAACTCCACATTCCTTTTTCCACTTCGTAGGTGCGAACGCATTGAATCAAATAAGTCTGAAGCGACTATTTTCCCACGAAAGCTTTCCGTTACCCTTGACACAGAGTGAGATAAAGCCCCGCGTTCGATTCCCGTGACGGATGTTCGGTTGAACAAATGAATGGAGAAGAGCGAAGAGAGATAAAGGACTCGGCATCCCCTGGACCTCTTCAAATGAGCCAATTTCCGAAATGTTTGCTCGACGCAGATCGCAACTCATTTGTCTCACGGAGTGATTTAAGCAAGCCTCCATTGGTCATCCGGCAGAATGCGCTGCAATCGCCTCCCGCTGCAATCAATGCCTACGCTCACCTGTCCATCATACTCGCTTCATCTACTCGTCCCATTGGGATTACTGTGCACTCTATTCTTTGTCCAATCGATAATCTTTGCTTGTTTTTTCCTTAACGATTTGCAAGAGGAAAAGTGCTATCCTCCAATTCATCCCTTGGTGTAGAACTTCGACCTTCCTTCTTTGGTTTGCTGTTACCAATTTTAGTTTTGTTTCTAGTGCAATTTATTTCCTCCATTTTCGCAAAAGAGTCCTTAGTTAAACTCCAAACCATGAATATACTAATAATCGTGATTCAAAAACATTGATGTTGGCTTTAGAACAATACTTCTCAATTTCTTGTTTTCATTATTTTCGGATTGTTCTTCAACAATGTGACCTTCAAAACAGTAACATTACTTAGCAATTTTTATGTTGATAACAAGTTTACCATAAAAAAGGGTAAGAAATGGCCCCCGGATAGGCAGCGGCTTCGGGAAAATGGCCCCGGGTTCGATTCCCGGTCACAGCACACGTGCGAAATGACCAAAACTGTCGAAACACTTTTAAAAATACTACAAATACAATTAAAAGAAGATATGCTGACATAAACTATACAGAAGACAGACAAATAGCCATTCACTAGATTTATATCTGCGTTAAAACAATTAATTCCTGTTGTTATACGTAGTGTTTTTTATTAAACAATTGCATGAGCCATCCATATATAACTACAGAAATAGTTAGTGTGGAAAGTGCAAGAATTAAAGAGCGATGTCAAAATCATTGCAGTAGTTCGGACGGGTTGCTATGCGCAGGGCCACTCGCTTATTTCGGATACAGATCAAAATTATTTTTATGGATACAACTTCAGGGAACAGAGAAAAATCTTTCAGCCTTTTTCGTCGACACACAATTCAAATGTTTTTATCAGTTAATTCGCCCACACATACTATGCAGTGATTCTCTGCTTACATCAGATATGAAACTTTATAAAATACCGCCCAAAGCAATAAATTCAGAAGGTATACTTTGGTTTCTCTTCTTTCGTGACTTGACTACGCAAGAAAAAGAGGAAGAAAACTAACCAAAAGCCAATAGCTGACAACAAAAAACACGAATTCGGATATTAGAAAAATATTCACACCACTATTTGGGAAAGTACATCGGCGCGGTATTATGCAACCCCCTGTTATTGCGGTCTATGCGATAATGAGCCTAAATTAAAATAAATCGATGCTACTAAAAGTCGTTTTTATAACCCATTCTTTTCGCGAACGATACGCGATAGTGATAGAGTAAAAAGTTAGTTCGGATAACTGATGTTTAAGCCCCCTGCAAAGCCAAAGGGAGCTTGTAGGGGTTAGAAGTGGACTGATAAGGTTTCCTATCGTATTTCTTCAATGATTGAGAGTAACGGAAGCAGAAAGTAAAAGATTAAAATCAGTTAAAATGTGATAAATACCATAGAAGATAGATGAAAATGAAATCGAAACCTTGGTTGTGAGTAACTATTGAGACTATAATGATCAAATGAGTAAACAAGCATATGGGTAACATTAGTAACAAAAGAGGGAACTTAAAATGACACACACCAAAGTAGGATAGTCTGCTGAAGACATTATGGGAAGGGTTGGTGAAAGGGAGGAATTGTGGAGGAAGATTTAGATTGGATTATGGCGGATATTGGTTTGGGTTGAAGTTAGAAACTGTGGAACGATATAGAGATTGGTTGGTGACAGGGTGACATGGAGGACAATAACAAACTACTCTTCGAATTGCTAAGATAATGACGAAAAGGAAATCATGAAAAAGAGTTTTAAAACTGTCAAAAGAAAAATATTTTTTCACCATGCGAGTAAAATGGTGAAAGAATGAGGTCAAAGGCGTGACAAACCGATTTGGAGTTACTTTAATTTTATGCATGACAATTACCATATGTTTTATTTTACTTCAACAAATTCCCCCCACCGGTTATTTAAGTTGCATTCTTCTTCAATTGCATCACTCGTTTCGTAAGGAAACATGCCCATCGAGTTTATTCGCCCAGGAAAATCACCGCAAATGTGACAAAATGGTGGAGGAAGCTTGCGGAGAAGTTGATGAAGGAGTGAAAGTTGAAGAAGTTGAGTCGATGAAAAATGTGGACGACAAAGCGATTGTATGATAATCCGAAAATAGTAAACAAGTATGTACGTAAAGTTTAGTGCATTGTCCATATAAGGTTTTGGGTTTCCCTCCCGTCTTTGGGCGAATACCAGGACATATTTCAATTAATATATGAAGCTCCTCTCCAACGTTGACACCAGGCCAAAAAGCCAAATAGTAACATAAAATGTAAATAAATAAATACTTTGCGTTGAGAATAGTGATATTGATGCGGATTATGGAAATTCAGAAAGAAGGAGATTAAAATATTGGAGTCCTTCAAGATGAGTGTATATTAATAAGGGTAAGTAGGGTTAATATACTAACTACAGCTGGAGATAGCTAAGAAAGAAAAGGTTGAGGTAATAAAACGAAGGCAGTGGGTAAGATATGGAAAGGAGAGGAATTGCTGTTGAAAGTAACTGAGCGTATAATACAAGGGTTAAGGGAGAGAGGAAGGTAATGTCAAAAGACGTCGGGTGATGAATTTCTGTCGAATCGCGAGGAAAAATAAGGCCTTCGCAATTCGCTCTATCCTAGTTCCCCACGGAAACTTGATTGACCGGTAGAGAGCTTCGCATGGATTCGCGAAAGTTGCAAATCGGTGGCCTTTTTTGCGCCTAAAATTCCCCTCTTTAAAATTCTGCTCCTGCAACCGTTGCCAAATCTGGCCCTTAATCTCTGCCTGAGAAGAAAATGAGACGTTTAGAGATGCGGAGGGCCGATGGGGTTCACAGGATGGTCCAAACCGAAGGAGCACCGTCGAAACATTATTCTTTCGAACGCCTTGTTTAGCTCATTATACAATAATATGACATTCAACAATCTATGTCAGAGTAAATTAGGAAAATAATAAATAGGATACTGGTAATAATGATGAAATTGCTATTGGAAGATGCGACTTCGTGGAAAGACGTATCCAAAATACTAAGTTTCTTGTTATTGTGATAATAATGGTTGACCTAATTAGGGTATGAGCAGCATAATAAAATTAATATAGCATAAATTGTTCGTAAACAATAATTTTGCCAATATTCTTTTGAGTGAAGCTTTGTACTGCATTGACCATGTACGCAAGAACAATGGTGACATCTAAATAATAGGTAGTAATAAAAATAGCAACGAGTATGGCAATGATCCTCATAATTGGAAGAGGGCAATTATAATTAAGATCATAACAATTGGGGTCGAAAAAAGATGATTATTTAGAATTATCATGTTGAAAATTGTTTATCACGATTCCAATACTAAATTAGGGAGTATATACACACCTATGCGTATATGTCTGTATTTCCAAAGTTGCATAGTTGTATATGATCGTATTTTAATTTTGAATAAGACTATTATATTGGTAATTATTTTTATTTGGTATCATATTAAATAGATTCATAGATGTGTACTTTGAATAAGATTATATAGTAATCAGTTTCATTTCGTATTTTATTATATAGATTTATGCATTTTAATTTTTTATATTTTTTATAGATTTGTACATTATTTTGTTTTATCATTTGTATTTGTATACTATGTAGATGTATTGGTTAAATGGAAGATGGGACTTATAAGTACCAAATTTCTTGAAACAAAGTCCCTTAGTAATAATAATAATAAAATAGTTCTTTTTTCACCTATAGTGTAAGAAATCCACCCAAATTCACCAATTCATCAAACATAGCAAATGTGGCAAAAATTGTGTGGCAACACAAAAATTGTGGATGTCACGTATTAGATAGAAGGGAAACGCTTTCCTGATTTCTAACTTTCAGCTAAATTTCGAGCGAACTAAAAGGAAAAACGCGGTAGACCAAAGGTCTAAAGGCTAAGGTCGAGCTTACAAAACTTTTGTCTTCCACACAATCGCGTGCAACGGATAATAGTTGAAAGCATGCCATGCGGCATGACGAAATTTAGCAACTCAATTCAGCATTTCTTGTCAAGCTTTCGAAAAAGTGATTAACATATTTACAAAATATTATTACCTAAATCGTAAAATACTGAAAATTCATATTAGAAGTATAATTAATCTAATATATGGATATAATCAATATGTCCTGGCTGTACTTCGTGGAACGACATCTTAAGTTGAAAGAAAAAACTGAGACATTTCCACAATAAATTTTTAATTTTAACGACCGGTTTCGGCATTGACAGCCATCCTCAGCCAACCTGAGGATGGCTGTCAATGCCGAAACCGGTCGTTAAAATTAAAAATTTATTGTGGAAATTACTCAGTTTTTTCTTTCAACCTAATATATGGATATTATTACTTTCTCCCTATACGTAGTATAGAGAAAGTATTGTATTCGCAAAAAAATTCGACCTCCAGATTTCGACGGAAATAGATGTTTTGGGGCCCATAGAGCATTTTTAGCTATTTTCCCGAACATGTCTGTCTGTGTGTCTGTCTGTCTGTCTGTCTGTGGTTAAAAAGTTTGTGTGCGCTCTATCTTAAAAAGTAATTATCCGATCATTTTCAAAATTCATATTTAGAATTTTTCTAACAAAATTAAGAGTTGATTAGTTTTTGGAGAATATCGCTTAACCGGAAGTTACGGTTTATCCGGAACAAAATTTTGTTTCTTAAATATCTCTGTAAAAATGCAATATAGGTATATACAATTACACACAAAAGTTATAGATAATGTATTTTACTACAACTTTTGTAGGAAACATTTTTTCGTCACACTGATTGTTTAGGAGTTATTCCGCAATAATGGTTAACCGGAAGTTGTTGTTTACCCAGAAAAGGAAGTTTTTCATACATATCTCTGTCAGAATGCAATATAGGTATATACATTTATACACAAAAGTTGTAGATTATGTATTTTACTAGAACTTTTGTATGAAATATTTTTTCGTAACACTGATTGTTTAGGAGTTATTCCGCAATAATGGTTAACCGGAAGTTGTTGTTTACCCAGAAAAGGAAGTTTTTCATACTCATCTCTGTCAGAATGCGATGTAAGTATATACAATTATGTACCAAAGTTGTAGATAATATTTTTTACTACAAAGCTTGTATGAAACATTTTCCTGTAACACTCATGGTTTTAGAGTTATTACCGGCATAGGCTTATGTTTTTAATAAATATGGAGAAAGTCCTGTGTTGGCCACATCAGATTTTTATTCTTATAGAGACGAATGTAAGCTGTTTTGTAACTAAAAACTTTTTGTACTGCTTTTTATAAATCAAGATATTTGAAAACTACTTTTCAAGATTCATTACAGGAAAAATAAGATTAAAGAGGTAGGAAACGGGAGTTGGAGGGGGATGAAGAAAATTGTTTTACGAATGAGGTAACTACGATCACTAAAACTTGGTAAGCATGGTTACTAGAAACAAGGTTTCTATCGGAAGGGTGAATATAAACGAGCTTATTGTAAACTAGGTTACTATCCAAAAGGTCAATAGTATGGGATACCGTAAACAAGATTACTATAAACAAGAGTACCAAAAAGAAGGTTACCATCAGCAACGCAACTATGCTACATGAACAAGGCTGCTTTGTACAAGTTTGCCTTTGGTGAAAGCGGTCCCGGGTTCGAATCCCGGTGGGAGCCAATGTGCAAAATGACCAAAGCTGTCGAAGCACTTTTAACAATACAACAACAATATATCACACAAGGTTATTATCAAATAAGCTATCGGTGTTAAGTGAGGACTCAAGTTTGTGAAGTACTGAACAGTAGCACTCTATGAAAGGTGGAAGATCCAGGTTCGATTCCCGCTCACCTCATAGTTTTTCGTCTCCGTTAATCCCCGAGAAATGCGCTAATGTTTCTTATGCAAGCGATGCGGCTTAAAAGTTTAATCTCCTCCGTCACTTTCCGAAACTTTCCACTCTTTTTTTAGCGGCTTCGGCTCCCAATTGCTGAACTTTGAACTTTCCCGCTGTGAATAATGAATCGTGGGTTTCGAAACCGGGCGCTAACACAAGCGGCGGCGTTTTTATGCGAACGAATTTCGGCGCCGCTTTCCAAGATCCCGAAGAGATTTTGACGCTCCGAACGAAAAAATCGACCGCATCGAGACGCATTACCTAAATTGTTCGCTGGAGATTGCACGGACGCCGTCGGATGCTGTGTAACGTGCGATCAGGAAGATGAAGAGATAGCTAAACATATACGTGACAGGCGTGCTATTTTGTTATCCTCACCTTTTCGCAATTTTTAACGCAAGAATTTGTTTCCTAATTCAGTAAAATAGGTAAATATCATTTTGAAAATCTCTCTTTATTAAACGCTGAAACTCTATTTTAGCAACCTACAGTCTATCTCATTTCTATGCTATTGTGTAGATTATGTAAAATATATGCAATTTTTTCCTACAATTCATCATATGTTTTGCAAACCTTCCAATTGATTCATTGAATAAAACCAATAAAACCCTGACAACAATAATACATCGGCAACAATCACTTATCTGCAATAGTAATTATTTAACATTTATTTGAGCGGTAAACAATCAATTCTGCACAGCTATTCTTCCCTGCCAACAATCACTCGTTCTCAATAACCGTCCACAACAATCATTAATTAAAAAAACATATTCCTAATAATAGTGACTTGTTTACGGAACTCAATCTAAGTACTAAATAAAACCATTGTCTAGGAAATCGGTGTTGATATCTAAGATGGAATCACTACAAAATAAACCACATGGATTCATAGTCATAATCATAGAATGGAGATATTTTGTTATTCCTGTTTTGGCAAATTAGTTTTTATCCACGAAATAAACTATAATATTTTAATATATGAAATTATGGGAAGTATTTACACTTAATTAGCATCTACTTACTCTGACATATTTTAACCTAACAAGAACAAACACCAATGTGTACTAATTTTTTCAAACCAACTGCTAATTTATTTCAACAACTTTCTTATTGAAGACTAAGAAGTAAAAACTGAACATGCTCATAATGTTTACAGAGTCTAAATAGATAAAATAAGGTTGAGGCAAGTCAAAAGAGATTTCAGTGCCGTAATACATCGTGTAGCTTTGAGAATGAAAGATCACTTAATTTTAGTTCGTTGCACCGAAAAAAGTTCCTTAATTGGTCGCGAGGTGTCACTTTGACCTCAATTATTTTCGTATTAAGGTGTTGACAGTAAAATACACACAAACATTAAACCCGAGGAACAATCAAGGATCATATAAAAGAAGAACAGATGCAGTTCTTATAATCCTCAAATTTTGTTTTGATATCTGCTAATTTAGTGAAACGCCCGAACAACTTTGTACAACTGCAGGTAATTTCGCAAATGAGAAATTTCCGCGCTAAAATTGCTCCGTGATTGTAAAATAGCTACACTCGAGTTGGTTTCGCAAAGCGTTCCATGAATTAAAAGCCATAATTAACCTTAATTAAACAACTTGGCATTTCCCCCTGGCCAATTTGACTCCTTTTAAAAAGAGACTTTTATTTATTCTCCAACTTACAGGTTTTAGCGACTTTTATTTTGGAAGTTTTAATTGGCCACCCTCTCCTCGGGCTTAATCCGGCTGCTAATTACAGGACCAATATTAATAGAGATTATATCTTCCTCCATCCTTCCGAAATGTCGACCTATTAAAAAAATGCTTCGCCGTGCTGAAACTAGTCAAACTATTCCGTAATTAGATCAGACGATTGCGAATTTGAATATTGGATGAGAGACTTTCATTCTCATCTTCACAGCCACTTTTATCTAAAGAAAACAAAATTAAAAAGATATGTGAATGAAGCATTCATTTTATTAGTATAGATATTAGCCTAGATTTTTATTAGCATAGAAATTCACTTTCGCACTAGATATTAACATTCGCAAACGACCTATCTGCTGTGTTTCTGAAAAGAGTTTACACAAAATAGTATGGAAAGGGTGTATTTTGAGTGAAATGTAAATTCTCTGGTCGTACTTCGTGGAGCGACATTAGAAATGAAAAAACAAACTTAGTAATTTCCACAACAATAAATTTTTATTTGGGAAATTACCAAGATTGTTAATCATTTCCGTGTATTTTGAGTCTCAACCCCTTCACAAACAGTTAAGAAAAGCTTTGAAGAAAAAATGAGACATTCAATGCAAGATGAGGAGTGAGGTAGTTGACCCTTGTTTTCCTTGCAAAGCTAGAATGCCTCAAGTGAAAAAATTGCACATCTACAATTACGAAATACTCTCTTATTCAGTTACGATCATATTATTAAGCAAATAGTATGTACAACTGATAGATATGTAATTGAAAAGTTAATTTCTTCCAGCAGCGTTAGTCAAATGACAAATATTATACTAAAGAGATGACAGCAGAAAGCAACATAAGTACTAGACAAGTTAGCAGAAAATGAATAAATGAATTAATAAATAGAAAATGAATGAAATGGACTTTGAAATGAAAATAAACGTCAGAGTATCTAAAGGTATCGATTTTACAAAGAGAACGTCAGGTAATTATAGAAAGAAAACAAGCATAAGAATCTTTGTTCAATTTCCTTTCATTTGATAGTAGTTTAGACTTTGTACGACTTGTGTTATTAATTTAATTTTGCGAAAGAAACAAAGCCTGCAAGCGATAAAAATGAGGTTTACGGAAAAGTTTAAGAAAATCGGCTTCGTTAAAGGAATAGTCGGTAGAAGCGAAGAAAAAGTTCGCGAGCGATGTTACTTAGCGTTAGTTAGGCCTCACCTTGAGTATGCATGCAGTGTATGGGACCCCGCCGAGAAATGTCATATTCGGGATTTAGAAAAAGTAAAACGAAAGGCGATACGATATGTGAAGAATTGCTACGATAAAACAGCGAGTGTCACTCAGGTGTTACAGAACGCAGGATGGGAATCATTAGAAGATAAAAGACTAATTCAAAGGCTAAATTTATTAAATAAGTTCAGAGAAATTACGTTTTCAGATGATGTAACCGATATAATGCGACCTCCCTGTTATATGGGCCGTTCTGATACTGCCAGAAATATCAGGGAAATAGACGCTTGAACGAATCGATCAAAAATTCATTTTTTCCGCGAAGTATTCGCGAAAGCAACCGTTTAGGAAAATAGAGTTAAGGTGCTTGCACTCCCTGCCATACACCGAAAGGCGGCTTGCAGGGTTCTTACATAGACATAGACATGTATTTTAAATGGAAACGAATTATGGGTTCCTGAGTTCGAATCCGGGAGACTCCGGAAATGAAAATAGTTTTCCCTAGGGTTTAGTTGGTAGGAATCCAACGCAGTTTACCTCGTATCTCTACACCTTACCGTTTCCAAAATAGAGAGGGGGAAGACAGACAGACGGACATACGGACACTTCGCTATTAATATATAAATAGGTAGGAAAAACTGTATAAACTGGATGAAGACAACAACTCGGGTTCTATACTTTTGTGAGATGAAGGCGTACGGATTTTATTATTAGAAGAGGAATATCAGGAGCCAAGGGAGCTTTAATTTCTGGAAGCAAAGGGAAAAGAAGATGAAAGACTTTAATATGGAAAAGACTGATAATATCTCAATCTTAAGTAGACTCCTTAATCTTAAATATCTTCCTTTAAATATATGAAATGTGGACACTGGTAAAGGCTGACATCAAAATAAAGGAAGACTCCAATTATTGTGTTGGACGGAGAATGGAGAAAGATGACCAGCTTTTATGGCGAAACAAACAAGGAAGTGATGGCGAGGAAGAAAAGGTTTTGATTGAAGCAATAAAGCAAAGGCAGAAGAAATCGGTTGGTCAAACATTGAGAGATGTTACTATGGTAACATGAGGTAGGATGCGGGAAAATACAAAATGAATACAAAGAAAAGAACTGTGTGATGAAACATGGGAATTAGGAAACTAAAGTGATGGCATTAAACGGAGATTTTGTGGATCCTGCCGTGAGGGAGCATACTTATATAAGTTTGGTAGGTCCACATTCTCGGAAAACGTTTCATTCAGTTCGTGACCTATTAAAAGGTTGGGAGTTTGAAAAAGTACCCTGACCTAGGTCAACTCGTGGGAAAGCATCGTCTAAAATTGGCCACCCGCATCCAAAGGATACTTATTGCCCGGTCATCCGAGGGCAGCTCGTTTGCGGGCCTCATACTCCAATCAGCTGGCCTGCGGAGGCCTACTAATGTTCTGCAGGTATTAACATAACAGCTGTAGGAAGGAATCGGAAATGTTGAGGAGGAATTTATGTAGAATGTAGGAGTGAAGTAAACATGACGCTGAATATAATTTCAAGAGAGATGAGGGATGGGTAAGATGTAGCTTATTGTTGGTAAGGGTCAAGAGATGTGCAGGGTATACGGATTCAAAAGCTAGCTTTACCAAGAGATCGTGGCTTCTCAGAGAATTTGTTTGTTTGAATCAAGAAAGCTGAGTTATCATTTCCTGCAATCATCACATCCCTTAAGCAACATCATAACATGCGGAAAACATTTTGGAACAGCGCAAAATGAGAGAAACTTGAAAAATTACATCTGAAGAAAGAGATTTCAATAGATGTGAACCCGTTGACGGCACCGGTCTAAACTAATCTATCTGTGGAGTCTGTCCTTGTAAAATGTGCTTTATACAATTTCCAAAATACAACTATGTTAATCGTAACGAGGAAAATAACTGATAAGTTTGAAAGAATGCTTACATCTTGTAATGTATTCTTTAGTAATTTAGTCGGAAAAACTTGACATAGTGCAATGTGTACAATTGCAAACTTGTGTGCAATTGCAAACTAGTGTGCAAACTTGAATGTGCCATTACAAAGATATTTCTTTTTATGAATATTCCGTCAGTGTTTAATCGATTTGTAAACCAACATTGCTATACCTCTAATTTATCGAAAAACAACGACTGGATTTAATACTAGTCACCGACTAGTGATTATTAACCGTTGAATCATCCTGAAATATTGAATTGTGTTCTTTGAAAAATGTCAGCACAATAAGGCATTGCCTAGTATCCACAACAACGCCACTTGTCAAAAAAAACAGCGTACTTATTGATCCATATTCCCAAGCCATTATTACCAGCACATATGGGATATAAAATAGCCAATAGGTAATGCTAAATAAATGAATCAATGTTTAAAAATTTGTATAATTGTTTGTCGACAGAACTTCAATAGCACAAAAGAATGATTTCACAGAGTATTATAAAATTCATTTCGAAAACAGCTCGGAGCTCACCGTATAAAAATAAGCAAGAAACAAGTAGTGCCGAAGTGACAAGAAATGAAAAGAATTTGAAAAAAATAAGAAAATTAACAAATCAATAAGTAAATCTGAACTAATTTTTCTGTAATCAAAATTAGCCCAGTACATTTTACCTTTAGAAGAGAAAAAATAGAATGATAATAATTTTTGCTGGCAAGATTGCAATTAAGTTGCTTTTGTAACAATAATTGACGCCGAGATCTTGTAACATAATGACATACACAACAATGAAACAATAATCACTATCAATAATGATTGACATATAACAATATAACGTTAAAGGAGGTTAACAATGAAAGAAACGGCTAATCTTCACTTCGAGGAGGTCAATAACTCCACCTCCCCGCAAACGCAAATACATGCTGACCCAACCATGCATTATGTGGCAAAATGTCCTTTCTACATTTCCATTCGTAAAAAGGCGAGAAATAAAAAAAACAATCCGCAAACTTCCCGCAATTTCCGCCTCCGTCCCTGATGCCTTAATATCCTCTGAAACAAAGCGGATAAGAAGATATGAATGTACGGGTCAGCGTGAGGGACGTTTTAAAAATACGCATCCCTCGGAATTTGCATCTCAAAAGAATTCGGGCACGCAAGGAAGGTTGTTTTATTGAGGTCAAGAGACCCGCATCTATTACACAAAGGGAGCCCTTATTAAAATGCAACGGAATTGTACCTCCGATTGAATTAGGGAAGGAACGACGTCTTATGCGGAGTTTAATGCCACATTTGACTCAAGTCGTCCAAATTACGCGTTCCTTTGTTTCGGCAATTTCTTGCAAATTGATTCAATTCACAGTTTGCTGTTTAATGTGCAAAGGAATTCATATTTTCATGTTCTAACAATTGGAGGTCATATGTGTATTTATGTACGAGGAGGTGATTCGTATATTTATAACATCGACGGTAGAGACCAGGACCTGGTGGAAATCCATGACAAAAGCAAGTGAAATAATACGTTTATTTATATACCTTACTTCATATAAAGAAATTTAGTTTACGGTTAGTCACGGTTTAGATGTATTGGGCCATAATGATGTGAAAAATTACAAGAATAATTCCAATTTAAAATATTATAAATATTAAAATCATCACAATAACTACAATGATAAACAAGTAATAATAATACAATAATATTTAAAAACTTAAAATTTTACACCTGAAGATTATACTTTTCATCGAAACCATGTTCGTTCTTTCTCTTTATTAAGTGTGGCATGAGTACTATATATAAATTTGTCCTTCCACTTAGTTTTGTACTATATTTATATTTTTACAAAACAAAAACTTTAAAAAAAGTTCTACTTTAAACAAAAACCACCAACAATCGACCTATCACTAATGCTCTTCTATTATTTGATAATAAATCCATTCAGTCTGTACAAGGAAAAGTAAAACGTATAAGAGGATAAGTTATGGTGATAACCTCAAAAAGAATATTTCTTAGATATTGTAACAGAATTCGATGAAGAACGTAGCTGTATTCTTTCTGATGATACTCCTCTCCCTTCAATAAACAACTTAATCTGTTATTATATTTACACTTGATGCCTTGTTTTCTCTTTTTCTCTATTGGCAACAATGTTTGTAAATCTTTAACCTCCTGTTCTCATTCCTTTTCGATTTCCACGTTTCACACCCACGAGGGACATCAGCCGTGCTCATAGTAATATCTCCCTCATTCACAGACCGATTCTCTCTGTGGCGATAATGCGAGCCTGTTTGTTAAACTCTTTGCTTGATATCTCCGTTTTCTTACATCTTCTAGATCAAAGCCTCTCTTGATATCAGAGTATTCAATCGCTCTCACAAGATGCCGAGATTTCTCTCTCTTCGATGCCGATAAATTCTTTTTAAGGAACTTCCTCGGATTCCATTCGCTTTTTGACCTTCTATTGTTTTCCTTACAACGAAAGGAAAGTTCAACTCGTAGCTTGGATATACTACGCCGAAGGGACTTCGGAGAATCTCTCTAACTCTTTATTTCTTATACAGTCGAAGAAAACTCTTCATAAGCATTAAAAGCATGGTTTATCGCTACACGTGAATGCAACGCGAATTGACTAATTAAATAAAATATGCAATTATAAGTGATAAACCATAGATTTAGCAATCTAATTCAATAATAATACAGGTATAAAATTGCAACAATCAATACGAGCAAAGTATTCCATTCAACAATAGATTGGAAAAATGAAGTCATAATAATTGCATTCAACAAATCAATTAACTAAACAATGAAACTAGAATTTAATTCCGATAATTATTATTAATACATTTTACAACACTAGTATAATTTAATTGAGTTGTTGATCAAAGAAATTGTACGAAAACTAATCATTATTAATTGCAAATTGTGAATTAACCATTAAACGCTAAATGTAATTATCACTTAAATTGTGAGTAAATGAACAGTTCAAATAAAAATGTATTTTCCGAGTTTTTCATTTCATTGATCCACGGGATAGGTTTTCTCTTAAGGAATTCCTGCATCTGCTGGCCTTTTCCTCGCTCCCTCGGAATATATTCTTTGAGCCTTGGAAAGTTGGTCCGTCAAACACCAAATGGTTCACGTGAAATTTTCGGCAGCTCACAAAAGAGAACTTCAAAGAAGAACGGCGATCTTTCGAACACGTACTCTACACGTGTTCCGAACGCCAGATGTATCTCAATCTCTCCTTTCAAAATGTGCTGGACCACCCGTAAAGGATCCCTTTCGGAAGGTATTACCTTGACGACCATCATCCCTCTTCCAACTACTGTAATCATTCGCAGTCAGTATAAATGCACACATTCCTATAAATAACTCCATCCCCATTCCCTCTTTTTGTGTTATTACCCATATTTACACTATTCATGCATGTATATTTACATCGATACATTTTCATCCTTCATTTCCTCAATAGACCATATCATACATTCATCTACATTCGCAACGCGAGGTGCTTTTCTTCAGCATGTCATTCACCTCATTCAACCAGCATTTTCTCGGTCTTCCTCTCATGATTATAATACTCTAGTGATACTAATTTCTATTGCTTATCGTTTATTACATCCTTTAGCTATGCGAATATAACAGTAATTATTTCTGAAAGTAGTTACAATTGCGTCTGAAGAAGAAGACAGTCTTGTCTAAGTAGAAGTAGAATTCTCCTAGCCTTTACTACTATTCTATTGCAGTTATATTATTAGATGGTTTAATTCGTTATAGGTGGAGAAATAGTCGAGCGGTAACGTAATTGCTTACAATACTGCACAATTATGAAATAATATGAACAACAATCATTGCGATAATACAATGCTACTAATTACAGCAATACAGATATCTCCTTGCTACAATGAAAGCACTACTACAATAGATATATCTCCTTTTTACTTTCTCCATATACGAAGTATAGAGAAAGTATTGTTTTCATGAAAAAAATCGACTTCGAGATTTCAACGGAAATACATGTTTTGGGGTCCCTAGAACACGTTTTGACCATTTTTGGAATGATGTCTGTGTGTATGTGTGTGTGTGTGTGTGTGTGTGTGTGTGTGTGACAATGGGCCCTCTAACGTGAAAACTATTGGTCGTATCAATACCAAAATTCATATGTAGTACTGTAGTGTGTGCTGTCAGAGTTGATTAGTTTTTCAAGTAAATCGGTAAACCGGAAGTCGAGCTTCATTCGTCAAAGCTCATTTCCGGTTTTCAAAATATCTCCATAAATATGACATATAGGTATATTGTATACCAGATAAAAGTTTTAGATAATGCGTTTTACTATAACTTTTGTATTTAACATATTTTTGTATCACCGGTTGATTAGGAGTTATTCGTGAAATACTGATCAACCGGAAGTAGCTGATTATGTACTTTGTGGGCGCTCTAACATAAAAAGTATTTGTCGGATCAACACCACATTTAATGTATAGTATATTGGTTTGTGTTTTTAGAGTTGATTAGATTTTGGAGAAAATCGGTTAACCGGGAGTCGAGCTTCATTCTTCAAAGCTCATTTCCGGTTTTCAAAATATCTCCATAAATATGATATTTAGGTATATACTATTATTTATAAAAGTTTTAGAAAATGTAATTTACTATGACTTATGTATGATACATTTTTTTATCACTGATTGTGTAGGAGTTATTTGTGAAATACTTATAAACCGGAAGTTGCTGATTATGTACGTTGTGGGCGCTCTGGGCGCTGCACAGTGGGCTAGAATCGAGAAAAGCTGGCCAAAAATACGAAAGTGGTTTTTTTGAGTGCGGAATTTGAAACTTCGCATGGTCATTCTTGTATAAATTTTGCATATATCTGCGAAATAATTTCTCTTGATTCTCACGCGTTACAATTCTACAGGGGGTCAAAGTTGACCAAATTTTGCGAAAAATGCCGGTCTTCGATTTTTCGAGAAATTCTTCAACTTCAAAACGATGCTGAATCCATTTAAAGTAAGTTATTGGATAAAAAACAACGCCGCGTTATAAGCCTGTACTTTATCTTTTACAACCTATATTTTAATGATTGCAAATGAATAATTGCATATTTTATGCAACAAAATGGCGGACTCTCGTTTTAGAGAAACTTTTTACCTTAAGCGAGGAAAATAGTTGAGACGGACTCCGAGGGACATGAAGATATTTATACCACGTTATTCTTTGAAGGTTTCTGAAGAGGAACCTGAAATAAAACCTTGCAACAATTTGCTCCCCCGATAATAATAACGAATTTTCGACAACACTGCACAGTGCTCTGGGCGAAAGGCCACTTGATCGTTTTTCATTGAACATGTCCTGAAAAACATTATTTATAATGTTTTTGACGTAAAAGATAATAATATATATATTAATCACTCATATTCAAAGTTTAGATGGAATATATAGTTCGAAATTATTGTCGTAGATAAATATTTACATCTTATATATGGAGAAAGTCATGTGCTGGCCACATCAGATTTTTAAATGTTACATTTATTATTAATTTTTAAATTATTTATTTGTTCCCCATATAAACTCATACACATAAGTAAATATGACGAAAATTAAAATCGAGGGACATTAACTCCCCCCTAGGATAACATCCTGTTTGGGGTTAAACGACTCTTCTGGTCTAACAAAAGTATGTACAGTCGCTGCGCCGCTATTGACAAGTCACTTCACAAACATTAAAACTGGATACAAAAATAATCAGTAAGAAAAATAAAAAATGGGGAAAAACATTGAAAATGCCGGAACAAATACAGGCAATCATAACATGCGCATTACAAAATAAAGTAACACAAGTATAATTTCTCCATCCAAACAAAAGAAATCTACTCATTTCTTTTAAACAAATATTCCACCTCCTTGTTCTCGAATAATCATTCTTTAACAAGTTTAAAAAAAAATTCTTTCTTTATCTACACCAAAAAGTATATTCAAAGGTAGGGAAACAAACAATTTAAGGCCAAGATAAAGAAATGATCGACGATAAAATTTCATTATTTGGTTTAGGTAAAACAATATTATATTTTGTTTTAGGGAATAGAATCTGGGTTTTACAAGTTCTCCACTACGGTCGTAAAAAAATAGCAAAACCTCATAAGAAAACAAATTCCGTAGAGGTAAGCTATTCAACTTTTTTAAATATAGGAAAGGAATCCACCGAGAATAAGGCTCGTGTCATTACCCATAACACCCTTTTTTGGGAAAAACCAGAAGTGGCTTAATATTTGTGGAGTAAGCACCTTTCCAGCACGCAATTCCATACTGTAACCTCAAGTTCACAAGAGAAAAGTAAACGATCTTTAGGACTGATAACGGACAAAAATATCTCAACAGATACAATTTTCTAGTGGCGGAGATCAATTCTAATTTTAATTTATTTATGTGGCTTTTCCAATTACAGTCTATATTAATCCCCAAATATTTTATGTCACTAACTTGTTCAATTTCGGTGCATTAATCACAGGATTGGAAATTGCCATTGAGACTTCGGCAACATACATACATACATCAACATAAACATCTCTACATTAAATCTAAATTACTTGATACAAATCAATTATTGAGGTGGTTACTAGATACAGTACAAATTCAATATCTGAATTAAAGTTGAAAATTATCATTGTAAAGTTATTTTCATTAGCTGATTTTTTTTATTTTACGGAATTACAGCAAGATTATCACGCAGTGATTATTCTTTCAGTAAGTTTATCATTGGTCACAGCATTTATCAATAAAAGACGTAGTTATGTCAGAAGAGGAAGGGGTACACTAATTTATGCCTCATTTCATAATTACACGGCAGCTTACATTACTATCTCGGTTATTCTTCTATTTAATTTACGAAATGTTGTAATATTTTCCACGAAATCTAACTATTTTAGTAAGGTCGGAAAATTAATAGAGAACGGAAAATTATCCCACTAGTAGCATTAATCTCCTACAAAACTTCTAATAAGGATAATGCATTTATTTTCCTATAGTTAAGAGTTTTTACCTTCGCAAGCAGTGGATGTGGCAACATAGGATAAATGAGCGAAAGAGAGCCAATTAAGCAGAAGCAGATGGGTTAGAGAGTGAAAATATTCTAATTCTCAACTAATAGTGTAATTATTCCTAGATCGATAAAGAAAAAAAGCATAGGATCTCAGCGCAATTTCCCGGTAGCAAAGCAGAGATGCAGCTTTTAAATATTTGCCTTTACATTTCCTCATATCTGACTGCGAGCAGATAATAAAGGCAGAGCTGTATTTACTTATCTGAGCATGTTCGCCATGAGAGACAAAAGAAGGGCGGATTGCGCGCGCAAATAACGAGGCACCGGAAACGACGGGAGATGGAGCCACTGTTTCCAAATATATCGGTCGCCGAGTGTCACTGTCACGGAGAAAAAAGGCCGTGAATGGGAAAGGAAAAGGTGATGCGATGAATGCCGAAATAGGCCGAGATGATAAACGAGATGTGCAATACTGCTCAGGGCGTGTCGAACCGTGGGAGGTCGATGATCATCGACCTAAAAGCCACCAACACCTATGTAGGGTAGATGCGTTGAAAATCTCTCTATTCAACATAATAATTATTACGTTAAATTACCTTAGCTGTTGTCCATTCACTTTTAGGGAGCATTTTCTATTTATACGATTATCTATGTTCTATCGTTGACGTGACTGTTAGATTATTTATTTTATATGGCTATTATCAGAAGTTTATTAATGCTATAATTGTTAAATCACTGTTATTTTATTTAAATAATTACTATAACAGTTATTACAATAAATGTCCCTGATTGTTATAATTTTCAAATGTGTATTTAGTGTAGAATTTGCATTTTTAAGTTATTATCTCTTATATTATTGAGGCGGCTGTTAGATTATTAATTTTGTAATTCTATTATAAGTATAATTGTTACCTCATTGTTATTTTATAGCATTTATAGTTATAGAACAATGAATATAAGATAACTTACTCTAAATAAGGAAAGGTTTAAGGTGACTTTGCACATAAGGGCGTGCACCCAGGAAAATTCCCAAGGAAAAACGGACTTGAAAAATGTCTGACAGGGCCGGGAATCAAACCCGGGATCTTCCTCAACCGGGAGGCTTGTTAAAATGTTCTGGTCGGGTATCCTAGATGGCTAAGGCAGCCTCCCGGTTAGAGGAAGATCCCGGGTTCGATTCCCGGCCCTGTCAGACTTTTTTCAAGTCCGTTTTTCCTTGGGAATAACTTACTCTATTGCAACTGGCAAAGAGTATCATAAAATACAAATTGAACAGAAGTATGGAAATTTAGAAGGTATTTAGTGGTGTACCGCAATAAACTAATTGCAAGAGATACCGTAAAAGAAGATATAGATCGTCATATTGATAACAAAGGTATTACACAATAAAAAGAATACGAAGTATATAAAATATTAATGGAAAAAGAATGGCGGAAATTAAATATGTAAAAAAAAGAAGGAAGCGTGGTTACCCATTGCTTCCACCATTAAAAACCAAAAAGTCTTAGAGTGAAAGAGCGTATCATTAGACAAGATGAGGAATGAGGTAGTTTACCCATGCTCACTAAGTAGGAGAGTTATCAATGGAAAAAAATCCATATCTATTTATCCCTTTAATTCCGTTAGTACAACTTTACATAGCTAAATTAGTTTGTCCAGGACGAATACCATTATATTTATAATCATTCATGCCTCATCAACTTTCATATAAAAAATCTAAGAGCAAGACAAAGCTAAGTTGAAATTCATATTCCTCAATCCTTCACCAACGTAAAATAGAAAAGATTCCATTCGTCTATGTATAATAATCCTTTAAAATAGCGATTGCCGCAGAATGTTGTATATTTTGATTTCAGATTTATCGTCGAATCAGTTTAGAAAGATATTAATCGTACGCAGGTATTCCACCCACTTAAACTTCTTTATTCCCCTTCTGTTTGTCTGAATGCGGCGAACCCCGCAAAAAAACGGTCTCTTCTCTCCCTTTATTATATTTCACGTGGAGAGAGGGGAACTATTAAACATTTTTTTATCTCTCCCGAGAACGAGGGAGAGAATTCGAGATAAATACAATAGAAGATGCTCCCGGGAGAGGTCAGGAGGAAATAATTTGGAAATTGATGCTGGCGTTTCCCGCCTTATGTAAAGTGGAAGGCGAAGGAAACGGCTGAATTATTTAAGGCACTGAGTCGCAAGAAATAAACGTTAACTCTCTGAATATACGTACGGAGTTGGGGTCATTTTGTCCCCGATCGTTCCTTCTCTAACCTGCTTAAATGCCTAAATATTAGTAGATTTACTTGTATTTAGCTACAATAGAGAGGTAAAAATATATTTTTATTTTTAATATCCAATTTTATCACTACAATATTTTAGAATCATTTAAAATTTATTTCGGATCCATCTTTAGTAACATTTTCTAAAGAAGAGAGTATAACATGTTTGAGCAATATTTTGCTATTGTAATAAATATACATTAATTAATTTAAATTATATCTAAAATGAAAAGCTATCCTTCTTTTTTCAGTATTTAATCCGTAAAATTACTAATAGTTAATAAAGAAGCCATTTTGTTGGGAAAATTATCGTAAGTATCTAATAATGAATACCAGTATTAGTAAATTTTTCAAAGTATTTCGACAGCTTAGCAAATTGAAATTTCAGTGGGAAAAATGTTTAATTTTTCTTGATGACTTTAATTATTGCATCGGATAGTTTTTTCGGTAGTAATAAATAAAACTGTATGAGTTTAATTTTAAATAAATTCCTTTGCACTCCCTTTTTTCCTTTATATGGTTTTATCGGTAATACATTCATATCGGGAACATTCTTCCGATCTATTTTCACGTGAGACGACTTCAACTGTTTCTGCGGTTGTCACGGTGACACATTTTCAAAGCTGCAAATTGCGCGAAAAATCTCTTTATTTTACCAGACATAACGATTACGCGCAGAAAACTACATTTTGCGGTAAGATTAAGATTCTCCGTGGAATACCTTTTGCTTGAGGTTTGTAAGTTCCCAGTAGACTCCCATTGTTGCTCACAGAAACCCATTGTTATGCCTCACTGTTGCACCAGTGTATTTCTCTGGAAGTTTCATTGTAAGATGCCTGAAACAATGCTGAATGACAACATTGTTCTGTTTGACGTTACAATTACATTGTGGTTATTCTAGACGCGGTTGCTCTTGGTTACGGAAACTTTCCAAGCTGTCTTTATGTGCATTAAAAAAAAGAATATCTTTCCGTTTATGCTATCGTTTTTATATCCAAACTCCAATGTTGTTTAATATTTCGTCAATTTCTCTCCATCTATGGAATGACTGTTTAAACCTATGATGGATTATTGATATTTCCATTTTTCGCTTTATAATTTCTCCAACGTATTTAGCTTTGGCCGAATTCTCCGCAGTGCACATTCGTAGCTCCAATTTATGCCGGAAAAGAATGTTTTGCCAATTGCGGAGTGTGTGTTTTTAAGGGGTTTTCTCCCTCCGTAATGAACTTGGGAAGCCCACTTAGTTTGCGAAGAAAAGAGGAAATCTCACCTGGCTCCGATTACAATTGCAGATGAGGATAATTCCCTTAATGTTACTGCGGAATATCTCTGCTTTTCGCTATTTCTATGCTAATATCGCGACTTGCGCCGGTAAAAATATAGCACACGTTTGGTGTAGATTAGGTCTTTACCTAGAGATAAATTATGACTAAAAATTCTCGCTTTGGATTCAACCTTGAGATGGGAAACGTGCAGCCTGTTTCAGCGGTCAGGGCGTTTTTTTATAATTTTTTTGAAAGAAAATCAGTAATTTGAATATTTTTTCACTGAATTTCGTCGAGAGGTAAGCAAATTTGGAAATATTTTTCTCCAGTTTAGTCAGCATTGAAATATGTTTTTTCAACGCACAAATTATTCGTCGAACTATTTGCTTAATTTAACAAGTTACTAAATTGCAAGATTATTGTTTTCAATTGTGTCCTATAGTTCAAATGTTATTGTTAAAAGTGTTTCGACGGATTAGGTCATTGCCCTCATTGGCTCCCACCGGGAATCGAACCCGGGACCGTTTTCACCAAAGGCAAAGTCGCAGCCCATGTGGATAACTGGGAGCCCGATTTAAATGCTATCAATAAAGAAAGGTGTCCTTTCTTTTCGACATTTTATGTTATGAATATTGAGATAGCAATCATTTTAAGGTTAAAATAATGATAAAAATGGCGATTTTATAAGAATATCGTATTGGAATAACGGAATCCAACCAAATCGAAGATAAAAGGGAATAAAATATATGAGAAGCTTTCAAGAAGTTCCTAAATATCTGCTTTTCCACAGCTGGGATAGTTGTGAATCACCAATATCGAGAGAAATTGTTGGGTGCATCGTTTTAAGTAACTAATAATGAATAAGGTAATGTGCGCGACAATGAAATGTCGACAACAATGAGAGAAATTTCTGGAGTGCCCTACGTACTGCGCGGGGGCAGGAAGCAATGAGGCAACTGCAATGCTCTCATTGTTTACTGTCTTCAGATGACGGCAATCAAAGGAGCACATGAATGTCGGGTATCAATGCTTCAGACCAGAAAAATGGCAGAAGTAGACGATGCGCTCATTGATCAGATATGACGAAATTGTACACGAAGCAACGAGTTGCAAATTACTGTTGGGATTCATCAATGATAGTGCACTTGATGTTAAAATAAGTAACAGATGACAGTTGACTCTTGAATAACATGTCAATTGGAGTAGCCGTAGGGTATAACAGGTTGTGATATTAGCTGACTAAAAGTGAGAGAAAAAAAAAATTCTCACAGTTAGTTTACGATATCGCAGCAATAAAACGTTGCGAAACAACAGTTTATTCTTATACATAAAACAATTTATTGTAACAAAACACTTGTATAATAATATCAAATTTGTAGATTGTTTTGTATGATGGAATTCAATTAATTATCATTGCAATAGTTCAATTTGAATCTGATATTGTTACCATACTGATTGAAATGAAAAATGAGGAACCAAGGGTGCCGTAATTGTAAACGAATAAGAATTTAGAGAATTGCCATAAATGTAGTTTTCGAATACATGGCCAATATTTCTAAAAATGGAATTAAAAAGCATAGTCAGATACTTTTATGCATTTTAATTCGGGAAATGACACACGAAATGGGAAAACCAACGATTACCTTCGACATTAGATATTGAATTTCAAAGTAAAGGGAATCTCTTAAATCTCGGAGACAAATGAAATATCTCAAAAACATTAAAATTGCACTTTATAACTCGAAACAAGGAGAAACTTTGATAATGACCAAAGAATTTTTGAATACCCAAATAGGCTGGCATGTCAATATTAAATGGTTAAGTGAATAAACACTTAATCATCGTTACTGCATAGCGTAAAAACGAGAGGAGTTTCTGAGGAAACTATATGTATACTAAATTTCATAGCCTACCCGTCCTACCTTCCTCTATTTAAGGAATAGCTCGCTCTAAAATAATGTGATAGGACTTATGGATAGCCTTGTGGGCAGCGGGTGTGTCTATGATGAAAGCGATTCAGTGTTCGATTCCTGGTGGGAGCCCATTGGCAAACAGTAAGTTGCCAAAATACTTTTAACAATACTACCTCTACAATAATGTGATAATCTGTGTTACAAATACAGTAATGTGATAATAATACTAAATAGTATAATATACATTGCTAATACAACAATGTGATAATAATACTAAATAATACAATATACATTCCTAATACAATAATGTGATAATCGGCGTTCGATATCCCAAAGTAAGGAAATCCCGCAGAACGACTTAATACAGGGAAGACGTAAAATAGAACTTGGATCAAAGAATATCAATAAAAACGCTTCAAACCTTTTGAATTTCCAACTTATGAGTGAAAATGTTAAGTGGGTTATGAAGATGTCTCTTAAAACACAGCCATACGTAGATGTACTATAAAAAAAACGAGGTTGTCATGACGATCACTCGAAAATGGGAAACACGAACTACTATTGGCATCGATTATGTAAGGGCTCATATTCATCTATGGAAGGAAAACAAAATTCTCAAGAGCATTGATACTCCGTCAAGATACACTTGTTTCTTTCAATGGGTATCCAACGGAGGATATCGATTTAAATTTCAGATGCGGAGAGAGCATACATGTATATGGCCATTTTTTGCTCTCCTAAAGTTACCTTCCTCGTAGCAAAAAGCAATAGTTTTATAGGTCACGTGAATCAATACGATCTTCTTTTTTCGGGTGTGCTTTCTTATTATTCGAACGCCTCGAATTTTTCCTTCCGCGGCGCAAATTCCCGTGGATTCCGCTCATTACAAAGGCGACCGTATTTCCTCAGGGAAATGAGATATCGAGTCCCTTTAAGTCTCATCCCGAATGGCAGGAAAACATACGCCACAAACGCCTGATAAGAAAGAAACTCTTATGGAATCAAGGTCCGCCTTTAGGCGCTCCTAATCCCTTTTCACAAAGGACTACGGTCCGTCTGTCCAGTCCTCCCTCAAATACGCTCGCTTATGCCAAAAGGCTATCCCTTTATTGTTGCCCGTGACGTCAGCGATAGGTTAAAAGGCCGGTTAAATTGCAGGAATTAAAGTGACAGCTCACCGGACGTGGAACTGGAGGGCGCTTTGAGAAGTGTCTTACCTGTGGAAATAAAAGAGACGGAACGTTAGACTCAGTGGTTAAACTTGAAAATGGCGGTATGATAATTAAAACTTACACCTCTACATTCTAAAGTAATTTAATTAACAAACACATTGTTGCTTAGGTAATAGCAATAATGGTCGCAAAAATAGTTAGCTCGTTAATAGTACCACTGGTTATTAAGAATATGTATAAAGATTGTATTGTTGATTAAAATTCAGTAATAATGATTTCAGCAAATAAACTACATCACTGTAAGCATACGTGCATTGTAACTATATTATTATGATACATCAGTGCAATAATTATACAGTTATTTACTATTGACATCACAAAGTTAAAGCTAATAAACATATAACTTAAAATCGTCTACATTACTATGCATATATTTATAAGAGAAGCTAAGAGACAGCAATTAAGGAATCATATATTAAAACGACGTTAAAATGCATAAAAGTTATGAGGTACAACAAAGTGATTTAAAACAATTTAGTATAATTTGCTGTAACTTAAAAGAATAAGGTAAAATATAAACGTTATAATGTACTACGAGAATGCAATAACACTAATAAATGACTGTACAACTTAAAACTATGTGCTTAAGAGTATAAAAATGCGTTATATCCTATTGAACTGGCATCAATAAAAATATCGTTATAAAATAGACTTGGTAGTATATAAAAATAACACTATGGATGATTACAATACCGGTAACAATGTATGATTGATTCTATAGCATTCAACAATATCACCATTGCAGTTATAGAAACATAATAATGACTAATTATTCCGTATCAGTAACAATGTATCATTATCCCTATAGAATTCAACAATATGACCATTATAGTCACATTATAATAATGTTATTTCATTTCGGGGTGAACTGACTATTTTTCTTGTTCATCGTTTTTACATACTTTTCCCACTAAAACCACACGTACACTTTGTCTTTGAACCTTCGCATTTCATTAGCATTTGAGCATGATGCAGTGCTGATTAAAGCATTAAAAAGTTGCCAACATATCCTCTCTCCTAACTTTTTCATCCAGTGGAGCTGGTTCATCCCTCTTTCACGCCTTAAAGTGAATGCGCCCTTTGTTTATTTATGAACGCATCGATCGGTCGCCCGCGTGAAAAATTGGATTACAGCGAAGGCAAAAACACACGGCCTTATCAAAGGGGGCTGCTTTTGCCCCATTTCCCATCCTCAAATAGCTCTCCCAATACGGTTCTGTGGGCTCATTATAAAGGTAAAAAACACATGACATCTTCTTTATATTTCTAAAAAAGAAGATTCACTGGAAGGACTTTTGGAAACAGTGTCCTCTTTCAAAGGAAGATTTCGGAGCATCGTCTATGATTCCTTGTGCTGAAAGGGTTTTTATAAGGTCAGTACAAAGTATTGTTTCAATTGAAAAACAAATTTAGGAATACATTAAATTGTGGACAGCTTTACCAACAATAAGTGGAGATCCATAAGAAGTAATCTAAGAAATAAAAATTCACAAATAATTTTTTCCACTTGGATGTTTCTATGTGGAAAA
The DNA here is from genome assembly GCA_947579665.1 of Sympetrum striolatum. Taxonomy (NCBI): domain Eukaryota; kingdom Metazoa; phylum Arthropoda; class Insecta; order Odonata; family Libellulidae; genus Sympetrum; species Sympetrum striolatum. Next base: position 19,493,536 of record OX388349.1, on the reverse strand, counting down.
AGATATTTGTGAATTTTTATTTCTTAGATTACTTGAATACATTTAACATTATCGTTATCGTTTTTCATTTCTGTTTTGGTACATGATACAGAATAGTGCATGTTTCATTTACATCTAACTCAGTCTGACTTATGACTGCAAGAAAGTTAATGAGGTACGAATGATTCTAAATAGTGGTATTCTTCCGGTGACTCCAAATTTAATGCTATGAAAGGATTCTTTTATAGAAACAATGACACGTGGCATCGTTACCATGACTATTTCCACTAATAATATCCTGGCTCAGAGAAGAGAGCAGCTGCCAACTCCTTCACTCCTCACCTAGCCTTGTAAGCCTCATTTAGTCTTCAAAGCAAAGGCAATGATGGAGGAAGGGAGAACACAAACAGATTCAGAACGGAGGACTGCAAGATTTATTATACCGTCCATTTATCTCTGCGGATGGTTCCTATTTGTAGTATTCATTCACTGATTCTATGTTTTTATTATTTTCACTCAAATTGCGACATTTTGATTCATATTTCTCCCAGAGTATCACATATTTTATTATGAATTAATTCATTTACCTTATGTATTGATCGAGAAGTATCCTTTTCTTATATTATAATATGATAAAATTCCTATAATGGTTATGAAAAACAACATTTTTCCCTCATCAAGATGTTGATATTGATTTTCGTAAAAATATCCTTGGTATTCGTAAACATTTTCCATTATAAACTTACTGAGAAAATATGAATTTTACCCTCTCACCGTAAACGATATCAGACTTAAATTCACACGTAAAAATAGATTAACTGGTGAGCTCAGCTTCAGAAGTCGTGTTAGATGTCATAGGAACCGGTTTCTTCACATAACTATATTTTCCAAGATAGTCGTCTACTCATATACATTCTCTCAATATCTAAACCAGTATTGCATGTGTTATATTTTAATCGCCATTATTGCCGATTTAAATTTATATTAGAAATAAATCCTGCAAGGTATAAAAACCGACATTACGGGTACCATCTCAAGCGACCTGGAGTCGAACCCTGCTAAGACGGTTGGGAATCTAGGACACCTGGTTTATTTATATTGCAAAAATTAAGTATGCGAAATTTGGATGAAATAAGTAGGGTGGTGCAGAAGGATGGACATATCTGTATTAACTCGGGAAATTAGTTAAATAAAGAAAACTTTTCATGTAATAATATTTTATGCAAGTGGGACCACATTAATCATTTAGATGCCGTGTGTTGTTTTTTATATCTTAGCAATTAGGTGTTAATAACTGCTAAATGATTTAGCAGAGAAGAAAGACAAATGCTAGGGGAGTAGAGTGGTAGAGGAGAGGGATGGCAGAATGGATAAAGACAAGTAGATAAACTTGTTGGAAAAGAAGAGCTTCGCTTATCCCCTAGAGAGAGAGCCGACGGTCAAATGCGTAAAGAAAGAGAAGGGAAGAAAGCGCCGTAAAAAAGGGAGAAAAAACAATGCAGAAAAAGGGAAAGGGAAATTAAATCCCATTAGAAGTTCCTTTGAGAGGATTTGTGAATAATGAAGGGAGGAAAGAAATGGGGATTTGAGGAACAGTGTTTGCGCACCACTTACAAGCCGATCTTCTCTTTGTGTTTCACGCTGACTATACGAAAATGCCCAAACTTACTCGGCCTACGAAAACTCACACATTCATTTAATGTACCTATTACGAACCATGGATGGGTCTATATTATACATATGATGTTTAGATTCCGTAATATAATGAAATAATGTTAAATGTGATAAAACTATAAGTAGCAGGATAAACATATTATGCAATATTACATTAGAGTATATTACATTACACAAATATAGACTAGATTAAATCCTATTATTATAATATAAGTAATTTACAATAATCTGTCAAAGCTACATAAATTTCTTTTCTTCACCATCTCCTAAACTATATCCAATCAGATGTTTCTTTGGTCTTCCTCTCCCTTCTTTTCCACTCATATTTTGCAATAAACTAGCTAGTGATTCTTCTTTCGTTCTCCTTTTCATACGCCAAAATCAGCAGAACTAAATTAATTTCACATATACATACATACCATCGACTGTATTAATTTATCCGTCTTTTTATTATCAAACTCCCCTATTTACCTTATTCCTCATCCTTTAATTCAAATTTTAAATGTGAAAACACATATAAATGTTTCACAAACATTAATATGTGTTTTCATAAATATCCTTTATTCTCAAACGTACGTATATATCTTCAAACTCTTTTCGTTTATCAGTAATATTCATTCTTTCGGTCTTCGCCACCTTTTGAAACATTCTGTTTATACAGGTACAGAATTTGAACAATCCTCTTTCATCCATGCTTTCAATAAATAGCCGATCTAGTATTAAAAATACCTATTGTAATGGTCACAACGAACATTATACAGTCCTTAATTCGTTACTTACCCTTTTACTATCATTATACCTCCCGTTTTTGTATAACATATTCATCGTAAAATTCTTCCTCACTACACCAATCAATTTACCCCTATGCATCACCTGACACACTCAACTTGTCCTACCAAACAATAAGGAGCGAATTCTTCCATAGATTGACACTCTAGCCTCTTTAAACTGATCTTGTCGTTTAACCTTTGTCCACATCAAATTACTTTTAACAATTCGCAAAATGGTACGCAATGGCAATCTTCCAGAATCAACTTTATTCAGGTCATGAAATATCATCATCTAGGGCCATCAATGTTAGGATTGATTTTATACGATTCAAAAGGTCATAATGCTCACTTACAGTCCAATAATTTCTGTAAATACATAGCCTCGACACTGGTCAAAACCTGTCACTCATAATTCAACCAAAAAATGTTATACAACCAAAAGTTAGGTTACATAACACTTTTAAGAAATTTGGCTGAAGCGTCGTTTCCAGTCGATTAAAGCAAATGTATCAGATGAAAATCTAAGGCAAGACAATGGCAATAGAATAGATGGCCGAGAGGGTTTTGATAATAATTGAAGCTGTGAATATAACTTTGTCCTAAAACAATACTACATAATCATGAAACTGCATCATTTTTTCATTCCATTGATGAAGATTCGATCCTAGAACACCTAAGAAAAAATGTTTTCATACGAACTGCAGGTCAATACAAGTGCATCAGTAGTAGTAGTAGTAGAGTTAAAAATACTCCCACAGCTGAAATGATATCGCAAATGGGTTCCCACGAGGAATCGAACCCGGAACCTCTTTCACAAAATAGGAACGCGCCGCCCAGATACTGGAACATTACAAGTCCAACAATATAAAAAATTAATATATGACAGCAAACATGAAATGAAGCAAGAGTAATATATTAAGTATTTAATCAAAAAAATTAAATAACGACAACTAAAACCAATCATAGAAGTAATAAATGGTCGATTAAACTACAATATAGATTATTTTAGAATTTTTTTATAATTATGAAAACAAGTTTTAATGCTCATATTAAATCCATTCAGCTGTCAAATCAGAAATAAACATATTATAACTCCAAAATTTAGTGTTGCATCGTTTAACCCTCACATGGATTTACAAATTTAGTTTCGTCGTTGGATTTTCGGCGCCGCAGAGGCGCTGCAGTATTTTTTTCATTATCTTCTAAATTTGGCTCTTCTTAGCAAGTATCTTTTATTGATAATGCTACTAACTTCTATATTCTTTATTTTTAACTGTGTTTTGTTCGATTGAACCCATTATTACAGAAGTTATAAATAAAAACCTTTAACACTGCATTCTTTTCCGTTTGCTGTCAAATAATGACAGAGGCCATAGAAATAACACCCTTAGGTTAGCCACGAATTTCTAAAATTTATTATTGTATTTAGATGAAGTTTTGTAAAAGAACATTGTAAAAAAGAAAAATTTATGATACTTGGATAATAGATGAAAGAAATTTGGCATAGCAAACTTGGCCCTATGTTAAACAATTTTAAATGATTTAGAAAGCTTCATCGTTTAAACACTATGATTATGAATATATTATACCATTTCATGCGTAAAATAAGAACTATTAAATAATTATTGACAGACCGAAATAGTGACGAGAAAACTCGCGTAGCCGCAGCGGCGCCGAAAATCCAACGACGTAACTTTTTCCATTTGTGGCCTATAAAATGAAAACTATACGCACTATGCGGGTAAAATTAAACTTGTAGACTAAGAATGCAGAAAAAATAGACTACTGAAAGTTTCAGCAAGATCCATGGGATTGGGCAGTATTAAAAGCATTTTAAAAACCACGAGCGCCGCAAAGGCGCAGAGAATCCATATGAGGGTTAAAATATGTCAGCACATAATGGCGACGGTATCTTATCTCATTATCATTACCTGTTTTCAAATAATTATTTACTTTGATGAACTGATTCATGAGCAGCATGCGTCGAGTGGAACACAGCTATTGAAAATCTTGAAATAAATCAATCCGGCACCTCCAATTTAATGTTATGGAACCGCTCGCTCATGCGCAGCGCAGTTAACCCAAGTCCAAGGGAAAGTATTCCAAGGGTCCTTTCCCTCACCCAATCAATCCAAATGAGAGCAAAGGGAATTAGAGATCGTAAAGGACAGAGAGAGAGTTTGATGGGAGTCTGAAAGAATGTTTGCGAGGGCAAGAGCGATTGAAAAAACACTTCCCAAGGGTGAGTTTCGCAGGAATAACAAGGGTAAATGGCAGTTGAGGCAAGGGTCAGAAAGGCTGTAGCCATGCGCGGAAACAGGGCACTAATGAAAAAGAAATATTTTCGGAAGTGATTAATTTAGGAAGCCGGTGATGTGGGGCACGGAGAATATAAATAAGCGTGATTCATCCGCTATTTCTCCGTGTTCTTTAGATCGATATCAATATGGATGCAGACTTCCTGCTATCATGTCTTGATGAAGAGGATATTTTCGTAATTAAAACGCCCGTTATTCGAAAGAGGAAACCAATAATTTACTTTTTAAATTGCCGTTTTATTCCGGGGTTAATCTTTATAGTTCCTGCTACCGGTGGCGTATTCAGGGGGTGGGGGGAAATAGCGTATGCCCACTTTAAAAACCTTTTATGCTTTAAAAATATTTTAATTCTGCTCTGATAAAAACGTTATAATTATACTTATAAAAAAATCTTGACATTCATGAACAGATAGTTTGAAATACCTCACTCCTCATCTCTTCTGGTAAGCCTCACTCACTTCATAAACATTTTGGTCCCTCCATATTAAAGGGTATGAAAATGACAATTAAAATACAATTTCGCTGCATATGCTGAAACTTTTTCATCCTGCACTAATCTGGTTCAAAGAGATAAGCGAAGGTAAATTAACTCATACCTCATCTTGTTTGGTATGCCTCATTCTCTCTCAAAACCTTTCGTAAGAAATGATGAAAGAGTTGAAGCTCTCAATAACCTTCTGGTTGATGACTTCATCAACATATAATTGGATTTTAAGGATGGAATTATATTTGAAGGAGCAGAATTGATTATTACTAAGAAGGAACATGATCAGGTAGTGGAAAGTTATGACCGTAGAATATCACATAGTTAGAAATAACAGGGAAATATTATGGAATGGTAATATACAATGACCAGAAAAATATTCAAATTAAGATCAAACACGTATCTGAAATTGCACAGAGTATATTAGCATTTTCAAGCATTGACAAAGCAGTAAGGATTAGAAACAGAAGGGAATTAAGAAAATTGTCAGGCAAAGGAACAAGTTAACTTAAACCAAGTTGAGATATAACGGGAAAGATTTACAAAACGTTTTGAGTCAATAGTTGTTTCATTAAACAGGAACGTAGTTTGGCAGGGAACTAGAGAAAGCATTTAATAGCATAGAAAAGATTAAATTCATAGGCATCGTGAAACATTGAGTAGATTTGAAAATTATAAATAGAACTTTTCAATTAAATATATAAAGCAAAGAGAGAGATCAATATATACATAGGAAGTATTGTAAAAAATATAAGAAGAACATTTCCAATTAAAGGCCTTCATTTCCTTCTAGTCAAACGAAAGGTTCTCTTCCTCGGAGGTTATTGATCCACGGTCGAATCCTCAATTTCTACATCATCATCTACAAAAAAGATTCTATGTTAAATATTTTCTGTCTATAAAAGAATATAAAAAAAAAACAAAAATATATCTGAAAGCCAAGCCAAAGAGAAATTAACATTTATTTATCAAAAGAATCACTTCCAACAGATCAAGAAATTTATGAATGAAGGTGGCATTTCATTGAGCTACCTCGACCGACGCTCAAATTGGCCGACAGCTCAGTTGACCGATGGCTTGATTGAACGACATCTCCACCAACCCAACCCAATCCAACCCAATTCAACCCAATCCAACCCAATTCAACCCAACCCAATCCAACCCAATCCAACCCAATTCAACCCAATCCAACCCAATTCAACCCAACCCAATCCAACCCAATCCAACCCAATTCAACCCAATCCAACCCAATTCAACCCAACCCAATCCCACCCAATCCAACCCAATCCAACCCAATCCAACCCAATTCAACCCAACCCAATCCAACCCAATCCAACCCAATCCAACCCAATCCAACCCAATCCAACCCAATCCAACCCAATCCAACCCAACCCAATCCAACCCAGCCAAACCAAACCCAACTCAACCCATTAACAATTATATGTAAGTTCCGTGACACATGTAATTGCGATAGCGTATTTACAATGGAGGTAAGTCGGGATGTCGTTTCATCAAGTCAACCGAGCTGTCAATCAAGTGATCATCAGCCATTCGTGGGATTCCCGTGTTTACTATGAAATTTGAATGAATAGTCTTTAAAATTCGTACGCTTCCTATACATGTAGAGGCGAGGATTGAACCCGGGATTGTTGGTTTTAAAGCAATAGCGGCGTATCCCTTTCCATACCACCCCCATTAATGACCCCCGCAGGTGGAATTCCCATCGGAAATGAATTTCACTTTTTCCTGTCACCTGGAAATGAATTTGGCATGCGATTCCTCGCAGATCGATTGACCCAAATATCGTCCGCAGCTCACGCTCAAGATTCGCTCCAATTTCCTAATTGGGTCTTTTACATCCAAGGAATCCTCTGCATCAAAGCATGTTTGACTTTATTTTTTCCGGCGCGCCTCCATTAAATTCAAGGCTATTTCCTCAAATGATGGTGGATTTTAATCATCCCCAAAACATTTAACGATGGAGATAAATCTTCGGAAGATAGTTTAAGAGTTTTCGTTTTGATTACGGCCATAATCTTGACAGCGTAAATTGATGTGAGGAGGTGTTTACAGGAGATTAAATTACTGACATAAACTGATTATGGGTAATACGGTGTATTTAAGTTTCAATACAATGATCCCGGTATAAAAATAATAAATATAATGTCTTTTATGCAAACAAGACTGAAAGACCAAAATTATGACCTATTGGATAATAGAAATCATCTGTTTTGTTGGGTTTTGAATAAATATAGAATATAATATAAATTGATAAATTAAGTAATGATTTAATATTATTACCGACGAACATCATTGCCAGAAAATCAGATTATACGGGGCTTGAACCAGTGACCCTGGAGTTGGAATACTAGCTAGATAAACACTCCACCACTTCGGTCAATACACTTCCTTTAGGTAAAAAGAGATCTGCAAATATGAAAGCAACAAGCTAAAAAACGTAAGCTATTCAGAGAATAAATGGAGAGAAAAATTCTTTCAAAAAAGAAAAAAAATGAAAGAAAACATTGCGTTTACATTGAATATTTGACAATATTGAACTGAGCAAGATACGGCTATTGCGCCCCGTACTTATGTAACCCGGTGTACTTGCGCCAACATTTTTCTATGGAGCAACGAAAGCTTATCTGCGCAGAACAGAGGGAGAAAGTTTTTTTGGCGGTAAAAAGTGAAACGGGAAGCTGAATGTACCGTATAATTCACCAGTATTTACATTCATGTTGATAAATTGTCACTCATAGGCACACGCAACCTCCCACATCCCTCGATGTTCGCATTTCTTTAAGATAGACTCGCCCGAACCGAAAAATCGCTTGCGCGCAGGGACTATAAGCTTTCGATTTCTCTGTATTATCCTTTTGGAAGTTTTGCATATCGAAACGCTTTACTTTGAAATCTCACTTAGAGAATTCAACAGATTTTTGTCTGTCATCCACTCACTAAACAATCACTGCTAATGATGCACCATCTTTGATATTTACTTTGTCTATCCTTCCTACACATAAAAAACAGCGTAGAAATACTTCTTTCACGTATTTGTCACGTTTTCTTGGAATATACGTTTAATCGTTGCTTAATCAATACTGAATCCTGTACTATTGCTTTCATCAAACATGAATAACAAAATATATTCCCCTTGACTCGTAAGCTTCTATTTACACAACTTCCGCAACTCTGCATGGTCTGCGTAAGCACACAATCTTGTCTGACTGGTCAACCTGTGTAGGTAAGGCTTAAATTCATGCAAAATATGAAAAATGTGGTCGACTGGTTTTCAAGTGCGATTCAATATGTAGAGGAGACCAGTCTTAGGCGGTCCCCCGGGGTAAAGTGGTGCCTAAAGTTTTTCTATCTTGTTAGTGTTAAAATCTATCCTATAGGATAATTACAACTTCCGCACCGTTAAGTCAGTTGAGTTGTAGCCTCTGTAAGGAGTGACTTAATAGTATGCTCTCAGCAGGGAAGAAAATTGCCAATTCGAGATAATTTATTTAAGCTTAGTAAGTTTTTACGCCTTTGATTTCTCTCATAATATAACTATTACTTCATTTGAAATTTTTTCTTAAATAGAGCCAGGGATAGTTTTAAAATATTTAGTATGTTTTTCTCCGCTTTCGTTATAATTTTAAGTTCCATCAGTGTATTCTGCCCATAAATCACCATAAAATAATAAAAAATTGTAGAAATGCGAACAACTTCTTTGAATAATAAAAAGTTGTCAAATGTTAATGATATGCATTTTCCAAACTCCACTGTTTAGGCCTCTCCTTTGTGGTAGCTTTTCATGATGAAGGAAGAATAAAAACTATTGTGTGTAAGTTTTTTGTTCTTCCCTCATCGATATGTATATTATTAAATCCAATTATTTTTGTGATAAATAATGTTATTGTGCTATGGAAATTATATCTAGTCATGCATCATTTATCCATTACGTCTTAAATGATGAAACTGACCAGAAATTAGGGGATCACTTTACTCATGCACCGGGGTAAAGTGGACATATTGCAAACTTACGAAACTATGATAACGACTGTAATTTTACTTAAAAAATTTACATAATTTTGGAAATGATACATTTAAGTGTAACCTTAACACTGACAAAGTGTAAGATCGGAAAATTATACCTAGTAGAAGATATAGCCAGTAAACTCTTAAGGGAACCACCTGACCCGGGTCTCCCTTATATCGGTGACAGAACTGACAACGGCATATTTAAGTATTTCTGAAATTCATACAGATCCATGTAATCCACAGAAGCCTAGAAGACTTGCTACTTCCTACAAAGGATACTAAAGGATTTCGAGAGGAAGTCAGCCTTACTTAGGCCAGAGAAGAAGTACTGTAATCCGCCGCTACTTTTCTCAGAAATCCTTAGTGCTATAAGCTTAAATAGTCCCTAAGAGCCATGATTCAATACATAATACTTTTCACAGCATTCAGCAAGGACTGACCAGCATGAAATCCATTATTCAGCATCTCTCAGTACCTCTTTTTTATTATCCTAGGCATGAAGAAAGCTGTGGGAAAAGTGAGCGAATTTTTCCTCTGAACCGAATTCATTGCAAAGAGAATGGCAGCAGCTCTGCCATCTCGAGGGCTTATGTAATGGCTGTTTTGCTCCATTAGCGCAACTCGACACATAAGCGAGGAAGACGTTATCTGCGAACCCCGCACACGGAAAAATTTATCTGCCGTGGAAAAAAAGAGAGGGCGAGACCTTAATCTGTGTGGGATTACAGAATACGGGAGGACTATTCATCGCCCACGAAACCAATATTGCGGGTCAGAGGATTATTTGCGAACCATGCTCTAACGACGCTCTCGAAACTACATTTACATTTAAAAACGCTGACTCTCGATCCGCAAGGACTTAGTACTGATCACTGATAAACGACAGCGGATTACGAATTGCGTGTACATTTGAGTGAGCTTAAAGGGTGGGTTGGAAAGTACTCTAAAGGGGACGGATCGGGAGTTATTACGGATTTTACATCACGCGAGCGGTTGCTCAGAAACGGCTGTTGGCTAGCATGAAAAATATGGTATCCTTGTTTATGGCAACGAAAAATTGTGCAAACAAAAGTGAGCTATAATAAAAGTAGCCTAAGTAGCAATCCCATCAAACTAGAGTAATACGATTGGTTATTTCAAACATTAATCGCTATGATTATTTTTAGTGATTGATGTGAGATTGACTTAGATAGAATTATGAACTGGTGCGATGATTGGCAATTAGAGCTTAATGTAGAAAAGTGCTCGGTAGTTAACTTCTTCGAAAGAAAATCAATAATAAATGATTATTCTTATAGCCTCCGAGGGGTAAACCTAATGACAGTAGAATCGGTTAAGTATCTTGGAGTAACTCTCACGAATAATCTATCACGGAGTGCCCACATCCGAAATATATGTGGAAAAGCACTTAAGAAACTCGGCTTCGTTAAAAGAATAGTCGGTAAGAGCGAAGAAAAGTTCGCGAGCGATGTTACTTAGCGTTAGTTAGGCCTCACCTTGAGTATGCATGTAGTGTATGGGACCCCGCTGAGAAATGTCATATTCGGGATTTAGAAAAAGTACAACGAAAGGCGATACGATTTGTAAATAATTGCTAAGATAAAACAGCGAGTGTCACTCAGATGTTACAGGACGCAGGATGGAAATAATTAGAAGATAGAAGAAAAATTCCAAGAATAAATTTATTAAATAAGTTAAGAGAAATTACGTTTTCAGATGATGTAACCGATATAATGCGACACCCCTGTTACATGGGCCGTTCTGATACTGCCAGAAAGATTAGGGAAATAGATGCTATAGCGAATCGTTTCAAAAATTCATTTTTTCCGCGAAGTATACGCGAAAGCAACCGTTTAGGAAAATAGAGTCAAGGTGCTTGCACCCCCTGCCACACGCCGAAAGGCGGCTTGCAGGATTCTTACATAGACATAGACATGTGAGTAGTTGCATAACAAAGTCAGCACTATTTTTCAATGCACGAAACCTTATCGACATACTGTAAATATTAATTAATATGACATAGTGATTACATTTCACCTTTATATCTTTCGAGAAACAAATTAATATTATGTGATTTTTTCTTCTTTTACTCTAATTATATCAGTAGGATAACTGGATCAGTAAGATATCGCAAATAGACCATTTACTCTCACGTTTTATCCTTCCTAACAAAGCCCTGATTTCCTATACTCCATGGGTACCAGAATCAAGGAGAAAAATTCCCAAGCTGATAAAAAGTAACATTTTTCAAAGGTGTGAAAAACTCCACACCTCTGATAATTCGAAACGGATTAAATAATTCGGAAGAAAACGCATCGTAAAGAAGAGGGTTAATGCGGATGGCGTTCTTCAATTGTTAGACCGCGGCGGCGGCGGCGCTGCATGCATTATTTCCGGCTGCGGATGAGGGGTCGCTCTAAATGTTTAATAAAACACCGCCATCTTACGGGAGGAAGGCGCGCTCTCCTATTTTAACACATTCTGAATCGCGGGGAGTTTGCCCAGGGGAGCGTAAGAAAGGGGGCGCTTGAAACTTTAACGGAGGCCAATGCAGAAGAATCTTCGTGTGATTCAGGAGGATGCGGAATAAAATGGTATTTTCAATCGAAGGAATACTTGGCAACGCCCAAATGGCGTAAAGGTCATTTGTCAATTTATCTAAGAACAAAGAATCTAACAGATCTAATCTAATCCAACCGGAACTTAATCGATAGAAACCGTAACTCTTGTTCGAGTGAAAGCCGAACGGGTAACGACGGGAAATCGGTAAACTTTGTTTATTCTGATCCGATTTACTGTTCGTGATCTAATAAAAAAATTATAAAAGAAGCTGTAATAAATAATAAAGTTTAACGAGCGACTAACCAACTCTACATGTATTTCTACTTAAAAAACTAACCTGATTTGTTGAATCACCAACTTTCTCTTTTAAACAACAAATTTTTAATTTAAATTCATCTAAATAAAAATTCCCTCCGGAAAATATGAAAATATATTCCGGAAAGTCAAAACCCGGGAACAGAAAAATTACATCAATCAGACATTTTTTTAAAGTACACTCCTGGCCAAAATTAACGCAGCACCTCCCTAGCGATCCTTACGGCCGGTGCTGCGTTAATTTTGGCCAGTAGTGTACCAAACTAAGTAAGTAAATTTTAATAAATTATAAAAAAAGTAGGATAATTCCAACAGCGGAGTTTATACAGGCATCTCCGGGTTAAATTTTAAAACATTTATTCTAAGATAATGACAAGTTAACTAAATATCACAAAAAATGCACAACATTAGGAAATACTGATAATTCATTTCCAACTGAGCAAATAGTCGAAAAACGCCGTGAGATTTCTAAAGAAACGAATATTCTAAATGGAGATTATACAAGGAGTATTGACAAGATAGACATAAATATAATTAGGAGAATTATAAAACAGATATGACTGTTCATATTCATGTACAACCAATCAAAATTCGTTTTGGCATCTTGCAATATAAATGAAAGAGCATTTATTAATTGAGGACTCAGACTAGAACTTTGCGCGTCACCTCTTACATTTTAATTCATAAATTAATGACCTGTAAGGGCTATGGATGAATAAATTACAACGCACATGATATCATTAGCTCAAAACATGTGCTTAACGCTACTTCTAGGACGACCAAGTATTTATCGCCAATAATGCACTACAGAAAGCTGCTTACGAACTTCTCGAGACAACAAGAGGATGCAATCTTGAGACAGTAAACGACAAAGTTATGGCTGTCTAAGGCGATGAAACTTTAGTTCGAAAATAATTGTAAACAACGTTCGGAACAATTCATACACGTTAACTTTCCATCACAACACCACGAAATCAAGAAAATCACCAAATTTTAACAACAGTAACGGTACAACTCAGACCTTCAAAAAAAAAATGAGAAAATATACAATGGTTAAGTTCTATAAAACGATGAAAATTCACTGTGGCATATATGATTATAATAATAGGATAATTATAAATGCAGAATGAAGACTAAAAACATCGGAAACAATGTTTTTAAGACGAGTTGCTGGTTACACGAAAATTGTCAGGAGAAGAAATACGGGCAAAAGACAGGAACTAGGTATTCAAGGCTTTAATGAATATAATAAGAGAAAAAATATGAAGATAATACCTATAACGAATTGGAGATGAATATCGAACAAATATGGACACACAGAGCGAGAGGCCAAAGATTCATGGCAGTCTACGAAAGAAATGAAAAAAAAACAAGGGAAGGTCTTAATGCCTGTCATGTGAAGAAAGAAGTAGTTAACGTAGGCATAATTTTTGGTACTAATAGTCTGCAAATATACGTCCTTCTTACAATAACTTTTTCTAAAATCTGTTTCGTACTCATTCGAAAGGTTGGTTGTTTCTTTTTTCTGGTGTGAGGGTTTCATGCTAGGTAAACGAGGTATTACCTATCATGAAATTTAAGAAAAAAAATCCATGGTAAGCAAACTTTTAATAGACCACTAATTTATTATCCGAATAACACGACCCAGGTCTAGTAAAAGTATGTTCAGCATGGATTTTTTACAAGATAATAAGTACCGCAAAATTAACCCTGAATCTGTATTGTTTATGAAATTTAAGCTCCAAAACATTACCCTTTTTCAAGACATTCTCAAAAAATTTGAAATTTTCAACTGATTTTCACATTCGCAATTATATAATGAATAATTGCATAATTCAATGGAATATTCCTTGTAAATACAACATTAAATTCACCACATGTTAGGTGACGGAAGTAAGCTATAATTTATCAAAAGAGATTTATATCAGTATTATTCTTTACTATCCAATTAAAAATTTAATTTCGCATCACATAGTCGAGTATCATAGTATTTTCAGCATAATATTGAGGGTATTATAGCACAGTATAACACCCTCAATTCCTTTTGGCTGCAATGTTACTACTGACCCACCGCTGCTGAATAATTATTTTCTCGGCCCACCTCCCTAACGATGGATCTGCTAGTTGGTCCACCTGCTTGTTAAATTTCCTCAGCGACCTCCGGCCAATAAGGCTCGACAGCCCTGATCTATATTGTGCTATTTTTTACTGGACGACATACGCTAGTACGAGAAAATTAGGTTAACGGTGCGCTCGCCCCTGAAACTATCCGTAAGGTAGCTTCCCACCGCGGGGAAGGGGTTTCCGCGCTATAAAACATGTGAAAGGGATGCAGACATATCCGCGCGGGGTTTGACGAATATCCAATTGAACCGAATAAAAATCTGTTTGCCAACGCGCGGACAGTTATAAAAAAAGTTCCCCGGGTGGCTAAGAACATGCGGAAGAGATACGCGGCGTCGAAAATTCGTCGAAATTGGAAAATAGAATAATCCTTGGATAAAAAAAACACGGCAATGAAATCGCGAAGATGTGAACGGAACTGATCGACGAAACAGCGAAAAATAAAACCTTTCTTAAAACCAGCGAGAAAATAAAGGAATGACTAATTGAATGCGCCATTAATTCTGAATAGTTGACGAGGCATTCCCACTGAATCGCCGACCCAGAAATTCAAGACACGAAGATTAAAAAACGAAGATCCTCCTCTTCCTTATATTTTATTTAATCGGGGATATTTTCCCTTCGCTTCCATTATTGGGTCAAATCAATACTCGGCCATCACCCACGGGATACGTAAAACTCTTCCACGGTTTTTGTGCACGAAACAATGCCGTGGTGACCGATCATGGAAAAATTGCGAGCGTCCAGAGAGAGAACTTTTAATTAAATAAGTGACCCAAATCTGTCGTTACCGACGGAAATGTAAGGAATGAATAGGGTGACCAAATCTCAGATGAGAGCAAAAAGACAATACGATGGCCCCTGGAGTACGGGCAACTTTTAAAGCAGACTATTTGAATTGTAATTCCTGTTTACCAGGTGCAGAAGTATGAAACCGGATAATTTTTTGCAAAAAATACACTTTTGTTATTTGAAAATTATCGTAATTATCTTAAATTATCGTACATTATCGTAAAGTATCGTAAGTTATTGTAAAGTATCGTCTTCATCCAATAACGCTTGCAAGTCCTTGTCTTCAAACTCTTTAGGTGGTCCCACGGTCGATTAGGCACGGTTTAGGTTTTAAGGTTTTAGGCGATTCTGCAGCAGTTTTCTTCAAATGATAGCAGAAAACCAATGATGTCCGCAAATCATAGTTCTTAGGCACAAAACTCGGCATGTTTGAGGTTATAGAAAAATATACCGGTGTATGAAACTTAGTTTATTGCGTGTTGACAAACTTCGTCAGCTGTTAGAGGGAGAAGATGGCGCTGCAGATGTGGTCTTACGGTCTTTAAACTGATAGCGAGCACCATCTATAGGGAAATTCCAGTTACATACTTTTATACCTGGTACATATGAGAAAATATATACACAGGACGCTAATAGTTCAAGTTAGCGCTTAGGCAATTGCGTTAGTGACATGTCTCTGAAGCTGCAATTCCATTAGTATAATTGTTATTTTTCCATGACAACAATAATGAGGTACTTTTCTGGACAAACATGATTAACGGGACGGCAGTTCAAAAACGAGATGAAATCAACTAAATCGGTGCATACAGACTCCTTAAGAACGGAGAAAAGTATAAACTTCGTCTTGATGTATTCACTTGTCGTGGATCTCATTTTGGAGTTAGTTTGGGAGTGATCAGTTCAAAATAAAGTTTTCAATTGTCACAAACTTAAGACACAGGCATGTTTCAGCTTACATACTTGTATCTTTAAATCCAATAGTGATATCAAAGTAAGACGTATATTACGATATTTAATACACGCATAAGGTATATTGATAAAGGGAACTCCTAAAAAATACTCATATTTAAAATACATAAAGACTCATAGAACTAACATTCGTCAGATAGAAAGCTGATACGATAAAAGAGCTGAATCTTCGTGGCGTTGGAATAAAGATTCAGATTCTTCGAATTAAAACCCGAACTCTCCTGGATGAGGTCTAGCAGTTGGTAACTCAATTCCTAACTCAATTAATGACCCTTAGCAGCCTCTCATAATCTAACCAAGGTCGTCTTCAATAATTTCTTCATCCCGTATCTTCAGAAGGCCTTCCGGATAGCCAAGTAGGAAGCGCCTTTGACGCAAGCGGTTCCGGGTTTGACCCTCGGTGGGTGGCCCACAGATGTGCAATATCACCTCGACTATGGAAGCACAAAACTTATGCATTTCAGCAGACTATGGTGGGTCAGGAAATGTATGAATTAGTATTTTTTCTCAAGGAAGAACGGACATGAAAAAAGCCTTACAGGACCGGGAATTGAACCCAGATCTCCCAATTACCGGTCAGTTGCTCTATCCAATTGAGCTATCCGGCCAGAACATTTTAACATATCTGGCATATTAAAATTTTCTGGCTCGACGTACACTCCTGGCCAAAATTAACGCAGCACCTCCCTAGCGATCCTTACGGACGGTGCTGCGTTAATTTTGGCCAGGAGTGTACATGCGAAATCACCTCCATCCTTTCACCTTTAATATACTTTTTTTGCAGCGCTTTCCGTATAATTTTCTTGCTCTTTGTAGGATCTTTTTTACTAATTAGAAATGTCTAATTTATTTCCATCAATCATCCTAAGCACTACATCTGTCTCGCATTTATTCATCTCTCTTCTGCAGCCGTTACGGTCCATGTTACACACCAAAACAAAAGGATATTCAAGGAAAATGGTAAGGTAAGATTGCATGTAAGAGGGTGCAACCAGTAAAAATCCCACGGAAAAACGAACCTAGAAAATGTTTGAAGGGATCAGAAATCGAACCCGTGATACTCCTCTATTTGGAAGGTTGCCTTAGACATCTGAACTACCAGACCATAACTTACAAGAAATAAAAGAACAATCCACAGATTTCCTTCATATCCCATGTTGTACACTCCTGGCCAAAATTAACGCAGCACCTCCCATGCGATCCTTACGGCCGGTGCTGCGTTAATTTTGGCCAGGACTGTACTATTAGTTGCGATCAAGTAGGTTTTTCTAGTGAAGAGGCATCGTTGAATGCATTGTTTTATTACCATTATTCTCTTGATAATTATTTCTTATCAAAAATAGCATCAAGTACTTAGAAGCCACATCCTATAGGAATCTGAGCTGAGAGAAACATGTAAATCCAATGGCCAAAGGGAGCATACAAAATGTCGCCGAACGGGATATGTGGATGCGAACGGTCTGTTTCCATGGCGATGAAGGGAAAGAAGTATCCGTCGGATAAACAAGCGTATCTCGGATCAAGATTGGCGCGCCATCTGATAGAAGAGGGGGCAAAACACACCCGATGGTCTCCCCTTTAACGGGAGATTCCGAATTCCCATTTCCTTCCCTATTTCGGCTAAACGAAGACCGTCGATGTGCACTTGACATCGGCATTTAGGGGATGCATCCAAAGCGGAATTCGTGATCGAGGCGTGAGCGCTCTTCAAACTCATACAGGCGAATAAGATCAGACGAACTTTTTATCCCGCGGACTTTTACCGGTTCCATAAATATACCCAAGGTAAAATATTTGTTGGAATCCATTTTTAAATACCCTAAGTTTGTTTTCTTATAGACGTGACTTAGGCTTATCTATAATAAAAATGAAATCACATTATACTTACCTTTTTAATGAAGAAGTAAAGAACTACAAACATAGAAGGGGTATTCGAAAAGGCACCGGAATGAAGCTTTACTTCTGAAAGAATTTAGACTTAAATTAAATCGAATGAGGTTGACATCAATACAGAAAATCTCTGATAATGAAAAGTCTAGAAACACGTGAGAAGCTTTAAGATGTAATTATAGGTTTTTATAAACGACAAGAAGCGATTTCTGGGAACTTTTAGTTCATTATCTATTTGTACATACAAAGTACAATTATTGTATCAAAATATCAGTCTGTTTTCGAGTAAAAACGTCGTTTGCCTATTTTATTCACATTATAATTCAATGCTTCTTATTATGTCTTATATCTGTGAGCGAGTTAAGCTACACGCTTCTCCTAACGCACCCAACTTCTGCAACCTGACAAAACGGTAAGCGCAAATGTATCACTGCAGCCATTCGATATTTCCTCCCGCTAATATATTCTAAATAAGAACTACCACTTCGATGACTATATATGTGTTGCACTAATCACTAAAAGAAGAAATGTTATTTAAAGGGTTTAATATTTCCATGCTTTAATTAAAATAAATACGATGAATAAACGTGGATTACAATTACTTTATTGTCTCCTTTAATTGAAGTGTTTATATTAGCTGAAAAAGCTATTACTATTTAGGTGCTTGTTCAGTTGGCTAATACCTACAACCCACAATAATTAAACAATCAAAATTTGGAAATATTTCACAGTTACGAAGGCATGATGGACGAAGTAAACAATCGCAACAATAGACGAGGGGATGAAAAGGTATCCATTCTTGTATTTTGTAGTTCCTGGACCCGCCGCCGCTGGAATATTGCTTTCATAGAACGTGTTATCGACGAGTCGTCGACATGACTCTTTTAAATGGAGCCAGTCATAATCACGCTCTTCCCTTATCAACATCTTTTCATGTTTCTCGCTGCATCGCGTCAATCTTCCTGTCACATGCACATCCCACGGCGTGATATTGCCCCGACCCACTTCTCCTGCATCAATTCAGAGCCAAACAACTCTTCGCTCTGAAGAATTCCCACAGAAAAGAAGCCCATGTTAATTAAAAAATGTTCGGTCCTACGGTTATCGTTTTTCTATCGATAGAGGTCAGTATCCGAAAAAATCAGTTACTCATCTTGTGCAGGAAGCTGGGTGTCGTGTTTTTAAATTTTATTAGATACAAAGACCAACTTTATAGGATCAATGATTTCTCATTAATCACAGCAGAGTCAACTTTAATACGATTAACTTGAAAAACATAGACATACACTGAAGTATAATTCTAAAATTATAGATATCTTCCTACGATCACCATTTTAAAATTTCATTTGAAAAATTGCTGTTAGAGTAATACGTCATTTTGATGAGCTCTATTTCGACTTTTTCAGTTTCTAATATTTTTATCATTAAAAAAATTGATTTCTGAATAATCTTATGTAGTTATATTATAAAATATTTATTTGAGTAAAATATTAGTTAATGACATCATATTTAACAAATTATGGATATCTGATAATATTTACAATGTGTTCCAGTAGTTCAGGTCATAACTACTAGGCCTGTTTTTATTCGTACACTATTTCGTATTTATGCTCTATTCTTAGCGGGATGTAACAAAATTGGAATGTATTCTTTAAGAATGATTCGGTGCTAACTATTACAAGTGAACTTTATTAATTTCAGTTATGTTTCATTGTTCATTTATATTATTCCTCCATTTGATTTGATTTTTCCTAAATACTACGTAGATATCCGTATTTTCTCTTTATTATAGCAAAATATACATTTATCTGCTCTCTATGATCTCGTTCACCGCATTCAACCACTTCACCATATTTTTCCTCTTATTTTTTTCTTTAAGTTTTTAGAATATTTAGGCTGATGCCAAATAATTTCATAAAATATCCTTTGCTCCATGATATTCCTACTATGCTGTCATAGAGACACACATTTAATTTTGATTTTATATTATATATATATATATATATATATATATATATATATATATATATATATATATTATATTAATATTGATATTCATATTCATATTCAATACATATTCACATTTAATATATAGTCATCACTATCAAATCGAGCAAATCAGGGAGAACTGGACCCTGCCGATAGTATTCGTGGTTTGAAAAGGTACTGTGGAAGACACGCTTACTAGTGAATTGCTACTACAAATCAGTGATCAGATGCTTCAGAGATTGGAAGGGAATGTTATATTCCATTTTCCTATCTAGCTTCAGGGCGGCAATTTAGATGGTAGAAGAATTGAAGAAAGAGTTAATCTAATTGATAAATTCGGATAAAGTACATTCTTGGAAGATCTTGGTTCTCTCTTTTGCATGCTATATTATGTGCACTTTCTGCTACAGAGATCGTTCTGATAGTGTGACCAGAAAAAACTGGCAAATAAATGCGAGAATAAGAAAATGATAAGAAAGAAATCGATTTATAATGCCAAGACATGGTGCATGAATACTCTGGCGCAAGACGAAAGGTGGGCTGAAGGGTAAATGTGCGGTTGTATGTAGAGCAGTCATGTAATCTAGGCACGCGTAACAGAATTAAGACATTTTGAGGGATCTACCCTCTTTCCAAAAAATTTCAGTCTTTCTGCTTCAATTCTTTTAATTATTCAAAACGGCAGTTCATACTCATCCATGCACATTACAATCTTTTCCTTTAGTAAATTAAAATAATAATCATTGAAGGGAAAACTTTTGAGGTAAGATCCGTTTCAAGAATTTTAAAATAAATTTAAATAACGCCTTAGTTTCTTTAAGCATCCAAATTTTCCTTCTAGGTCGATAAGAACTGGATACGTAAGAGGAAAACTTGCGTCTCCAAAGGCGTAATGGGAGTGCCGTTTGGAGGCACATTGGACCCCCAGCAGAGCGTCCTCTATGGGCATATTCCGCGCAGGTATGCAGTGGAATGGTCTCCGAAATGAAGCAGCTTCTTGCGAGAATACCGGTCATCGTCATTAAACGACTCGCAGCAGAGCCATCTATTGGGTGATTCCGCAAAGTCTTCCCTCCGAGATTGCGCTGCCAAAGCAGCTGATAATGGAGGCCATTTTCCCCAATCTGCCCTTTTAGCCTAAAACTTGGACGCAATTATTCCGAAGATAATCCCTAATTTACGTCTTACCCTCGTTCCGCTGTTTCACGGCCGAGTGGAAGAAAAGGGGTTAACATTGGTGAAATCTGAACATTATTTCTCCGGATTGGGTTGCGCCAGGATAACCCCCTATCTTGGAAGTATCTTTTCGTGAATTTTGTGCAAAATTATCACGTTCCTAAGGAAATTACTATCCACTAAAATTGATATCTGCGAAATTCTAGGGCAATACGATAACGCTATTGGAATTTTAAGATACTAGGCTACATCCGATAATACTGGATTATTACGCTATGTTACTTACGCTTAAATTACTTAATGTTCTAATGTTCGACTATTTAAAAATGGAAATTATTCGATAATAAAAAAAAACATTTTCCATTATGTTTAAAATAAATATATTTTTGACCATTATATGTATATTATTATGTAATTCGATTATGAATTAATTTTAAAATACAATAATATTCGAATTCACGATTTTTGGGGATAAAATATGTTCGTCTAAATGATGTTTTAAATAAAATTTAATTCAAAATAGTATTCTGAGCTTCAGCGATTGATACCTATTTTTTATTTATAAAAGCCACATTAAAATTACTGTTTCAGGAGTTAATTGCTTTTTCTGTTAAAATAAATGTTTGAAGCGAATTTTTCCGAAACTAAGAATTTCTAGGAATATGTCATTTTCGTTTATAAAGCAATTTATTTTTCTTAATGAAGAATCTCTATCCATAAAACGGTTGACTTGAATAATTTCTATTAAAAGGAAAATTAATTTAAACAAAAATAGGAAAAAATTTCATAATTACAACAGAATAAAATAACGGGAAAATAAGTATTTTTTAATTACTACCACTCATTTTAATTGGATATTCATATGAATATTTGTTCGAATATTAATTAAGCTGTCCCCCATTGACAATAATGCTTAAAAAACAATACTTTCATCTATTTTGGATTCGATAATGAGCTATCAACTATATTCGCAATTTTGATTTTACTAAAAAATACGAAACTGTTAAATATTACGTTTCGTTTACAATATTTCATTAAAATTATTCACAAAATAAGGTAATTTGTAAAATTATTTTTTTCAGAAATACCATTTACGTATTTGTAACTTTTAGTATAAAAAAATATTTTTTTTTCCTACAAATGAAAAATGTCCGAAATTATTATTTTCTCTAACATAGAATCTTAGGGAAGTTTTATCTCTGGAGGACGCGGTTCTTTTGAAATAAGTGCTCACTATTTATGTCCATTTTTTTCGAAATTTTTTACTCCCTACCATTGAGCTTTTACAATAATTTAACTTAAAAAATCTGATGTGGCCAGCACATGACTTTCTCCATATATAAGATGTAAATATTTATCTACGACAGTAATTTCGAACTCTATATTCCATCTAAACTTGGAAGATGAGTGATTAATTTATATGTTATTATCTTTTACGTCACAAACATTATAAATAATTTTTTTCGGGACATGCTCGATGAAAAACGATGAATTTGGCCTTTCGCCCATAGAGCCCAGAGCGCCCGCAAAGTACATAGTCAGCAACTTCCAGTTTATCAGTATTTCATGAATAACTCCTAAAAAATCAATGATACAAAAATATGTTTCATACAAAAGTTATAGTAAATTCTATTTTATAAAACATTTATAAATAATAGTATATACCTAAATATTATATTTATGGAGATATTTTGAAAACCGGAAATGAGCTTTGAAGAATGAAGCTCAACTTCCGGTTAACCGATTCACTCCAAAAACTAATCAACTCTAACGACTGTAATAAAAGTGCTATATATGAAATTTGGTGTTGATCCAACAAATAGTTTTCATGTTAGAGCGCCCACAAAGTACATAATCATCTTCTTCCGGTTTACCAGTATTTCACGAATAACTCCTAATCTATCGGTGATACAAAAATATGTTAAATACAAAAGTTATAGTAAAACATATTATCTAAAACTTTTATAAGGTATGCAATATACCTATATATCATATTTATGGAGATATTTTGAAAACCGTAAATGAGCTTTAATGAATAAAGCTCGACTACCGGTTGATCGATTTACTCCAAAAACTAATCAACTCTGACAGCACACACCACAGTACTATATATGAAGTTTGGTATTGATTCGACTAATAGTTTTCACGTTAGAGCGCCCACTATCACACACACACATACACACATACACACACACACTAACACACACACACACACACACACACACACACACACACACACATACACACAGACATCATTCCGAAAATGGTCAAAACGTGTTCTAGGGACCCCAAAATCATGTATTTCCGTTGAAATCTCGAAGTCGATTTTTTTCATGAAAACAATACTTTCTCTATACTTCGTATATGGAGAAAGTAAAAATGCAGTATGTTATTACGATGTAAAACAAAATTTTGACATTCTACCATTAGGATTCAAACAAATTAATAGAGAAAAATCACAATAATATTAAATGAGAGATATATTTTTGAAACTAAAGAATAAAGTCAAATAAATAAAAATAAGATTAGAGTAAGGGGTTAAGGAAATTATATATAACATATACTATACATACCATGAGAAGAAAATAAATGATTAATATTTTGCCTATAATATGCATATAATTGTCAGTGCTATGTAATCGTCCGTAAGTTTCAGCAATAATTACACTTATTGTACAATACCAGTAATTTAGGTCAACCATATCCATTTAAATATTTACATCAAGGGAGCAGTAGTTACCCTGGAATTGCAAGCTCTTGAATACGTGACAAATTGACAAAGAGAAAAGAATGAAATTTAAATCATTCTCACCTAAAAAGGAGGAAATTTAAAAACAGCCTTGGGGGTGAAAAGTTTATTTAAAAAAATTTGTATGCAGTACCAAGTAGATGTCTCCATGGAGATAAATATCTATCTCTCTATACGTGTAAAATAAGTTCAATCGAACTTTTCTGTATCTCATGACAAATATCTAAGATTTCAAGTGTTAGGCTGAACTGATGGTGAGTGGTCGAGTCATTTAAAATTAGAGGGAGAATTCAGGAGAGGAATCCTTATCTAAACTTCTTTCAATGCGTTTTCCCACTCTTTCCTTTGGCGATTTATTTCTTCAGACGGATCTTCACTCAAATCGCTGTCTGAGGGAAACTTTCCCTTTTGCTTTTTGTTCCCCTCTCAAAACGTTTCTCTAGCAAAGTACATCACCGTAGCCTTCACATCAATCACATGCGAATCCTCCTTTTGTGTGTTCCATCGCGAATTCTTTCCACTGCAGCCGAATGCAATTCCAACGCCCCTTTTCCCATCGCTCTTTGGATTCGCACGCGGATAAAAAATTTCGCGTAAAATCTGACTTTTTCGGATAGCCCTTCCTAGTGTTTCAAATTTTTTTGTTTCTATTATTTGCGGGATATGCTACTTTTCCAAACGTGCCTGCAAAAGGCAGATCCGGAAAGAGGATGGTATCTTCTGGAGGAAACAACTGGCTCTTTAAATATAATGAAGGGAAATTATTTTTTGCAAAGTCTACCTACGGTCTCATATTAGCTTTATTCTTATCCACGTTTGGGTGGGTGTTAATATAACCATTAGGACCATCAACCCCTCTAAGATTTCCTTAATTTCTTGGGCCATATTGACACGGAACTACTAGTTAAGAGTTAGAATAAAGAAATAAATAGCTGTAAATTGATTTCTATTGTTAAGATATTTATAGGATGAATTATTCCCTTTTCGAAAATAGTTAATTAGACTTAGAGGACTAACTGGCGCTGTATTATATGTCTTAAATAAAATAGATTATTGTAAATATTTTAACCCTTTAAATGTTCGAAGAAAGGTTTTTGACGTCACTTTTACGCGGAATATTCTGCGTAACTCTTACAATGCTGCAACGTTATGCAATCTCTTTTTTAAGCACTTCCCTCACGGATAATTCGCCAATTGCTCCTTCTAATGATTGCTTTTTATAAAAGGACTGTACTTATATTTCTCAAATTCCAAGAATGACATGGAATAAGAGTTAGAAAAAAGCATACCAAATTGTTAAATATTTTAATTCTTTGTATTTTAAATCAATTTTGTGCATTTGTTTTTGTGTACTTGACTAAGTTTTCAGAGTAATTTCCTATGAATTTCAGCTATTTTTATATTCGTCTTTTTATTTATTTATATTCTTATTCTTAATATATTTTTATGATGGATGCAATTGTGACAAACTGAAACAATTAAAGACTTAATAAATAATAAGACCTGCATAATTAAACTTCTGTTGTGCATAGGCCAATTATGCAAAATTGAAATTATGAAATCGATAAAATTGTGTGAGAAGTATGTTCCATATACATTAATCTCCGATCAAATAGACAAGTAAACAGAGGAACCACGAAGACAATAATAATGGTACTGTCTCTATTTTCAACTGGATTGGATGGAATATCATTCCGTCTCATGTTGTTATAGATGTACCTACAGTGGCAAGTGGACACGGGGAAAATTCCCTCAGATTAGAACTGGTCTCGATTCAGCTGATCAATACCTGAAATTTGTAGTTTTTGCTTCAGTCACCGGAGCGACGTAACTTTGTTTGAGGGGCGGAGGAGAGTTCGATAAAATATTAACTGCGATAGCGCTGAATCTTGATTAATGCCCGCCGAGTAGTTAATAGCGGAAGATGAATTATTGTGTTCATTGATCACGCTTTCCTCAACGGTTTCCATCTTCCCTCTGATTAATCCGGGATTAGAATCACGATTCCCCTGACGTGTCACGCACTATCTCGCCTTTGTATCCAACGAAATGTTTTCAGGGAGTTAATAATGCGAAGATACCACGCAAATTGATCTCAACAGCCGTGGTTTCATATGGAAATGGCCACAAAACAAATACTAAAGCTGAGGCTATAAAGTATTCAGGCTGCTGAATTCAGCCTCAAACTCTGTACCAATTAGCTATCGTAAGCCCGGATGATAGGCTCACTGGGCAAGATGAGGAATGGGGTTGTTTACCCTTGCTTTCTCGATGTCGAGAATTATGTGAGATAAAACGTCTACATAACGTTCACCCTGATCATATGAATAATAATGCTTTCATAGCACACAATTAGAAGGAAGTTCTTCAACTCAGCATTTCTCGTACTTCTGTAGCTTTCATATTATTTTAGGTGTGAACAAGATAGAAAAAGTTGAAAATAAATATGTTTACTTTATAATATAATATAAAAAGATCCTTTACCTTTATCCTGTGCGAATATTCAAACGAAACATATTCATCAACTTTCGATAGCAGAAACGGATGAAGCAATCGTGTATTGCTAGTATATACAGTAATATTTAGGTACTATATTAAATGCTTATATACATGTTATTATCTAATACATCAATTTAGATGCTAAGCTATATTAATTCTACACTTCATAGTCTATATGTGCCACTCCCTCATTCATTATTCCCTTGACCATCCGCTACCGAAAGGCCTGGAGAAAGAGTGAGGCGACAGAGCAAGATGAGATGTGAAATATTTTACTCTTTCCTTTCTCATTGACTGAAAATTCTACGAGTTGCACACCTACATTAGTACAGCATAACTCATCTAACACTACATCCAAAAATACATCCTGTAAGTAGAATTCAGATGATATACACGCCATCCAATCAAAAATCGTGCATCATTCTCGAACAAAGAAATATAGTTGACCATTTCAACTATTCCCTTATTAATTTAGCTTTTTTTTAAAACAGAAGGAATGCCAAAAATCGATTGCGTTTTCAGAAAGGATATTTCAATATTTTGTGAAATTTTAAATTAAAGATTGATATTTTTCTTGTTGTCTATGAGTAGACCGTGAATTGGAAAGGGAGGTGGTGCGTTTATGGAGATGAAGGATGATGAATGGATAAGAAACGGAAGACGATGGTGATGCATGTAATTGATTGGTTTGGTAAGGAGGGGAAGACCGGCTGAAAAAGATAGCTTAAAGCGAAAAATAAGATAATAATAGAAAGTTTGCTGATTCTGCTGAATGAGACCCTGAAGGAATGGAACAAAAAGTTTACAGAAGGAAAATAAATGTAAATGAAATAAGTCAGACCGAATAAAACTAAATGAATATAGGAAATGAGTTCCTATAGAAGGCAGCTTTATAAAGGAGTACTTGCAATGAACGAGATCCTGAAAAAAAAGAAAATGAATGTATTCAAAAAGAGAGAAAGACTGAATGAAGATGGCTGATTCTAGTGAATGAGATCCTATGGAACAGAGTCAAGCATCAAAATGATAAAAGAGTACGTATAACAAGATATAATCATCCAGAGGAATATAAATGAAAGGATGGTGAAATACGGTGGGACAGCAGATGATGAGATTACGGAATAGTGGAATGACAAAGAGATATTTATATGTTCGAGCAGAGAGATGTACTAATATACGTCCTGAAAATGCATGTCAATACTATTCGATAATATCCAGTCCTCAAAGGTGAATTTTGAAAAGAAATAATTTTAGAACTTAACCATTCCGCGATCCCATATTACATCATCTTTCACTTCCAGGGGATTTAAAAATTGATAAGTAACAGATACCCTCATTATAAGTTCGAATTTCAGTAAAAAGGGGGAACGGTTAATTCGAAGGGAAAGCCTTCTGCTAATGGAAAGAATCGCTGCTGAAAGCAAAGAGAAAGGGGGCGAAATTGACTTTAGCTAGGATTAATTAACAAGAAGACAAATTAATTAAGGCACTCCTCGGGAGCAAAAATTCTATGAAGGAACCTAAGAGAGGAAGGTGCTCGGTAATTATTATCTTAGCACCTTTCCTAGTTGAACACGGAATCGCTATCGCGTTTCTATTTTCATTTCGCTCATGGAGAAGGATATCGTGACTTATTTTCTCTTTTAAGACTGTTTTTTTTTTCTATCGCTGAAATGTCAGAAATTGTATGATACGCAAGGCAAAAGGCAAATCCATGTAGTTCAAAATCTGTCCATGTGATTATGAAGGGAAGGATTAACTTGGGGGAACTAAATTATAACGGAACAAATTATTTTTGAGGATAAAATAAAATAAAATAGAATTTTATTCTAAAGTCAAATAAAACAGAACTTTATTTGCCTTAAAAATACCATTTGTAAAGTTTAAAATTCTATTTTGTTTTACCTTAATATAAAATAATTTGTTCCATTTACCATCTGTACTCACCTAAGATCAGATTACCATGATTTGCTCGCTACTCATTCATATTCTACTGTTACAATCACTCAATCATCGAAGATAGCTGAATGTAGTCAGGCACATATATTTTATTCACCTATTGTTCCTTGCTTCAACTTCACGCGTTTCTTTTTCTTCCTCATAACCACAGACAAATAATAGTATTTAGCGTGAAGCATAATTGGATTAAAAAATTAAATGGGTATTTTTCACCTAAAATATCCAGTAACAACCACATTAGATATTGGATTTCACAATCAAAGCCTTTTTTTATCAAGAACTGCAACTTTCGGCTCGAATTAGCAAAATATTTGAGAAAACTATTAGATCTCAGTTATATATTGTACCATTGAACATAATGGAATATTGCGGACCATAAAGCATTGTTGAAGTAATATAAGAATATACCGAGAAGATCGGCTTGTGAAAAAGGCATACAGGATGAAACATAATGAATTTAAAGTACACAATTATCATTCATATGTGAATTTGACATTTAATACAAAGGATGTGAATCAGCGTATATTTATGTCAAACAGTTTTTGCGTTGTTTTCACATTAATTTTCTAATAGAATGCCAATTAATCCTTTCTGCCTCTATCTATTCGTTGTATAAATGAAACTCTATCTATACTAATTCCGCAAATATATTTTGGATAGATAAAAATACAGTACTCAAAATTTCATTTCGTACAATGGATACTGAATAAAATGTCAGTTATCTCACTGGATCGGACGAATTTATTTGGCCTATATCACATACGTCACGAGGTGATGAAATGGATGGTCATTGGAAGCCCTTTCGAGAACAGCACCTTTCAGGAGGAGTTTGAACCACAATGGGGCAGATACCGGAGGTCATCCGCGGAACCCTCATTAAGGTCACCGCATAGATCATAGACACCGTTTTCTACTGAAAAATAGAAGGGAAGCGATAATTGATGATGGCGCTCGTGTCGCACGGCGATAAATTCCACAAACAAAAACGAAGCGATAAGCGGATCAACACCTAACATGGCGCTCGGCGTCGCTGTTTTCTTGCTGATGATGGCAGAGTTCTTGCTCATGGATCAAGCGCAATTTTTTCTTAACTTTCACTTATTCGTACAATATAATACAAATTTCAACTTTAATATGCTATTATAAATCAATTATCAATGTACGTATATACTTATGGCAGGCGATACTTAAGTTTTCAGAAACAAGCCTTTGCTGCTCTGGAAAAACTATTATAAATTCGATGATGTTCCTGATCATCGTAGAAAGAGTCTAATGATGAAAAGTCTTCAGCAATTCCTTTGCACAACTATGAGGCGTAACAATTGTTTTCGAGCGCAATAATAGAGCAGCTACACTGTATCCGAGTTGCGGTTCTACTACAAGATACAACAATACAAAGTGAAGTTTATGAGTGGCATTGTTGCAATTGTTCTAATAATGGTAGATCACTACAATTGTATGCGTACGACAATGATGAAAAGTAGCTGGTTATGACCAACAATGAGAGTCTCCCACGTGCATTTTTACCTATGCCCTGTCTTTAAGTGAAATAGAGTTAAGAGTGAAAAAAAATCAGTTGATAATCTGCTAATTACGTTAAAAAGGCCGAGACTTAATAATGAATGAAATTTTAAATTCGAGTGATTTTCAGTTTATCGAGTTTTATTGTTCGGAGGGTTCTTTGAGAAGGAGTGACGTCCAAAATTAAGGTCTGTGGGTGTCGGAGGATGAATTTATAAACACGTCCCTCCGAAGGGCGTTAATTTTTCCCGTGTGTAATTAATCGCTGGTCTCTTTGTCCGCCATTCATTCCTCCTCCAGAATCCAATAATACCCCCACAAAGGGCTGACGGGCAGCGCAAATGTGATAAAAGAGGATTCCTCTGAATCATTTAGCAAAAGATGCGAATCGTAATCGAATTTCCAGTCAAATGACGCATGGACGCCCAAAATAGACCGATTCCAACCCCTAAGCGATCCTTTCGGAAACACCTTGCGTCATCGAATATTTAAATATCTCAAAGTTGAGAGAGGAGAATACTAACAAGCCACTCATTCCCTGAAGGACGTTATCGATATGCGAAGATTCCGTTTCTATGGCAACATTTCCGCATATTTGTATTATTCATGGTTATTGAAGCAGGGTCCTCTACATTTAGGTATTGTTTATAGTAACCTATTGTTTATAGTAATATATTTTTTGTAGTAATATATTGTTTATAGTAGCCTATTTTAATAGTAACTAGTGGTATTTACCTATTATTAGAGCACTTTGAGGAAGTCCTGTTTATAGTAACACAGTTTATAGTAACCATGATGGTGACAACATGACCTGGATTTTATAGTCGTATTGTTTGTAGCTATTCCTCTACATAGCTGTATTGTCCATTTATTGATATAACCTATGTTGGGTGGAAGTAAAAATTAATTATTTTTTACAAAATCGGGAAAACACTCAAACAGACCCTAAGTTATAGGTAAGAATTGAAAAAATAAGAGAGTTAAACTGAATGTATTTCGGTAAAAATTGGAATTAAAATACACGTTAATTACAACAATCAACTTCAATAGTAGAATTTGTAGAAGTGTAAAGTATGAAATTGACAGAAATGTCGATTTTTGGAATTTTTGGATTGATGAAATTTTGGCTCATTTTTATATATTTCTACAAAATTAGCAAGCATGTAAATTAGCTATCAGGCGTTAATAATTGACGGAGAGCAATACGTTCTGTCTTATATTTTCAAAAGAAGCACTCAAGTAGGTGACAAAGTAACGTTATACGCGTGTTTCTTACGGTAACTAAACATACCCTGAGATCAAACCTGTAGATATTTGAAAGCGGTAAATGATTACCTGTTGGGGGTTGATATTTCTTGATATGATGTATTTGAACGGTTTTTCATCCTCTGTCCTCAAAATAGCAAAATAATATTTTCAAAATCCTACGAAAAAAATATAAAATTATTTAATTCCTTTATTTAATCGTATCTTTGGTAATACCCATGGATCATCCAACCATGTAGAATGTGTTCTAGCGATTTGTTTTTCCGAAGTTAACGAAGGTATATACCTTCGTTATCTTCGAAATGGGGCAAGGGATGGGGAAATTTTCAATCATAGGTCGAAATTACAATTCAACTACATATTAGACTATTAGGCATCATTTGAGCGGGGTAAATTCGAAGTATATATCGTTGATGTCATACGCAGGAAAAAGGAGTTGAATAGATAAGTTAAACAAGGTAGAATATTTATACCGTACTTCCTTTTCGGCGCGATAAAGGCCGTGGAAACATATATACGACGTGAAATTAAGTAAATAACTTAATTAGAAGCGACAAAATCATCAAAAATACTCTTTATATAATTTATGATTGCAATCGTTCCTTAGAGTCTCTTCCATTCCGGTGAACTTGTAAGAAAATGAATAAAATAGCTTTTAATGAGTTGTTTGAATTTAGCAAAAGATTTTATATTTTATGGCTGTCAGAGCAGCTTTAGTTGACAGTTGGTTATGCAGATAGACGACTTTGAGTAAGAAAAGGTATAACCCTTTGAAAATAGTTTCCTAAAGCTTTATTTCCGTGAAACGCCTCAAACAACATGAAGCAACCGTTATAACGTTTCTGACGCAAACTTTTGATAATTCACACAGAATTAATTACTTACTTCTCGCGCCGTGGGACCAGAATGGAAAATATAAGCGGTGAATCTGAATCATTCATAATGCATACAATTTTCCGTGTAACATCCACTTTACAATGATCAACGACGACCCAGTTTATCGCATTAAAACAGCACTAACGAATAGAATTTCATATTTATTCATTTGGAAACATCGGATTGGACTCACCTAAGGTAAACCGCACTCTAAAGTTTCTGATTTCATTAGCCATTGCTCATTGCAACTTTAATAATAGATAAAAAAGATACTCTTGCCGTAATTAAAATATTTTCTGTATTCCTACTCTAATTCTAGCCTTAAAGGTCATAAATAACTAATGAATATAATTATCGAAATAAAATGAAAAATTGCTTGCTATACTACTTTTTTATTATTCATTATTTCTTTTTATGCAATTAAATCACGTCAAATAGCAATAAAATGATTAAATTAATACTAATATAATTTTCAATCTCTATATATGTTCATTTAATTCTTTCTCCTTCATTTATAATTATATGAAAGTGTTATGACTGAAATTCCAGCTTCAACAATAGGCATCGGTCGCTATGGGAACGATTGATCAAAACGCTAACAATAAATAAAATGGATGTGTTAAGACAGAATTTCCGCCAATTAAAACGAAATAATAAAATAAAATTACTATGTAAAATTGCACCTCAGAAGTGGAGGTTTGCTCGAAACTTGTCGTTTTAATATATGTTCTGAAATGGAATTATACTTAGTGATTTTGTTTTAATTCTTATGGAGTTCAACATACTGAGGGCTTCTTCTATCGATTAATAAAAAATAATATTATAATATTGAAATATTGCTGTTAAATTTTCTTTCTTATGATATCCCTTGATTTTTTACGACCGTTGCATCTAATTTAGGCATCGGAAAAACGTTTACCCATAAACGACTATCATAACAGATAGAAATACCTCAAAACGTTTCCAATGGGAACACCAAACGCAGTCATCTCTGCAAATAGATACTGCGCTAATTGCTAGCAAACAAGATGATCGCACAGAATTCCCATTAAAACGTCTTCGAATGCATTTTCACAATTCCGCGAAACCGTTTCTTGAGTCCACTCTTTCTGCAGCGTTTTCCCCTTTCAAAACTGACCGGGGGATAAACCCGGAGGACGCATTGTTTCGGGCAGTTGTCCAAGAACAATCGCCGTATAATTTTTAGGGGGACATTCTGTGTGCACGCAGGTGAGAGAAATAAGAAGGGAAAGAAAGAGCATTAACACCCCTTCCCCCAAACCCACTTCAACTCCGAAAACGTTCATTTTTTAACGGAGCCCAGCTGGAGGAGAACGGCGCGGTTTTTTAAGCACTCGAACACACATATTTAAAAAATGTAACTCTCATTTGTTTCCTCGGGAGGGTGGAGGGGGCGATAATTAAAGGGATGAAACCGGAAACGCCGTTAAAAAGCAGAAAGGAAAGGGTCTTATAGTCGGGAGAGATAACTGTCCGGGGAAAGTAAACATAGAGGAGAAGGATTGGTGGCGAGGCAGAAGTTTATCACTCAACGCGCAGCGCATTAAATGATAAAGAAGGAGATTTTGGAATGTACATTTCTGTCCGTAGATCTGAATTTATGAAACTTAGGGAAGGGACGAGCTGAGAAATGAAGTAAATTGAACTAAACCGGATGGAATTCATCGATTTCCGTTATTTGATATTTTAGAATTTTGGATGGAAGGTGCACATATATGGGTAGAA
Source organism: Sympetrum striolatum (assembly GCA_947579665.1). Lineage (NCBI taxonomy): Eukaryota > Metazoa > Arthropoda > Insecta > Odonata > Libellulidae > Sympetrum > Sympetrum striolatum. Next base: position 19,459,849 of record OX388349.1, on the reverse strand, counting down.
GTGACATTGAATTGATTCCCTTGGATACACAGCATTTAAGTATGGCTCAGAAAGCATCATAAATAAGCAAGAATTAAAATAGAAAGTCTCACAAACTCAAGTTGCAAAAAAGGAGAGTAATGCGTTCTCGCGACGAAAAGCGATTATCATTGATAAGTAATTAGTTTGCCGAACTTAGCCTGATGATGACTTCGTTGAAGTCGAAATACATATAGCCGCTTTGTAAGTTTCTTGATGGTTTTGGGAGTTTATTTTATAATAAATAACATAACCATCAGCAGCCGCTCTGTTTTATTCTTTATTCAAGAAATTAGTTAGTAAGAGTTTCCTTGGGGACATACAAATATTCTTTTCGAATGACGCCAAGGAAAAGCATGTCTAGAAACAGCTGCAATGCAATGATTCACGCAACTCCTCACAGTCAGTCTCATTAACACATACCAAATTGAACTAAATAATGTATTGATTAATAGTTTTAAATCCTTATAATATAGAAATATCCCTTACCATACGCCTCCGGCGGATCACGGGGTGCCTATCTAAATCTAAGACCGGGCTAGTTGGAACTGTAATGACATTAGAATCGGTGAAGTATCTTGGAGTAAATCTCACGAATTATCTATCATGGAGTGCCCACATCCAAAATATATGTGGAAAAGTACTTAAGAAACTTGGGGATGGGACCCCGCTGTGAAATGTCATATTCGGGATTTAGAAAAAGTACAACGAAAGGCGATACGATTTGTAAAGAATTATTACGATAAAGCAGCGAGTGTCACTCGGATGTTACAGGACGCGGGATGGGAATCATTAGAAGATAAAATACCAATGCAAAGGATAAATTTATTAAATAAGTTCAGAGAAATTACGTTCTCAGATGATGTAACCGATATAATACGACCCCGCTGTTATATGGGCCGTTGTGATAGTGCGAGGAAGATTAGGGAAATAGATGCTAGAACGAATCGTTTCAAAAATTCATTTTTCCGCGAATTATACGCGAAAGCAACCGTTCAGGAAAATAGAGTAAAGGTGCTTGCACCCCCTGCCACACGCCAAAAGGCGGCTTGCAGGATTCTCACATAGACATAGACAACTGTCTCTTACACGGTTGAAGACCTAAAACATTGAAATACATAAGTAAGTTCACTCTTGTTTTAAAAGTAAATGTCAAAATAATGTTACTTATTTGTCCCTGCATCTAGTTGATAGTTATCCATCCGAAATATTCTATAATAGTTTATAAATAATTTAATCCCAGCTTTGTATTGTTGCGTTTGATGTAAGAAATATATATTAGAGAGCTCGCGGAATATTTAAAATAGAAAATAGCAACTCACCAGCAGTAAATTACAGAGACCAAAAGTAATAGAAGCATTGCTGCATTGTGCCATCTTACCTGTGGAAGAAAAAGGTTCATAGCATTAGCATATATTAGTATAATTGCAGTTCAAGGGCACTATGAATAACCATTTCTATGGATTTGTATCAAAATGTATGATAATACTTGGTATTTCTCATACATTTGCATTGGTTCCCAGCAAGCCACATATCAGCGTGCTGTAGTATAGTACTGAGACAAAAGTAAATGGGAGGTACATTCAGAACTGTTTGAAGGGGTTACTAGCTGTTAAAGCCTTATGAGAAACTCGAGTGGGAATTGACCTAGAGATAATCCTTCTTGAAAATAGAGGAGTAAGACGAGAGGATTGTCTTTAAGCTCACAGGGATTATAAAGTAATAGAGGAAGATTCTAAGGGCCGAACCAACTTGATGAAGTAGATGAGATTGATAAATCAAAAGCCATTGACAAATTACCCTGATTTAGAGCTGGTAAAATTAATCATAAAATAATAATGGTTCCATGATTTTTTACGGATTGGTCTAATCCTTAGATACCGGTTTTAAAATATAAAGGCTCGAGATGGACAGACAGATGGAAAATATCGTATCAAACAAGAGATGGATACATCAATGGTAAACTTATAAAAACAACCTTTTACATTGAACAAACCATTCATTTCACACCCTCTGCTGCACTTTAGGCAACCTGTGTTTTAGGATAGAAAGTTCGACCACAGTTTTAAAAAAAGAGTATTTTATAAGCACTGATATAGTTATCAACGAAGTAAATTTTATGAGCATGGCTAGATGTATAGTCTATGATTTACGGATCGAAAACAAGGACGCAGTTTTAAAGTAAATCAGCATATAAGGAAAGGGTTAAGGTGACTTTGCACATAAGGGCGTGCACCCAGGAAAATTCCCAAGGAAAATCGGACTTGAAAAAAGTGTATCCTCGTATTCCCGGCCCTGTCAGGCTTTTTTCAAGTCCGTTTTTCCTTGGGAATAAATCAGCATATATTCATAATTGATAAACGGAATGATAAGGATAGATCTAAATGAATACCAGAATCACTCAAACATCAAAAGCCTTCATATTATCACAGGCATGATCAAGAATGATAAATGGAAATAAGAGATACATTTCCTCTACTTTGTACCGAAGGGAATTTTCATCGGCTTCCCCATATTTCATGTCATCGACATCTTTTTAGCGTCACTGTTACGAGAATGAGATTACCCCGAAAGGACCAGCGATGAGTGATTTGAATGCGGCACTTCCGAGGATACAGTTTTACCGGAAGCTCAGTTTTGTTGCCGGATTCTATTAGCGTCGATTCCGGCAAATCGAACGATTTCCTTGCGAATCGCCTCTCGCGTAAACTTTACTGTTTGAGGATTGAAAGCACCTGCCGCCTCTTTTTCCCCAGCATCCATCAGTCGCCGCTATCTTCCTCTAATCTCTTACTGGTCCATTATCGGGCTCCTTCTGTTAGATGGGGCCGCAAAAAGCCCCGTTTGCCGCAAACGAGATAACTCCTCCGCCGTTACCGCGGCAACAATACGGATGGAGATCGTCTCCAGAGAGACCCATTGTTGCGCCGAACGAAATGAAACGGCCGTGAATTCGTTCTTACGTCTTCCGTCGCTAGGATTCCATTTAAATTTTACGCCTCGTTCGAATGGACTCTCCAAATGACTGCGAAACACATGATTTCGTGGAGACACTCTCAGAATTTGCCTCTGCTCTGAATGGAGCTATTTGTCGACTCGGGTTTTATCTTAACTCGCTCTGCATAACTTAGGATGTGGGCACATAAATCAATGATTATTATTACCATCGTTCATAAATGTACGATTTACGATTTTATTCATTCGATGTGAGTTAATTCTATTAACTAGATGCAGAATTCATTATTAATTCCTTTAAGTGAACATTCTTCTTTCTTCGAGTTTTATTAAAATAAATGGCAGCAGTAAATCAGGAGTTGTAACGTATGATAAAATTAGTAAAGATAATTATACACAACTCAACATATAAGCACAGTATAGCTTCGTATCTAAACGTTGACCAGTTCCAAAACCTGTAAAAATCTCTTTTGTGAGATGCAGTGTTTTTCTTTTAAGTTGCGAGGTTATTCATTACAATAAGTAACGATTGAATATATCATCGTAAAAGTTCTTGTTTATATCATCAAGCATTGTTTTCGTTTCGAAAACGAGAGTTTAAGGAATTGAAATTATAATCTCAAAAATAAATTTTGGCATAATCCTGTAAATTGGTAATTGTAACATTAGACAGGTAAACCATAAAATATACATTCAAGGTAACTTACATCATACCTTTACTTAAAATAAAATTTATATTTATAATATAAATTACAGATAGGCAAATATAACTTGAGTATTATATTTTCTGTGAAGGTTGATATCACAATATAATAATTAGTTATTATTCGCTGTATTACCTGTGTGCATTAAAGTAAGCGCATTTAATATTCAAGAATGTATAGAGAGTGTTTTAGTTCCCACTAATCCAACTTTATGTCACCGACTTACAGAGTGTATAAGTTACAATATTCAGTTAGCATGACAGCGGAACCTTAAATTTCAGTAAAAGAAGATTAAGTTCAATAGTATCTTTTTAAAACATCGGATAGTGAAACAGTATTATAGTAGACAGACATGTCTATCTAACGGTTAACTACTGGTCAGTAATAATCGCATGAATAAATAAATAGCTAAGATTATTGCTGTAGAAATTCGCGCGCTTGGTGCGGAAACATTGATTTGGCGAAACGTCAGACGCTAAATAAACAGGACCCCGTCGTCATTTCGAGATTAAATTCCCAGGGTGCACCTCTCTCCCAGGTGCGGCCCGCGAAAACTGCTCATTTTCTCTAAATGCACTCCACTTTTGGTTCATCACCCTCATCCACAACCAACCACTCTGACCCAAAAAACGGTATCCCTAATTTGATCCTTAATTGAGAGAGCGCTGCTCTCTACAGCGACCTCGTTATGCACAACATCCTCCTCTTTTGTTCTGCAAAGAATTCGGTCCCTTTGTTTCTGTAAATTTCATTATCAGCTGCGAGCAGACAGGATGAAGGGGTCCCATGAGGATAATCTTAGCCCTTGTATACCTTCTTAGGGGATAGCGATTAGACTAGGATATTATGAGGAGCTAGGATATCGAACCGGAGTCTAAACCGGAAACCATACCAAAAACCAATCCCGGTAAACCGTGACTTTATATTAAGTGAAATTTGAACCTGAATCGAAAAGTAAAACTCGTGATCTGTAACATAAACAAGAAAATACACCATTAGTCTACTAGACTACTATTTCATAAGAAGTATAGAACCGTGAAAATACATATAGAACCTAGGAGAAACTTAAACTGGGATCCAAACAGAAAACCAATACCGGTAAACCATAATTTTTGAGTTTGTTAAAACTGAATCTGAACCGAAAAAAGTAAAACTCATGATCTGTAGCATAAACAATAATAAACACCAATAGTCTACTAGACTAGTATTTGATAAGGATAATAAAACCGTGAAAATATGTATAGAACCGAATAAAGACATATAGAGCTGTGGGCGAGTTTAAGCCGGAGTACAAACCGAAAACCAAAACCGGTCAATCTTTCGGTTAATGAAAACTGAACCTGAAGCGAAATTAAAACTAATGGTTTATATCTTACATCAAAAATCCTTATCTATTCTCAAAAATAAAAATTATAATAATACTAATAAAAGACTTTATTCAGGGCGAGATGGAGACTATTAAGTCTCCTCTTACGTCAAACCCATCGTCACATAAATTTAAAAAAGAGATAGCTTGTAAAAAACTACACAGAAGAAGGCTATTTTGTCATCTAGGAACTTAGGAAAAATTTCCACTGCGGAAAAACACCCTCGAGAAGAGGGTTGTGAAACATCTGTGAAACCTACAGAGAGGAAAACTAAATTTAGTGATGAAATCAGATTAAGTGAGATTTAAAATAACAAAAAGATATAAGGACAACGTTAGGATTAAAATCTAATTGTTCATATCTTGGCTTGTTTGAATACTTTATTTACATCATCGGACTAGAGGAGACATTTTTACATAGTGTAAATAAATGAGGGAAGATATCAGCGGGAGGTAAGGGAAAGAGGTTTGGAAAAATCGATGCAGACTGTCGACGGTATCTACATCAGGGACATCGCGGTCCTCGGACCACAAGCGGTGTATTAAGAAATCCCTCGTGGCCCAGTAGCTCTATCCCACAATTTTCACAAAATTTCACATCCCATAGAACATGATAACTGAAGAAAACAATAAGTCGGTAGGAATTCAACTTCATTTCATGTGTAACAAAAAGGAGTAATTTTCGTTATTAACTATGTACTAAATTTTAAAAATTATGGGAATGAGTTAAAAGTTAGCACAAGAAAGTGTGCGACCCTACTCAAGGTTGTACGAGGACCGAAAAATAGTGACTTGGATGGGACTCGATCCCAGGATTCCCACTTTCTGGGAAGGTATTCTTACCAATAATCTACCGAGCAGAATCATTTTCACTTTTGTTAATGGGGTTTCTGATACTCCAAGTAGTGGTGCTCCGCTTAGCATTTTACCTTCCACCACCAGAGGCAGTTCAGTGGTTAGAATACCTGCCCAGAAAGTGGGAGACCTGGGTTCGAGTCCCAACCAAATCAATTTTTCACTTCTTGTATAACCAATATATCTTGCCCAATATATATTTTGTGCTTGAGTATCGTATGCAACCATATATGTTATGTTAATTAACCAAACATATCTTATTTTACTTTCATCTGAGACCATTTCTTGGGAAAAAATAATAAGATGATAACTACGAAATAGCAAAAAATTCTTTCTTTAGATCTAGCACGATGAAACATTCAACTGAAATTTGGTACGATCAGTATCAGCAGCTAATAACTGTCCGAATCACTATGATGAAGATGTGCAGATAACATCTTTCCGTCTCAGATTTCAGCTAACGTTTTCGGCTGTCCCCGTAATGAAGACAAGGCGGAGCAAATCCGAGAATCAACATCCTTCCGCCGATGGCAGATCAGCGAATCCAGCTTCCATTCCGTCTAATTATTACAAAGGACCAAACGTGTGGCAAGAGATGGTCGCGATATGGATCTAACGAAAAACTCGGAAGGCATTAGCCTATTTCGGAATCATAGGTGGGTGACGTAATCGCCGTTGGCTAACTCGATTTATGTATCGAATGACGAAGGCCTTTGAGGCGTTCTCACGGATCGAGAACTCTCTTTCTTTTCCATTTTGGAGATTGGATTCTGCCAAAGTTTTACTAGATCATATGGTGAATCATTTTTGGTCCAAGTAGTTGTGAAGAAGCATCGAGTTTTTAAGTAATTGCTCATATAAATAGGACCGGCACCATACCAATAGAGGAGCAACCGCGGAATGGCAGAGCCTTTAATGAGACGTCATTGAAATAACTTCTGAAAATGGTAATTACATCTTAGATTAAATTACATGAAGTATAGAAAATTTTCCGATTACCTTATATTAAAATTAATCAAATGCATAACAATTTTCGGTATGTAACAGGCTCTTAGTTAAGTTGTTATTGATAAAGTAATTTGTTTTCAATTTTCTTATTTTCTTCCATCAGAAGAGATTGAGAAAAAGCAATCTAAAATCTTGCATTCTAAAAAAAATGAAAGACGAAAGGCTAAAGGTAAACAATTAGTACAGTAAGTATATTAAATTCTTTTCTCAGGGTTGACAAGCTTCTGAGGCTGTTGTTTCGTGTAATTATCTATAAAATAATTTTCAATAGCAGTGACGAATGGAGGAAATAAGTCAATTTAATACGGCCTATTAATAATCCTATGATCAAATACTCTATTCTTTTGTTTCATTGCAATGATTAAGTACCCTAACCTAATGCCGATGAACGGACTCTATATCATGTAATTTTAATCCCTCTTGGTTATGTTTATAGAGATCCTTTTGTAACACTCATTGAGCTTAAGTTGATAAACAATATCAAGTTTAATAAGCTTACAAAGGACATCGGTGCTTGCACCCACTGCCACATGCCGAAAGGCGGCTTGCAGGTCCTTATATAGACACAGATGTCGTTCTCAAAAAAATTACGTAGGCTTAATTATTTCTTTCTCTTATCCCGGATTGGAAATATTGAGTTACGTAATTAGCTGAGAAATAGATTAAAATTATATTAGAAAGAGGAATAAAACATAGTTAATTTTAACACGAATCTCAATTAGCAGCAATAATTCCGTACCTTTCAACAATATTGGCGTCGACCACTTCGAATTTTATCAGTGATTATTGGAACTATTATATACAACAATCGATTATTCAGAAACAGCTGAATTGGAGGAAATCCCAATTATTTCCTTTATTGTTGCTTAATTTAGCATGTGGGTATTGTTGAGTGTAATGAACAGCTCAATCCACACTCATTGTTGCTGGGACTCTCGGAATTTCTTCCGATACATCCGGCGCTTGATTACTGCACCCTGAGGGAGTTGCCTAACTTGCTTTATTGTCCCTAATCCGCCACTGGCGATGTCCTCCGTAAAAAAATTAATTCATCCAAAGGAAAGGTATGCTTTATCCATGAGAGCTTTATGAAGAGAACGAGATTTCCCTCTGAGGTTACGAATTTCTTTGACATATTTTCGTATAATCCCCATAGAATATGAAATGCATTATTCTGGACGAGACACTACTTAACAAATTTATGTATTACTAAGTATTTCTAAGTAAAGTAAAATTAACGGAAAAATAGCCACCTTAAAGCATTTTATGTACCTTTTTAATTTCGCTGGGTGGAAAACAAATTAAATTTGAAATTCACTGATGTGGAAGTAAATCTTTTAGTAGTAGACATAAGACATACTCATGAGGGACAAGAATGTTGTACGGGCGAGTAATTACACAGGGCGTTGCTAACGTCCCCAAAAGCAAGCTTTACCGCTTTCGGAATACTTTGAGTCTAAAATAGAACAGAGCAATTGTCGAGCAGCATTGTTGTTGGTAACTAAGCATAAAATTCCTTGACAAACTAACGCGGTCGGGAAACGAAACAATAGCTAGACGCGGACGACAATGAGCGCCTTACGGGAACTTATTGAAGGGCGTACATTTCTTTCACGCTGTTCTATTTATAGTTAACCCCACTATAGAATACCCCACTTTAAATATGCACACCTACGTAGTTACTACATAGAAAATACACATAAGGTAACAGTTGTTTTACCGGCATTGATAATATAAGTAAACTAACCTCAAGGACACTAATTTATTTCGTGGCAGACACAAATTTGCCTTCTTATTTTCAGTGTTAATTAGGAGTTAAATAGCAAGTTGTAGTATGCGATAAAAATGCATTACAGAAATATGTGTAAATCTTCTACAATTATGGTTCGTGATGTAATGAATTTTAAGTATACCATGTTTGTGACTAGGCTATATGTAAAGAATATGGCCCGAAGATCAGTTGATTCCTCGCCCTCTCTAACATTAGCCGACAAGAGCTAGTAGGGGGAAATAAGGCTTAATGGGCAGGATTAGGAGTGAGGTAGTTTCCCTTGTTCTTTCTCATCAATCCGGAATGTTTTAAGGGGAAAATATCCATGCAAGTGAACATGACTTTGAAAATAATACTTTTTTTAGTTTTCCTTTTGCTACTTTAATTCCATAGGAGATCTTAATCATACGTCAGCAGCTTTCAAGTCATCTTAGACGTATCTTTCATGTCATCCATGATCAAGACGGTGACAAAAGTAAATGAAAGATACATTATTCTCTCTCCGGTACCAAATATATCGTATATACTCCATTCATCGGAATATAGTGGCAGAAACTATGGCTATACAGTTCATGCGTAAAGAGGAAGGCCTATATATGATAGCTACATAACGAAATAGTAAATGAAGAAAATTTGGAACACGGCTGTTAATGAATTAGAGGTTTAAAATCTCCAGTAGCCGTCTTTGTCGGCGTTCCTCGTTTCATTCACCGGTAGTCGGAGAAAACAAGAAAACACACCGCAATTTGTAAGAAACACTCAATGCACATTCCGAAAACGATGCTTTCATCTTCAGGAGTGATTGAAACGAGGAACGCCGACAAAGACGGCCATTGGAGATTTTAAATCTCTTACTCTAACATAATGAAACAGTAAAATTTCTCGAGACTAGGAAATTTTAAAGACACGAGGATTCTCGAGACGATATAATACTCGGTCTCCCTCTCTCTCGAGAGAGAGAGGAATAAACAAAGAAAAAGCGGGCTGCGTGCTTCTTTTGGGGGAGGCAGGAATCCAGGCGAGGTCGGCATCTTTTTTATTTTTCAAAAAAGAGGACTCGGGAATGGCGCATGGAATTTGAGATAGGCGTGTGAACCGCGGAGACTTTGGGGGGAAATATCTTTCGGGGGTTCAATTATTCAACGGTCGCATTGTTTGCGGTCGGAGGCCATTACTATGAAGATATATTACATTCTCTCTCTCTTAATGAGAGTCCTAAAAATCCATCGGCGTATTGGTTTCAACGCAGTTCGAACCCGAATTCCGGCGGAATATTCGCATGAATGCCCTAGGATTTTGCAGTCGCGGCGGACTTTATTGTCAAACTGCGCGAATTCTCTTTCAATGGGATTTTTGCTAATCTCATTCAACTCAGCTCTTCACTAACTTTGATGATCAATTTACCGTTTTATACGAAAGGAAATAAAGTAGTCAGCATTTCCTGGGAAGTTATTTAACGTTTAAGTAGAATTTCACTCTCACGCTAACATAGACGATAAGTTGGCATTACTGCTGAATGCTTTAATATCCTTTCTCGTAGTAGTAGTATTGTAAAAAGTGCTTGGACAGCTTAGGTCATTTCGCACATTGGCTCCCACCGGGAATCGAACCCGGGACCGCTTTCACCAAAGGTAAACGCGCTGTCTACATCACTATCCGGGAGCCTTATATCCTTTCTCTTCCATTATTTAATTTTTAAATTCGCAAAAATCATGCAGCATTTACCTTACCAAGAAACTATAATTTATTGCTTTCCTTAGCTGCCGGTGCAGTACATGGTAACAATGACAAATAATTTTAAATAAACAATTAAATAAATATACAATTAGGTAATTAAATAATAAATAAATGAACCATGTTTAAATAGCATATTAATAGTTTTCCCTATCATATTTCAGAACACATCCACAATGGCATATGCACCCTGTGTATTATTATAAGCGCATCAAACAAGGTTCATGGTTGTCAAGGTGACACTTTTCAGAGCTATGGGATTTTATCGATAATCAGTTTATTTTAACAAAGGTTCCGTAACTTCAATTCTGAAACTATCCTTACTTATAAATTATATAAAAATTATAAGAATATAAATGGAATTCCCTTCTTAAAGATTGTTTGAATTTTGTAGGAATGTACTAGTAACCGAATATGCATAAATACATCGGAACACTCTGCGTTGTTTTACAGATTGACTCAAACCCTAAATATAGCTAGGATATATATTTCTCGGCATATCATGTCCGATCCGATTTTTCTAGTATTTTCTCATTCCTTGATGTTGCACGTATTAAATCCGTCCGGTACGCCTTCATTTGTGTTTTTGTATGAGAGCGCGCATTCTTTCTTCCCTAAAATATCCTTTGTCCGTCCCCTTTGTCACTGCCACGGGAGGGCCGGTCGCAGCCATAAATTTCTACAATTTAAAGCTTCTTTCTCCAAAGTACTCCACCGTTTGATTAATAGTCACCACATATCACCCGGCGCTTATGCAGTTTGTTGCAGTTGGTCAGTGTTTTCTCTCGAATCGGTGGAATACGTACGTTTTCTATTTGGAGCGAATCAATGCAACAACGGCGATTGAAACATTCTTCAACGAAGGAAGACTGAACAATCTCCAATAACGAAAATATTGAGATGGGTCTGATTTATGCTGGTATGTTAGGTCTTAAGTTTAAAGTTAAAATAACACGACAATGCTACGTTTAATGTATTTTTGTGATCAAGTATCGTAATATTTAATTGCTAATGCTTTAGTAAAGGACACATTTATATACCTAAGTATACTTATGGAAGACCATCCTGCGATCATCAATGTGAAACTTTTTTAATCTTGTAATAGCTATAATCATGGTAGAAATAAACAAGATGAAATTTCACAACTTTTTATTTTGCTTCCTCAATCTTTCTAATCCGAAAACCTAACCGAAAATAAAATTATTTTTATCGAAGTTTTCATCCCAGAAGCTATTCTATGATGACGGTATAGGTTTGGAAGAAAATTTCTTCGTAGGATCCGGAGATGTAGATTAATGCATACATTCATCCATATCTACGTACATGCGTAAGAATTTTTCTTATACTATTCAACAATGCCTTCTGAAACAATCTTTATCGGCAATTATATATTTACTTTATTTGTTCAACAATGAAAGTTCAAAAATACACAGGCGACGGAATGAAACAATAGTTAAAAATGAAAACTAAACCTCACTGCAGCAGTTGTAACAACAACGACTGTAAAAATTGAAAATTACCTATTTTTTTAACAACGACAGAGAATATATGCACATAGCAATGAGGATAATAACGAAAACTCGAAGTTACCTCAACGATGTAATCTGATTAATATGTAACAATGAAAATAAAATCACACTGTAACAATGAAAGTAAAAATTGAAAATTACATTTTTTTCTTAACAACGACAGAGACTATATGCACATAGCAATGAGAATAATAATGAAAACTCGAATTTACCTCAACGATTTAATCTGATTAATATGTAACAATGAAAATAAAATCACACTGTAACAATGAAAGTAAGGATTGAAAATTACATTGTTTTCTTAAAGATGGCAGAGTATTATTATTCCACATAACAATGGGAATACCAAGAATGTAATAATATAACAATAATTTGATGTAACAATCATGTATTATAACAATAATATGATTGTCAACTAGCGAATGACATCAGAATACGACGACAATTTGGATACGTCGTGGGATACTTGTTTACCTTGTTTAGGCGGCATGTGTGTGAAGCGATGGATACTCCAAGCGGTTCCGAAATCGCTGGCGAAAGGCGCTGTGGCATTTTAATTCACGCATTGCCCAACAGAACACCTGCGAAGGCAACTCCGCCTCGAGAAAGAAAAAAAAGAGCAGCGATTCGCGCAATCGCTCTTCGAGAACTTACTTCTCTCCGATAACCTTTTCGGTTTCCCTCGAACGAGTAAATTGGCTTAAACGGCGTCTTTTTTCTACTCCTCGTATTCTTTCAACGCGTGCAAAATTGGAGTTTTTTTTCGCTTCTTTCGCCGCAGATGGGTTTTTGCTCTGCGGAGTCAATTTATTCGGACTAAACAAGTTCTTTTTTTTTCTCGCGAAATGGGAAGCAAATTCGAAAATGGCGTTGAGAAGGTGGTCGTTTAATCATCCGAAGATTGATCGTTTTAGGGTCTGGAGTCATCGGGGCTGTGTTTTGTAAAAGACTCGTTATGATCGCAAGTTTCTGTAGCGTACAAGACTGAATCAGAGTACCTGTGGTATTTTTCCCGGCATACATTGCGGACCTTTTTTATCATTTTTAAAGGAATTTCGCTAAAATATCATTTTGTTTTACAGCCTCGTTCATCGCCTGAAGTTGGAATCAAACTAAGCATTAATCTCCTTCAGTTTTATTAGCAAACATCTCGATTAAATATGGATGATACATTTCGATCATTGACTATTTGAATATAAACAAGTGACCATTCAAGAGTCTGGTGGTATCATACTCGGCCTCTTAAAGAAAAATTTGTTCCCAACCTGTGTTAATTGCAAAAACTTCCGGTTTTTAGGAATGGATTTTGTTTCTCTTTTCTCTCGGATAAAGTAGCTGTATTTGGTATCTGGTAGTCCCAGTAGGGAAGGTAAGGTAAACTACCTCACTCCTCATCTTGCCTAGTAAGCCTCATTCCTTCTACAAAGCTTTTAGTTTGAATCGGCCTCCGTGAGGTATTTTTTACGCACAGGCATTACAATCATAATCTAAAATATTCTAGCTAGCAACTAGTGCCTTAAAAATGAGTTTCAGAATAATACCTTCCCTTTTGTATCACATTTATCTCTTTTCTTTAAAATCCATTCAAATTATACTCGTAAATTATTGAAAGAAGGCACAGTACAGGCCTCGCAGGCATCGCGTTACTAACAATAGCCAATTATTTATTTCTCTATTGCGACGCACGTCTCAACAATACCTTCAGTAATTTTTTCGTAATAAAAATGATTGTTGCCCTTAACATTATTTGGAACAATCGAATTTTGGTTGCCATATCAATCTTCAGGGGATCATTATACAGACGGATCACAAGCACTTCATTAATGTAAAGTTGATGCAGCCATTGCTATGGCCTATATCAGGAGCAAATTATCAATTTTTTAGTTCGAAAAATTCGTTCGCCATCCGATTTTCAATTATTTACGCCCCCGTTGAACGGCATGCCCTGAGGCGGTCGTCTCTCACGCTGAAGAGACCGTCTGAGAGGAGCGCAAGGGCTTCCGGAAGTCATGTGCATCGACAATCCACAAGTGCTTTCAGTCAATTGTGGATAATTGAGAGGTTCGGTTTACGAAGATCATGCGCCGGACTGGAGATATAACGACTGGAGACGTCAAAGAGATAATCCAAGCGATTTTCAAAAGAGACGGATAAAATCCCAGACGACTAGGACTTCGCGGATTACGGCTAAAGCATAGAAGATTAGCGAAAGAGAGTACTTTTTGCAGAGTGGATTTTAAGAAACTCTAAAACAATGATTTTTCCGATATCTCAACATGCATTCAGATGAGAATCACTAGGAAGATTTTTGAACAAAAGAGTCATTCTAAATTAGAGTTAGTGGATTTTTAGGTATAGCATTATCATAGATGATATTTAGCTTGTGCATTTATTGTAAAAATAGAAATATTTTGCAACTATCATATCTTAAATAATACAATTACTTTTCTTTTATCTTTTAGTAGAGTTTTCATCTCAAATATTGATGAAAAAAGTTCAGAAGATGTTCAAAATTATCCATACATTCTACATTGCATATCCTGAGTTTTTTTAACAAAGAATTTAGTCTCTTAAACTTATGGTTAAGATGCCACCTCGTCAGTATTCGGGACTTTTGTTTTCAAATATCTGAAGGTTTTAAATATTATATTATTAAGTACATATAATTTAGGGTAGATATAACTTCTGAATTATAATTGTACTTTAATCTTTCTGTTAAAATACTCTTAATAGTTAGATACTTGCAAAACCTCTCTTAGCTTATTTTTGGAAACCTAATATTTACAGATAGAGGAAAGCGTATATTGCATTTACTAACTAACTCTTGCTCATGACTATACGGATGTGAAATCTACGAAGTTTTATCCTGGTTGCTCTTAATTAAGTGACATGTAATATGTTGGACATAGGGTCAATGTGCTAAAATTGCAGACTCTTTCCATTTAAAGTATTTTGGAACTATAAAGAAGCTAAAGCAAACTATCGTACCTCACTCCTCATCTTGCATAGTTAACCTCATTATTTCCCTAGGTCTTGCAATGATTTTCCCATGTTATAACCCCAGTCGATACTTCAACATTTAGCAACTTTCATCGCAATAAGTTTTATGAACTCCGTTCCAGAAAGTGATGTGGAGGCCTCAATGGACGCCCGAAGGGGCATGCAGCCGCAGGTCCCCCGCCGTCTTTGCTAGAGTTAGCTGAACTAGAAATACAAGATTATGAGCGAGCACTTTCTTAGCCTACGGCTGGAAGCAGTGAGGAAATAGCCTTAGGGAGCAACTCGGAATGAGACGTAAATACTTCAAGATTGGAATATTATTCTTCGTAAAGTGAGCTTAACTTAGTATTTCTATTTTCCCAGATTTCGAGAATGGATGCTATAAAAGGCTTTCAAGAATTGAGGTCTGGGTTGTGAATTATGCAGTTTAAAATTGTACGAACGTCTAAAAATAAAACCGCTAAAATATTGCATCGGAAAATTATTCACAGCGGGAATGTATTGGGAAATATAATATGAAATAGCAGTTGAGCTGCCAGCTGATTCTCAAATGGGATTTCAACATTATAAAATAGGTTATCTTACTTGTGTATTAGAGAATCAACTATTTCATCTATTAGCCTAGCTTTTAGTATGTTCTACTGCAGTCTACCCTTTTTCTCACGTAGGAAAAACTTAATCGATTCACTATATATAAAATGCATGCCTGCACTACAATTAGAAAATTAAACACTAAATTTATTATTGCAAAATTAAAATGAGCATAATTATAAAACGAAAAAAACGAAAGGTTTATAAAATATTTTTTAAAGCTTACAACTTAAATATCTGCTTCTACAATCAATTCAACCTTAAAAACATTTTAGGTTCAACCAAAGATAAAATATACACACTCGAAAAATCTCGCATTTATATCATTTCTTGCCCTGAATGTAACAAAAAATATGTTGGACAGACTACCAGAAAGTTAATCATAATATTTAAAGAACATATTGCACATTTTAAGTATGGGAGGTTTGAAAACTCAGCAGTAGCGATGCACATGGCAGATCACGCTCATAATATTTCTATAAACAATATAACACTCTTAAATAATGCAAATTTTGGATTAGATGCTTGGGAAAATTTATATATTTATAAAAAATTAAATAATATTATGAATAATTTTATTGAATTTGATAAAACTTTAATTTCTTCAATTGACAATACTTGACATCTTCCGCTCCTCAATTGTTTTCTTTCCTTGTTCTTACTTACACACAATTTGGCCATTCTCCTTTGTCACCTAGAAAATCCCGTTGGCTAGGACAGCGAAATGTACATCGGTGAATAACAATTATTGATGGTATTTGGAATATTAGTAACTATTTACTTATAAAACGAAAGAAAGATAGTGGAAAAGATAGCTGAAACTATGGCTTACAGAAGTGATAAGTGGTACTAATTCACGACTTTCCAACCGTGACATGAATACGGTAGTGATACGTGTGATCCTGCCAATGCGCCCACTTTCATCTCCTGTAGCCTTTCATAATACTCTCAAAGGCTGTGTCGCTAATCCCATTTGACCGCACATTTCCAAGGGGTTATTTTATCTGCAGAAAGGGAAAGATGGCGACCGCGGTATCCATGGCTACCGGAGACACTCTTCGAACGGAAAGAGTCCTTAGCGGATAAATTGATTTAGACCTCACCGTATCATGGACCCATTTCATTGCATCATCTTCCCTCGTCCAATTCGATGGAAAAAGTGCAAAAAGAAGCGACAATGCCCACGAAATCGACCGAGGACTTCCCTCCCGTTGATATATCGCCTTCTCCCAGATGATAAAGGGGTCCATCGCAGATTCCAAATCCTTTCCCTACCTCAGAAGCCTTAAGCCTTGGATTTCCCGCTCTTTCCAATTGCACGGAGATATCCGAAACCGTCTCGGTGTTTTACTCATTGCCCCATTCTTACTTTTTTGAATCCATTGCACTCACACGGGTACTGCTACCGCATCCTCATGCATGGAACATATTTCTTTTGCCTTTTTGCCTAGGATTGAAGGAGGAAATTCATTTTTCCTATATCCTTGTCTAAATATCATTCATGACTGTAATTATATGGACGTTACTGAGACATGTGTGAAGCAGAATAATTGCATAGATTTAGGTATCTCTTTAAGGAAAGTTTATCTCGTCATTATGCTTCATTTACGGGTACTTGCTCCGCTTATAGCGTTCTGGCTTGTTGAGAAAAGCAAGTAAAAATTACCTCACTCCTCATTCTTCTTAGTCGGCTCATACCCCCCTTCCCAAAGCTATTTGTGGTTAATAGTTGCAGGAATGAGGTTCAAATCATCATTATTCAAATTACTCACCATTTACAATAGAGCTTTTTATCCTTAATTATCACCATTGGAAAAATAGAACAATGTAGTGCGACATTGTTGCGTGAAATTGTTGTAAGAATATAATTACGAATTCGATATATGTGATCGATCGATAAATACGAATGATATATAATAAGAATAGTCTCAACAATCTTACAACACTCGCACAACAATAAGATTAAAAGTTGTTATTCGTGAGCGACAACCATACATTTTAAAAGAACTTATTACATTAGCGTATTTAAATTTACATATTTAGCCCATAAGCCGCCAGTTGAATGTGGCAGTAGGTACGTATGCATAGTAGGCATAGGCGGTAGATATAGACCAGCATCCCATCTAATCTAGTCTGTCATCATCTTGAAAGCTCAGTAGAAAAAACGAAGAGAAGTGACCATTTATTTTAACGGTTATCTCTCACAGTAAAGCTTAGTCGACTTCCCTAGGAGTTCGCCTGCTTACGAGATGTTATTTCTGACAGCGTCAGTAGTTATAGGACAACGGTAGTGCCACTTCGTCGAAGTAGAAAGTAAATCATGCGACAAATTCCTAAAATTTGTTTTTCACGATGGCAAGGCAACTAATATGGCATGTTTATTCAAATCAATTTTATTGATTGATGTTTAATGCTTTATTGCACTTTTGTTGCTGAGAAACGTAAAAGAGCCATTGATGTTGCAGTTTGTAATTTAAAGTATATGGATAATGTTTATTATTTTTTATGTAACTAGGTTCTAATGAGAGCGAAATAATAAAAAATCAATATTGTATCCATTGCAATTATCCTTGGTATAAGTGTGAAACAGTTTGGGATTGGAATAAACTATTTCAGTTTTTAAGAACTCTCAGTATTCTAAAAAATTCTCGTAAAATAATCTCCATGTATGGTACGTCGTTTTTTTTATATGATGCCATTGTGTATTTCGTAATTTTTATCAAAGCTTGACATTTGAACTTGACTAATGGCATACCTGTGTATCACAGTATATCAGTTGGGTATCGCAGATTTGCAGTGTTCAGTTACGCCTAAACGGTTATAAGTCGCTGAAATATGCATCATTATTCCTTCTGTTGTTACTCGTCTGGGACTGCCTCAGCCTAAGATATTGTTACTTCACATTGTTATAATTTCTACAATGCTTTGTTATGCGATCGTTAACCCTCTAGGGTATCACAATGCAAATGGTGCAATTTAATATAAACATTCAGTAGTACAATTTGACAATCCACATCCCTGTACTACTAAGATCACTGGAAACGACTTAATTAACCATTCCTTGATTTCTCTTTGGTTACTGACGGCCCTAATAGATTAACTCATTAAATGAAGGTGAATTTGAAATTTTATTTCTGTATCATAGGGTTACGGTAAAATTAAAAATTGAAGAAGAAATAAAATGTTTACTTTCCGTAGATTTTATTTATATGATCATAACTTCGGTGCCAAATTACACCATCATCAATAAAACAATTAATTTCTATATTTCAGTCCTGATGATGATGTAAACGTACACCGAAGCCATGGCCGCTATAAGAAATTTAATTGGAAAGTAAACATTTTATTTCTGCTTCGATTTAATAAAATGAAATTCCACCAGATTTCACTTAGTACATTTAGCTACGGTAAAATTGATGTTGTTGATAATTCTTACTACTCAGTTCGTACCATTGCCATAAAATGAATTTGATCTTTGCTTGGTTAATAGAACAAATAATACGGATTTTTTTTATTCCTTTGCTTCTATTCCCGTAATTTTATTGTGCTTTAATAAATACATACTGAAATATTTGTTTCATTTTAAAGTTCATATAGGTATTCCATGTAGACTGATAGCAAACAAGAGCGAAGCTATCCAATGCATCACCTGGAAGGATACACCAACGGTCCCACGAGAGAGAGAGAGCATATTTCGAGAAGTATTTTCCCTTGACAAAGCGGCGGTCGGAAAAACTCACGATTAATTGACGGACGTGGAAAAGTTCCTGAAAAGTATTCGAGAAATGAAAGGCTCGGGGGAAATGGGTCTTTGAGATGTGATTCAAAGGACATTCCATTGTGTGCCTGAGGTCACCTTTTCATGAAGTGGGTTCATCTCCCATCCCACTTTCACTCTCTAATTGAACTTCAAGGGCTCAAATAATAAATGAAGGCAATTCGTTCCGGAATCACGCTCGTTGGGCGATTTCACGTGTCCGTGATCACTGCAATCGGAGAAAGAAGCACGTTGAGTGTGAAGTGATCCCCACCCTATTCACGGGAGAAAAAATCGAGTCGCCTAGGAGACGAGTCAACAGACTGTAGTTGGAATCGGGGACGGCTCCAGACAGTGAGGTGACCGCCTCAGGGCGGGGCAGTAAGTGGGGCGGCGGATGGCTGTGCCTCGAACGATTCAATAGAAGTTTTAGATTGAAGCATTGTTCGCACTAACTGTCATTAAATATGATATTGACAGTTTGAAAATTAAGCTGTGAATATTGAAGTTATTAAGATTCCAATAAACAATACTACAACTAGGATCAATTAAACAATAAACAGCTCCATATTTCTGTATCTTCATAAAAAATCATCAATACGTGTAAAACTATATAAGTCAGTTACCATAACTATATATGGGTTGGATGGAAGAAAAGACTTTTAGTCTTAATATTGCCCTAATAAAGAGATGATTATTATTATTATAATAACAATTACAACTTGGACAATAGCAACAATAATTATAACACACTCAACAATAACCTACGCAGTGATTGTTGATTAGTTTAGGTTAGCTCTTAAATCGCAGGTATAACTGATTTAAGTCAGTCACTATAACAACATATACAACTTGGACCATAACAACAATAATAATCTTGTACGTAACAATAACCTAATCCGTAATTGTTGGTCTGCGTAATCTTTAACGACAAGGACTAACTTTTTTCTTCCGAAAGGAAACTCTTTCAAAAAGGTATTTCTGTAACGTAATCAGTCGGAAAACTAGTTCAAACTTCCACCTATACTATTAGCTAAGAGAGCCTTAGAGAGGGAATGAGGCCTTTTAAACAAGATGAGGAGTGTGGTATTTATGAGGAGTAACAATATGAGTAATTTCTCAGAATTATTTTTCTTAGTAGCTCTCATATAACCACAGCCATGAACAAGATCTAACTAAATAAGAGACACATTTTCCTTTGCTCTGTGCCTCTTTGAAAGGCATGTTTGTGGTCTGTTTTTCGTGTGGCCAGTATGAATGAGTGAGCGTACCTTTTAACGAGGAATGTAGAAAGAACGGCTGGAATACGGATGAAGCAAGATAAGGCCGATGATGAATAGCGCTTTGGCGGAGAACCTTTGAAAAGATCGCCGCAGGGAAAAAGGACAGATCTGTGAGAAAGTTTCCCTCGGTGGTGGACCCATGATGCAACGGGGAAAACAACACGCTTGTTCCTCCCTACAAAGAGGGATCCCTTAAGGGGTGGATTACAACGGAATTAAATGATCGTGTTAATTGCTTGAGTTAACAAACAGAGCACGTTCCTCTACGTTTTGGCGTGTTTTTTTATATTCGATGACACACTATTAGGAAAGAATGGCGAAACTTTCGACATCTATTATCGTCCTTTTGTGAAATATTAGAATGGGAAATACATTGGGTATAAGGGTACGTGGAGATTAATTCTTTATTTAGTTTAAGGCAGAAATTGTACGATGGAAAGCTCATTTAATCGCTGGATTAAAACTAGGAAGAAAAAATGCCATTTCATTTTCGCTTCATGTAATAAACTAGATGGGGATAAAAATATTAAAACTTTAATATGTTTCAAGATATTCCACATTGTATGCCTTAAATGGCTTCAGGACCACACCTCTAGGCTACATAGTGTCTTCAGTTGCGTGGACGTTCCGCGGCAACAGCCTGAATAAATTATTGTATTTTTCTCATCAAACTTAAATTTTTACATTGTCGCACCGATTTCGGCTCACAACACTACATCTTGCAACAATGATGAGTCATAAGTTATTTAATTGAGCTCAACAACATTGTTAGCTTCTCACCAATTTGGCTCGAAACAATAATAAAAATCTGTAACAATGATAAATTATAAATTATTGAATCAATCTCCATAGCATTGTTGGACTCGCTTCATTTTCAACAATCTCCTCTTCCACTGTTACCATGCAACTCGGCGTCATCTGCACCAATTTGAGTTAATCATTCGTTAATTTATCAATTTAAAGATTTACATTGCTATAGATATATTCGTATTGCATGACATTAAACGTGGCAAGCACAAAATGGCGGTCCTTAAATACCCGATAGAAGCAATTGGCGACAGTGACGTCTCCCCCTTCTGCTGGATTACCACCTGGTTGTCGCTTATTGAATAGTCCAGGTGTTAAAATCATTCTCACATACCGTCTGAGTCATGATCACCAGACACCATTTAAAGAATCGAATGAACGCCAATTATTCTTTCTTTCGCCACCCAAGGAAACATCTGTATTTCATAATGTAACGGAAAATTACAGCTTCTGGAACGAAATTGGATGCAAGCCATCCACTGTCAATGTCTAATCAAATATATAACACGTCTGTCTTGATTAAAGCACGTAGATCTAAGGTATGTTTTCTATAATCCGTTACATTAAATCGATTTATGGATACGTCATCCCCATAGCGGAAAGTTCTATTACATATGAACTTGAATTGCCGCTGAATATATAGTATCCTGCATATTGGGATTTACGATTTTTTCTAATATGCAGTTTTAGCCTATTTTATTTCTTTGGACGTCAGAGCAAGGCAGAAATTCATTATCTGCACTATTTTCAGTAGAAATTAACCTCAGTTTTTTAAGAAATAAATTTTCTTACATTTAATTTATGAACCGAAATGAATGCATAGCCCGAATGTCTGGTTAAGATTAAAGTGCTCTAAATCTAATAAGAAGCATAACAGACATTGAGGTATACATTTATACTTGCCATAAAATTTCGTTAATTATTTTTGGTGAAAATACTTTTCAAATTTCATAGGGTATTACATGATAATATAATTATTAAATTGATTAAATCTGGACTTCTAAAAAAATAATAAATAAATATCGCAAATGTAAACTTATCGACGAACCAGTCAGTTGAGTTGAAGAGTTACAGAAATAAACGAATACAAAATTGAGGTCTCGGTGACCATGTCGCTTTGGTGAAGTCAGATAAAGTCGTCGCATACGCTGAGGACTGCGATTCAATTTATGCACGAATTATTCGTGAAAGGGATGCCTGGAGTACTCTCCCTTTACCGAATTACGACGTCCTATTCATTCCGTATCATGTTCGATGATAAGTCTCATACTAGAAAGCTGTTCATATAGTATATTTTATATTTGAGAGATTAACTGGACGCTGTTGAAACTTAAGCGAATAAATTAGTAGCTGAATTGCGTCTGTCTGCAACGTATTAAGCTCGAAGGCAGGTTAAACTTAGCCCTCAGCCACCAAAAGCTTTGAAAAAAGGAATTAAGCTTAGTAGACGGTATGAGGAATTAGCCAGTTTTCCATTGATTTCCTCAATTAGCCAGAACGCTATGGATAGATGAAGCATCCATGTATGAAAGCAAAATGACTTTATGAAGAGAACTTTTAATTTTATTCAGTAAGGATGACTGATGAAGGTGATAGATATTGTTCAGCATTACTCATATTTCAGTACATTTACGTCAATGCCTCACAAGTCGCAATAAGGTGTATGGCAGAGGATGTGAGACACCGAACTACCAAAATAATTTTCATATTAGCTCGCCTTATAATATCCAGAATTAGAGACCAGTATTACAAATTACATATTATCACATCCATTAGCTAGACTTACAATAAAAAAAGAAATCGCAATGTATTATTAAGATGTGGTGCCAGAAGCGACGTTGTTTGTATAAAAATTCATTTTACAATACTTGAACAACGATATTAACAATATCAATAATAATTCGTCTATTATTTGGGCGAGATTGAGACTAAAAAGCCTCTTCTTGCATCTATGCCATATTATTGTGCTTTCCATGATATTTTCAGGTCGTACTGCATTGTTTGCAGAAATTTTAATTAAGAAATAATTAATCTATCGGATAGTAATTCCCGCTTTATCTTCAACTTATGTAGCTAACGAAAATCTGAATACATTTATATGTATGTATGTAACTTTATGTATTCTATCAATAATGTTTTCTTATAATAAGTATTTTTCTGTGTATTGTGTATATTGTTGTATCTAATGGATGGAAGCCCATGTCCTTGTTTCCTTTATTTTTTGTTTTTTGTATGTTATAATGTATATTGAAATCATTAATTTAAATAAAAACTGACCATTCATATTTGTGTATCCCATGCAAGTTCATACTCGCAGTGTATTTCTATATTTTTTCATTTTCTTTTTTCTCATCATTTAGGTATTACTATCGGTAGGTTTGCGCAGGTTTTTTACAGCCCCTTCTTCGAGGGTGCTTTCATGCAGTGAATATTTTTTTCTAAGAATCTCTTAGGATTTTTACACCCAAAATTCTTCTAATTCTTTCCTATACTATTCTCTTTAATTAAAAAATTCTATAATAAATAATGATAGGTTAGATGGAAGGAGAGACTTTTAGTCTCAATCTCGCCCAAATAAAGACGATTATTCTTATTAATATTTGAGTCAAAATACTAAAGTCAAGAGACTAAAATGAATACGTGTTTCAAGAGATGAAGAAGCCGTTTTAAACGCTTGGAAACCGCACGCGGCCTGGAGTCGTCAGGATCTACATCTTTATGGTATTTCACGAGAGAGAACCCGAGTAACTTTCGAGTTTACCTAAAACATCAAAATATTCGAGAGAAACATTTCCCGCTGTTTGCATGCGGAGTCTATCTGTCCTTTTGGCTGACTTCCTCGTCCTTTGCGAATTCCTCAAGAGCCGAGGTCATAAGTTTATCTGAGTCCGCATCGTTCATTTGTTCAGACGACATTCTTTCGGAGCTGTTTCGCCGCTGCAAGTAAAAGAGGGGGTATGAGGTAATAGGGAAGGGGGGTGAGGAATAGGGGGGGAATGAGGGATAAAAGGGGAGTGGGGGAAACAAGGGAACGATAATTCCCTCGAAAAGAGGATTTGTGCCAAAAGAATTAAAGGAAAAGAGCCGTTAATAGCTGAATAAGGAAATGCGAAAGAGGCCTTGTTCTGGGAAATGGAGGTGCGTGTCGGAGGCTTTAAAAAGAGCCCAATTTATTCACTTCTCAGACTTCCGCGTGGAAGAAGACTTTGTTGGGAGCGGATTGTTGCGTCACGGCTCGTTGGAGACGACAATTGATCGCCCAATTGTTGTTGTACGCGACGATAATGTGACGTAAATGGGCAATTACAATTGGAAAGCTCAATAAAATATTACGTATATTACACAATTCAATAGATAGACCTAGATTCACTAACCCAGAAAACGCAATTGACGTATAGCAGTCGGTGCATAGACACGATTATCCACTCCTTATCTAGCCTATTATGTATGTGTTAGAATATTTTCTGCGCAAATGGTGATCAGAAGTAATTGCGCTAATTTGTGCAAATTTCCCAGATATGCGTACCACATTTTAAATTGTTATTTGCTTGGAATAAGGTATGTATAAAAGTACGCAGTTACTTAATGAAGGGTAATTGCATCAATACTATTGTTATTTGCTAGTGTGAAACTTAATATGGGTAATACGAATGCATTTGCTTCATACAGATTTTCCACATATAGTATTTTATCACTGAAATACATCTCGCGCCTAAATTTAATTTCGCATGTAAGATGTCCATCAAGAATGTAATGTCTGTAAATTAATTAGTACAAAATAAGAACGATTGTTGTGATACTTTAACTTTGCGTAACAATAATGGCTGCCTATAATTTTGGATGAGAGAAGGTGATAATCAACACGTAGTTAGCAACAATAAAGACGCAATAATTAACTGGTAACACACCATTGCTTATTTTTCTTTTGAACTACACCTAATTATAGACTGACAGTTTACGCTTTAAATTGTAAATTTAAATGTAAGATTTCTAGGCTTACCGTATGTCTCGTTCCGACCGGGAAGAGCTCGGTTTTCAGAATTTGATAAGTCCCGGATTCTTATTATCATAATATAATAGCCCCATAATTAGCTATCAATTGATTGTTACATTTATTATAGGACTGGTTGGCAACAATGGAAGCTGGCGTTATTGGTACTCGGAAAGAAAGAATCAACAATGTAGACGGAGTTAGCAACAATCGAGATACCGTAACCGACGGGTAAAAGCACTCAAGTGCCGGTGGAGGGGCAAGTCAACAATTAAAACGGGGCCCCCGCATCCGAAACGCGCCCCCTCATTATCCGGTACGTTCGGCGCGCACTTAACTACGAAATCGGTTGCGAATCGATTGCACGCAATCTCAAGAGCCCTCTCCTCCAATTACTTCGGTTACCGCAATTACTCGGGCCTCGGCAGGGGAACAATCGACGCGAACGGATGTCGAAGAATGGCAGTTATAGAAAAAGGGTGGACGCCTTTGTCGTCCGGAGACAAAAGACTTCTATCACCTGTGAATGCAGAGAGGAAAGACAATGTGTACTCGAAGCAGACTGCACTCGACCGAGATAAAAGCCTCGGAGGAAATGAAGAGGTTTTCAGCTCACTCGACGTTCGGAGGGAAAATTTCAGGCGCCGATAAAAAAATGTGGAGCAGCCACTTAAGGGCGATTTGTCGCTATCGGAGATCGCGGAAGGACACTCGAGTAATGTTTTCGGTTGGAGTACGAGAGAGAGAGGCTCCGCGGGGGTAATAGTGGTGATTTCAAAGAGAGGTCAACGCGAATATTAGCTCCGTAAGAAGCGCCCTCGAGTCACAGGAAGACCAATTACAGAAGTGCATAAACAAACTCACTGGCAATTGCAACTCTCGATCATAACTCAAAGGTCAGGGGGCAAGTGATGCAAGAACGAGCGATTCAAAGGGGGTTACCAAATCCCCCCCATGTACAGATATGTTAGGTAATACAGGACCGGTTAACCTGTATCCCACTTACCAGGAAGTTTCGAGTATTTCCGGAATCAAGTTTTTTATTCATTCGATGGCAAACATATATAACTATAAATATAACTGCCGAATACAAGGAAATCCGCAATATCACAGGTTTAGGGGTATTTCTCTCTAAATAATTTCTCTTAGAGTAGATTTCTCTTTACCCAGGGGCTGACAGAGGCGTATGGCAGGAGGTGTAATAATACCATCATCATCACCATATCTCTTGCCAATTGGGGTGCTCTATTAAGTTTAATTAAAAACAATACAGACATTATAAACACCAAGGTTTTCTAGAACAAAATGAAATCAAGTCTCTATTAAGATATATAACTCTTTAAGCGTCTTGCTGCCTTCAAACTATCCTCACAATGATAGTGATAATAAATAAATGAATTTCCTGCAATGCAGTCAAAGTAATACTTTTTTGTTAAAAACAAAAAAATGGATTGAAATGATTTATTTAGCGATTTCATTTGCTGTACGTTATTTTAGACAAAATTAAGTTTGAAAATGTCACAGAATATATATGGAATTATCGTTACATTTTCTACAAAAAGTGCAGGGTTGAAATAATGTGGTATCCTTGCAAAAATTTAAGCCTAAGAATATTAGATTTATTGCATGTTATCGTAATTGTGTATCTTTACAATTGTTTCTCTAACTTACAACAATCATATTTAGGTAAATATGTACATAATTAAATATATCTTACTCATAAAAACGTACACATTTTACGTAGAATAGAAACCGAATAATCCAGTTAATGACCATCGAGATAATTCGATGGATTGCTTTCAAGTTGCCGCTCTCTATCGTGTTTGAGCTAACACCTTATCTCTGATATCAGTATGAGGGCAGATCAAGGGTCGGCCTCTCTGCAAAGACTAACCAATCGGCTAGTGTCAACAGTGGATTCGATATGGCCAATATCTTCATTGCAGGGGGTGCAAATTTCGAAACTTTTTTATCCCCAAAATTCCATGGGCACTCCAACGAAGCGAAGTCTACGTCGAACAAAGATTTTTCTTGTTTTCCTTCAAGCACCATCGAAGTCCTGTACAATTCTAAAGTAGCTAAAATGGACTCTCTTCTAGACATCTCGATAGTTTATTTTTTTGTATAGTCTTGAACCCAGCGGCTAAACTTTTTATTGGAAAAGTATCGGAAACAAACGAACTATTACCAATTCTATACCCATCCACATAGTAAAGAAATCGCGGTTCATTTAAAACCAAAATAATCAGGTAAATATGGAGCTTACCAATGCAATCAAGGGAGATGTATAATGGTTTTTAAAATGAGGAACTTCGGAAAGACGTAAACCACTGTAAGAACTTAACACGGTAAAAACTCTAATGCTCAAAGTACTCCGTCAAGGGAGCCATAATTATTACAGTGCTCTTATTATCAATTAAACAATAGTAATCTATTATGAAATCTCTCGTACGGTACGCTAGTATTTCCTGGCCGGTTAGCTCAATTGACAAAGTAGCGACTGACAATTGGGAGATCCGGGTTTGAGTCCCGTTCATGTCATGCCCCGTTTCTCTGCTGGAATTAATATATAATAGTAATTATGAGCTAAGTTGCATAAAATGCAATTGAAAGATATTTTAAAGATGCCATTGCATTACTTTAACTTATTTTAATTAATGAATTTTCTTATATTAGATAAACCTTTTTCAAATAAAAAATACTGCTTAATGCACAAAAATCATAAAAATACGACCAAATTACAACAGCTTGTATTATTTTTTATGTGATGGAAACGTAAACTAACACTGCCATGAGTTTTTTATAAATATTAAATGAAATTAGTGAGTTTTACGCCATTTGTGATGAAAATACCAACCAAGTTTCGGGTCATAGGCGTGGACAAACTGTTAACACTTATGGGTGCTTCGGATAAAATTGTCGGTTTCAGAGAAACAAAGTATCATTTTGCAAATTAAACGTTACTTAGTAATTAATGATGACTAAAGATAGACTAGAGAGAAGAACGAATGAAAACACCTTACTATCACGAAAACTATCGAAGCAAATCCGGTCACATCAATATGATCCGACCAATCGAGTGTTGAACGGACAAAACAGAGCAAAAACCTCAAAATAAAAGGGCTGCCGAATTCAGGTAGAACTGGAAAATATTACCACAAATTTTTTGAAATAAACCGTGAAGTTTAGAAAAAATGTCGGCATCCCAATGTTAAAAGTGCGTGTACCATCAGCACGTAAAATCCTCCCAATACCGAGGGCAGCGTAAAGAGACATGTATGATCGCACAGGAGAGATTAATCGTTAGCAAAACGTCGGGGACAAAGGCGAGGGCGCGGAGAATTATGGGAAGGGTGGAGATGAAAATGGAGGAGGGGCGATTAGATTGTTGCGGGGAAGTTAGGCTGCCATTTTCCGGGTCGAGAATAAATTAAGCGAAGGTTGGGATCCGAATGGAGTTAGCAGGTATTAATACTCTCTGCATCGAAGAACAGGTGAGAGTGTGGATTAAGATGACTTCTGAAAGGGAAATAGAGAAATTGATGAAGACTATTAAAAGTTTCGAGTCATTAATTATAATTAGTTTCTAAGAGAATTTTCGGGCCGTATTTGAAGAGAGAGAGAGGTCGATGAGGCGGTTAATTAATACGGAATTCGACCTCCGCAGACATCCATAAGGGTCCGTCAACACTTCCCTCTTTAAGGAAAATTGTTAAAATGTACCTCTACACGTACCATTTCAGGTTCCTGAGAAAATATACTGTATACCTGTACTCTCTTTACGGTTGGTGCCTCATCCCCTCTTACATTAGCTACGCTCTTAGAGACGAATGTGGCTTACTAGATAGGGTGAGGAATGAGGTAATTTGCTCTTGCTATAAGCGGAACATGTCCACGTAAGTGAAGCACAATGACTCTATGATTAACACTTTTCTTGTCAGTCCATAAGGAGAGACCTTGATCAGTGCAACTATTCACTCATACCTCAGTATCTTTCGTTTCAACACAGCCATAATCAAAGATGTTACAAAAGCAAATGAAAGATACAGTTTTCTATACCCTGTACCAAACGACAAATGAAAATATTCTATTCCTCAGAATATGATAGCAGGAATATTCTTATATTATGTTATGATTATATATAATATTAAGTTTCAAAAGTTTATTAGAAACACCAAACTTTTTAGGAAGAAGTCATAATCACAAAATAAAGCTTAGGCCACAAATTACCAATATAGCTAAATACTCTTTCTTGAATAGAGGCATAGCAGAGTGGAACAAGTTACGCTCTTTGAGTCCCTTCCTAAAAATCCAAAATCATTTAAGAAGAAATGTTCTGTATTGTTGTAGTGTGAACTTACTAGTATATGCTCATATAATTGTGGTATGGGTGTTTAACTTTGCAGACGATTATTTACAGTAATGTGATTATTTTCTTTTATTGGCA
Organism: Sympetrum striolatum; assembly: GCA_947579665.1. Lineage (NCBI taxonomy): Eukaryota > Metazoa > Arthropoda > Insecta > Odonata > Libellulidae > Sympetrum > Sympetrum striolatum. The sequence continues at coordinate 19,430,033 of OX388349.1, read as the reverse complement.
TTATTAATTGATTGTATTATCTATGGATTGTGTATTAATTATTAATTGCATATTTTTATATATTGAGATTAGCTGCTACCAGACTGATGTCTAACTACGGCGAAAATTGTAAATAAATAAATATTTTTGGCATTCTCATTGTTACGAATGATCTAGGCTCTGTCATTGTTATTAAAACAATGAAATTTTCAACTCTTACCGTCATTGTTGCAGCGTGGTTTAGTTCTCATTGATAAATATTGTTCGCATTCCGTCGCTAGTGTATTTTTGAATTTTAATTACAGCTATGATCAGGACTGTGACAAAAGTAAATGATAGATACATTTTTCTCCACTCTGTACCAAATGACAAATGAAAATATTCGTAGCAGGACCAATAAAACATAACTAGTAAATACCCAGTCCTACCGAAAGGCTAACCACGTGGTTTGTCCTCCGTGGCCATTCTCTGACATCCGCAGACGATAATCAAACTTCATTAGTTAAATAGCGCCAACGCCATCACGAATAGGGCAAGTAGCGCTTCCCCTTATCGGGGTGAGGAACTGGCTTCACGGTTACCAAGGTAACGCAATTAAGTATCAAAGATGAATGTAAGATTTCCATCAGCACAGATATCGAATATTTTTTTTTTGTTTTACACCATTAATTCCTTTTCTGTACCTCAGGAAATTGCTTGAAAAGATATCCAGGCGTCTCATTCCATTCCTAAATACCTCTAATGTGAAATGACTATACTTTGATATTGTTCTCCTGTTGTGGGATAAAATATTCAGGTGACAGAACTATTTATATCTGACAGAGTGAACAACTACCAATTAAATCTTAAATTATAATAATGTATAAATCTTGTGGGAATAGGTGTGTCGTTTAAACATTCTTGATATCGGACCCGGTACACGCAAGATTAACGGAAACATTTCGAAAATATGGGGGAGTACGCTGCAATGTAGACCATTAATTTTTGTAAGTGATTTACATTTTTGGGTTTTTAATAACTTTTCTATTTACAATCATTCTTTATTCTTAATGTGTTTTAATTTTTATCTTTTGAGTTTTTTTTCCTCCGAAGTTTTTTTTTCGCTAACAGTTTTATTTTCTCCATCATATGTTGCAAATTTTTTCGTAATTTCTATCATTAATTCTGTAAAGCATTAAGACAGATGCTTTTACTGGGAAGAGCCATTGTAGAGGCACTTCAATATAAGGAAAATTTTGCTAGTAAAGTTATTAGCCCGAATTCTAGCTGGATCCTATACCCTCCAAAATATCTATCTAGGTCTTTGTAAAGGCGTACAAGTCAACATGAGGAGTGGGGTAGTTTACCTTTATTTTCACTCGAGTCAGAATTTTATCAGTAAAACAAATCAACTCTAGCGTGTTAAAATGAAGAAAGCAAGTTAATACTTTCAATAGTGTCTTAAAAAAGAGTGAAAAGAAATTATGCTTTCATTGAACATCACCCGTATCGCTTCCATATTATTAGAACAAGACTAGAATGAAGCTAAAGTATTATAAAGATACATTTTATTTCATGTAGTGTGAAAACACAATCAAAAAATTTTTCCATCTATCAAGGTATGGTATACAGTTATATCCAGCCATACAGCATATCTATGAATACTAATATGTACGATCAAAAAGTTCCTAAACTTATTTTTTCCTGCGAAAACGCCGAGCAGATGTAAAATGAGAAATGTAAAATTCTGCTGTCAGTTGGTGTCACAATGTGACACTGTCACATATTGTGGGTACTGCTATTTACCTACCTATTTATCTACCAGAAAAATTTACATTTTTCCTCCTCGGCGTTTCGCGGGAAAAAAAAGGTACGGGTACTTTCTCAATGATGAAGTACAATATCCCTGGGTAATAATGCAATGTAATAGTAGGAAGTAAAATTGTAAAATAATATATTATTTAATGGATAAGAGATCCAATCTTTAGGTCCAGAGCAAATTCTTTCTTGTGTTCCTCCTTTAATCTGAATTTGTTTTGTGGCAGGAGAAGGAGGTTGGACCTTTTTTTAAATAAATCTCAGTCACCAAATCAGCCGTAAATTCGGAGCACAAAATGGCGCCCGAAAACGAGATTCTCAGATGTCGCCACTGTCGGTCGTAATTTGTTCGGAAGATAACCGCGTCACCGGAAAAGGACGCCAATGAAAATATGCGTGGAAACACCGAATATATGTATATATATATCGCCGTCGCTGATACGGATAGAAAGAGCACCGCTCGCTTCCGCAGGAAGTTAGTACGACGGGGAAAAATTTGAGAAAAAAGTGAACGTCGGAGGGCGGGAAGACATATGCGAGATGCGAGATAACGAAGAAGAGAATATATAGCGCGTTCGATTTCTTCCGAAGAATGTGATACGAAGGTAATTGATGGAGGGGAATTCCCAGCCGGAGATGAAGGTCTTCTACTCATTTTTCGGTACATAAATGTTCATCCATTCGTGGATGAAGGTTTTAGTCACATTTGAAGAGGAACACAAAAAGCCATTGTTACGTCAAATGGTATAATACAAAAACCTAACGCAACAATAAAATACATGCAACAATAAATTTTGTGCGTAAAAACTGTCCGGAATTTTCATTATCTGATTCTCGCAACAATGCTGCTCGACAATATCGTTCTATGCGCTCATGTGCAATTTCTAGTCGTGCCACTATTTGATTGCCTGAAAGACTACAACGGTTCTTATGAGACTGCGCTCACATGTTTAGTTGGCCAATTAAATAGTTTGTGTTTTACCTCAAACTGAATGCAGCTCACGTGTATTCTTATAATCAACCGATCGTAAAAAATTGCGTTGCTATGAATAACGATGATAATACGATCAATAAGTTGCGCAACTAAAAATTGCACTTTAGCGCGTAGGCTTAATTATACAAAGAGTCCAAATAAGGTAAAACTCAATACTCGGAATATATTTATTCTCCTTCGAACCTGCGTTATAAGTTTCATTCCATCTATAGATACTCTCGGGAAAGGTAGTGATAAATTTTTGAGTAGACACACAGGTGGAGTTGGAGATTAGAAGTAAAAAATACAGAGGGAAACAGACCAAGAGAAACCTACCTATAATAAATAGACTCTAATTTTGCTAAGTACGGATATTTTCGAGTACTCTTAAACAAAAAGAAGGTGAAAAAGCATGAAATGTGAATTCAAAATGCGTCATCAACATTCATCCAGTAATCCAAATATGGAATTCCGTAGAAAACTGTAAAATTCGATTCACCAATTTGCTAAGGAGCTGTAAATTTTCCTAACTAATAGTGATAAGTTTTTTGAGTTATTCTAGAGGACATGATGAACGACAGCATAAGGAAGATAAAATTATTTCATTTGCGTATGCGTTAATGCTAAGAAACATTTCCCAAATTGATACTGCAAAAGCTAACAACCACTGACAAGAAATCTAATGTTTGATTTCATAGGAAAAATTGAAAGTTGGGGCTGCGACTTTACATAAATCAGAATGCGGCAACGTTTGAAATAAGATAAAACATTGATAAATAAAATTGAAATGTATGATATTAATAAGGGATATTAAAATAGGAGGGCTATTTTTCAAGTTTTTGTAATTAAGCCTTACCGCTTCTGATATGGTGTCAAACTAAAATAAAGCTGACAAAATTATCGCACAACATTGTTGAATGTGCCTAAAAATGAAAAATTTAAAAAATATGCCGTACACGACAATCAGATGTATACATAACTATATTTGATTAGCAATGAGTACATTCATTAAAATTTTGAGCTCCCTATGTATTAATGATACAATTCGAAGTTAAAAATCTGTCTGTGTTTGTAAATGGAAGTTTATATCAACAGGAAATAAATTATATGTGGCGGAGAAAGAGAATTTCAAAAGACACTTGCGACCGAAAGCTAAAATTCTGAAATATTCGATGTTTACAGATCTTCAACATCCTTCTCACTTCCACTGAACAACTTAAAACATGGTAATTACTTAAAAGACAAGCATTCAACTGAACTGAAAAATATAAATAACCACGACCTCTTTCCTTCAAGGAAAAATCCACATTTTTTATGGATGCGATCCCGAAATCTGAATTAAAATTAGGAGTACGACGTCGGAATACGGAAGAGGATCTTCGTGGTCCATTCGTATCCTCACAGAATCCCCGAAATCTTAACCTATTCAGTCTCCTCTTTCATCTCTGCCTCTTTCATTCCACTCCGCCATCCATCAAAACACACGCCTCTTCTTTCGCTCATCTCAGTAGACTGAGTATCGGATCAACAGACTCTGCTACTGAGAGCATATAAATATTATAGGCGGGAATCAATTGGAAGATTTAAGGTAGAGATTCGGGCTTACCACGTGTGTAAACTTTAGACGGACTGTCCCGAATAAACGGAATGGTCACATTGATAATTCCATCTCAGGTTATTGTATAGCCTTTAAGGCCATTTTTTAAGAACGTTTTGCAGGAAAATAAGGTGTTATTTATTGAAATTATTTCAAGTTTGATGGAAAAGCGGATAAAAGAGTCTTAATATTTTGTGCGAATATTGTTAAAATAGTTATTTTTCCTAATTGTTTTATGTATTGATTGAGTATTTTATGAGGTATGAATTTAATTTTACTGACATTTTCATTATTACCTTCTTATAAGGGAGATTTTCAGAGGGGCTTCCCTCCCCTCTAGGACAAATGTCAGGCAGATGAGTGTTCCCGTCAATGCAAGCGACCATTCTCTTTGTAATATTATGTAATTTTGACTATGAGTATAACATATTTTGAATTTCTATATTGTATCGCAACCACTACCACTAGGTCCTGCACCTACTTGCAGTGATATGCTTATAATAATAATGATAATAACTCTGGTATGGTAAATATAGAAGTTTTCAGGGAGAGGAAGGTAGCAAGATTCAAAGACTGAAAAACAAAATGACATTTTAAACACACATCGATAGTTAAATGGAAATAAGAAAGAAGTTGAAAGCAACGATTCATTACAATGTCCTGGTATGTTTCACGCAAAGTAAAATCCTCATTTCTTAATATCTCTAATAACCTTGTTTCTATTTTTTTTTCGTCATAATTAATTTAATTCTCTCATTGGTTATATATTCACTTTAAACGGGCAATTATGCTGCACGTGAAAAACTGATTGAATAAATAATTACATTTCCCAAATTTTCCTCTCTTTAAAACTAGATGGGTTCCGATAATTACCATCTTGTTTTCATAGAGGTTTGGTATCCCAGGATTTAATGGTTGAGAATATTTGGTGGAACTGAAAATGAGTAAATTGAATACAGTTTGAAAGAAGGATTGATCTAAGAAATGCAGAGGGAAACAATTAAATATGAACTGAAACATAGCCAATGTGAATCGTATTACAGCGATACATTAAATTTTATTTGAGAACGAGGAATCAATGGATGCAGAATCGCAAATGAGAGTAATTTGAAAAATGGTCTATGGGAAGAAAAAGACCGAGAGAAAGAATATTTAATTCTGGGTTACGAGAGTTCATATGTAGTTTTAAGAGTAAGAAGGTATGTTTGAATTAATGTAAGGATGTAGCAATCGATTTATAAAAGGCTAGGGGAAATCATGTACTGAATAAAAGTGAGTGAATAGTAAGAAAGCTAGTTGAAAGGATAGATAGGATTGTAGGAATTGGTGAAGGCACATATCTATGCTATTCCAGGAATTTATGGATTGGTATGATGAGTAGTTGGGGCCCATTCAGAGGTCAGTCGGTAAGGTAAGAGCCTTTAAAAGCAGCACTACCCTCGACCGAATGAAGTGCAAAGGCATGTTCCCAAGTTTACTAACGGGATATTTTTCATATAAATTGAGGGTAGTTTGTTTCGAATTTTGGAGCGGCATATTTTAAGGGAATTCATAGAGGAGGCCAACACATTTTAAAAGAAGAGCGATGAAAGAAAATACTAATAGAGATCGTGGGCCATAGCTGGAGTGTGTTGGAAAATTGAAGGATAATTTTAAAGTTCATAAAGAATATCCATTTTAACAGAAATAATAAAGGGATTTAATTCAATCAATTCGGATTTCGCTTGGTGAAACTTCATCTTAACACACATAAGATAAGATAAACTTTAATTTATTCCATAAGCACAAATTTAATAAGGACACAGCACACTTCAGGCATTTCAGCACCTGAAGATGAAGTCATAACGTCGAAATTACGTCGGTCGGTTGTTGTTCTTTTCAAGTAAGTATTTGTGGTATAAATTGAAGTTTATCTTTATCATTAATGGAGGAATTGCATCCCTTCTTCAGTGATACTTCTTCTCTTACTACGAGTTAAAATAGAGATAGATATAAAATAAATTAAGCAGGGTTCACTCCTTGGAATTTAGACAAACAGAAAAATTTCATGATGACAAACTTTAATATTATACGGCAAGAACTATAAGTAAAACACGACCATGGTTTCGTAGAAGAACAGCATCATCAAGTGCATGATGCAGTTCTTCTACGAAATCATGGTCGTGTTTTACTTGTAGTACTTGTCGTATAGTATTAAAGTTTGTCATCATGTCATTTTACTGAAAGATAGATATTCTTACATTTTCTCCTCAAGAACCTATTATACATCACTACCTTTCATTGTCAACTTTTAAATGGTGATATACGTTTGTATATAAGTATAATTTCCAAAAACCCATTTGAGGGGACGCATATGGTCCTAGGGCCGTATGTTGCAAAGGCTCTATGCAATGTTTTACAGAATCCTCTTTCATTTCAGAGCAGACCGACGTGTCTCTTCCCATCCATTTTCCAAAAGAAAGTTTAGAGAGGATGAGAAACGGAGGGGTGAAAGGGAAATACTCGACTAGAAGGGATGGCTTTGTAAGGAAAAGACCCTGAGGAAGGACACAATGTCTCATACATTTCCACGGGGTCTTCTTTATTCCCTTAAGCACCACTCCCGTTGAAATCGCTTCATATTTTCCATCTGCCTAAACAAAGGCTACGCACCATTAACTAAAATGCTTGCTTCTAAGCAAATGCTCCGAAAAGAAGACAAAATTCATCTCTGATAATGCCATTTGTATATGGGTCAGATGAATCTATTTCTTACTTGAATAATTTATTTCTGGGGATAGGATGAACATACTCGAGGGGTTATGCGAGAAATGGCTTCGAACCCGGACCACTTTCAGTGAGAAAAACGATGTGAGACTCTTGTGAAATATATAAGCAAGGTTAAAGGCCATTGTACCGAAGCGAAATCGAATATGCAATCCGAAAAACCTTTATTTTGCTGGAAAACAGAAATTGATTGAAAAATTTAAAAAAGAACCTGAAGAGAAACTAAATAGTATTCATTACGTTCCGATTTCCTTTTTATTTTCCATTTATTCGGTAATTTATTCGGCCTCTGTATACTTTAATCTTTACTTCTTAAGTGTAAACTTAAGTTTTAAAACATACAAAGTAGTTTGCTCCAGAGTACTTTTTCAAACTATCTCTTTCATTTCAAATATTATACGGCAAAGGGCAGATACAACAAAAGACGCATTAAGCGAATTTAGCCCAAATATATTTTCCTATCTCATTATTTTTTTCGATTCGTATTCTGATGTAGAGTGAAAATAATTAGAATTGCTATTAATATGGAGCGATGGATAAGAAGGAACTAATTCACACGTACATACAATATTACCTCATATGACGATAATTTTATTAATGTAATGAATTTATTGTAAAATCTTACAAAAAAGTAAAACATAGTAAGAACGTTTCAAAGGGATATTAACATATACTGATCAACTCTAATAACTGGCCAAAGTCGGCACTACGGAGGTTTTCTGCGATAAACCAGAACTGAATCGAAATTAAAGTTTTCATTTAATCGGAGCGAAAACAGTTTGACAAATAATAAGAGGAGTTGGTCTTACTACAGCGAGCAACTCAACATAACTAAAGAATAATATAGGATAGATAAAGTGCATATTACGGAACTTAAGTAAATAAATATAACTCAAGTTGCCAAAATTAGAATATATCAACACGTAATACCACCAGTAATGTGTTACGCAATAGAATTATCAAATGTACAAAAAATGAATAAGTCAGACAAAGACTTTCTGCAAGTCTTGCACCGTGTCTTCTATAACCGTTACTTGATACGTCTCCATTAACGGCACCGTTATAATAAGACTATACGTTCTCGAGACAAAGCGACAGCAAGTTCCGCACTGGCCCAATGAGGCATTCGGATTACATTCTATCACCGTTATTACACTGCTGAATCTCTGTAACTAAAATAATTTCTACCCTATGTTTTGGGGAAACCGCCCTATAAGAGGAAGATCCGGTATCGAGTCTCTGTTCAGTCTGTACTCTTCCAGTTGTTTTTGGGCAATTATTTTGAATGTTTAAACACCATGGTGGGCATATTCAGCTGGGATCAAAAGGAGCAGATGCCTCTGGGAGGAAACCACCCCTTGCATGGTCTCTGCATATACTTCTTTCTGTCTCGTCTTCTCAAACATTCCCTTTTGCGTTTTCGGTTAAGCATAAGCTAATTGAAACTGGCATATTCACGGACTAATTGCGAATTTTCAGCTCACTTGCGAATCGTTGAGTCCAATCTTTGTCCTCGCAAATGAACTCATAATTAATTCGTCCTTTGCGTGGGTCCTCTCGCTTCTCATTACGCCCTTTCTCCTTCACAAAGGGGACATTTATCAACTTCCTCAACGTTTCTCTCAATGTTAATCCTCCGCTGCCAAAACGGTCGGCGAAAATTTTAAACATTTATAGCGCGAAAACTGTAAGGTAACTTCAATTTATTAAAAAGCAATCGGAATGACATTGTCGTTAAACTGCCTTTTGATTTCCTTGAAAAAATCTCGACTAATAGATGAAATGAATATTAGAAATCCGTAGAAAGGTGCAACTTCTTTTAAAGGTGTCCCTGAGTTTAAAGTAGAGAATGGCAAAATGTTTACCATGGATACAGGGGCAGATCTAGGAGTTTGCCAAAGGTGTGCCTTTGCAGTCAATTTACTTACAAACTGTATAAGGTGTTGAAGTAATGAAGCACTAAACATAGAAGAGAATATATGATAATATTTCTTGGTGCGTCTGAGCGAAAGAGAAACGCAATAATAGGAAATACAAGAGTTATTATTGCAAGTAAACGAGGCAAATAATACATATCCGGAAAACAAGACTGATAGCGTTTCAATTGACACCAAGAAGTATGTAATGTTCCAAGGATGAAAGGAATTGGAATAATAGTTATTATTGCAACGTCTTATTAAAAACTAAAAGTACTGAACTATAGGAAAAGGCAGACTAAAAGTATATTCACCCATACCTTTGGTGAGATTTCTATATTAATTTGTAATATACTCTTAATGTTTTAATTGGATAAAACTAAATACGTAGCGATTCTATGAGGAGATTTTATAACGTCTATCCACAATAAAATAGCATTGCCAGGGTGTAAAGCAAACATATATTACAATAAGCACCGTAGTGTAATTAGTATCCAGAAATAAAATAGATGTAACCTACACTGGAAACCCTTATTATGTTCATTCATTTGCAGAGCTTTCTTTAATTTAAGTTTTCTTTGGAAATTACAGCTCAACGATTCCAGCAAATGTTCTAGATGCCAAAAAATTTCAAGGATAATTATCTTATTGCCATCAAATAATGTTTTCATTAGTCGCGTAAATTTAATAAAAATAAGTCTATTTAAAAATATCGGAGAAGAAATAAAATTAAATTCTACTAAATTTCACTTGGTACTTTTAACTAAGTCTATTTTCCTAAACTATTGTAAACTTGATAAATTGTGTTTATAGCAATCAATACCGATAGTAGAAACGGAGATTCTGCAAGTCTACGTATTATATGAATCTGTAGAAAGAATAACAAAGAGGAATAACAATACCGAGTAAGATTGAATAAGGGCAAAGAATATATAAACAAAATCAACTGCCTCTAGAAATTTTGAAGTAATTTTTTTTACGACAAGGTCAGGTGACTCGCTTAACAGAGCATAATGATATCGTACAAGAACACTTGGATGGTATTTTCGGTGTACGGCGAACGTTAAGCGAAGGAAGAACGCTTCCGCATGACTCGGAGAGGAGTATCCGTCCGTGGAAACCGGTTGCTAAGAGACGAACACCTGAAAACATGGAGATTCCTCGTGACGGGAGATTACCACAAGGAAGTAACTGCGAAAAGTGTGGAGGTATGCGCCGGTGGTCAAAGGGGTAAGACTTTCAAATCTACATCTGCATCCTTACCTTCGGTTGGAGGCAGGGGGTGCAGGAAACAGTTTTTCTCTTCTTTCAACGAACGTTTCTCTTCCATTGTCGTGTAACTTGTACCCAAGAAAGAAATAAACTTCTGTAGCGACTGATTCCTGCAATTTTTGTTCTCTGATTTTTCTGCCAATTTTCATTAGGTTTCATATAGCAGGGAGAAAGCATTGTAAATAGCTCTTCCAAATTGAATTATATAATTTATATCAAAACATGAACAGCATCAAATAATTCTACAAGGCTGATATACTACACATTCCGAGAGCTTTTTAATAAATCAAAAACATAACTACTTGCACTTGCTTTTATAACGCGAGAGATCGTGCACTATTTTTAGTATATCATATACATAAATAGCTTTTACAAACATTAAAAACAAGTTATTAAACGTTTTTTTATTTATAATACAAGTGCTTAACTATGTAGAGGAAAATGTATCTTTCCTTTCCTCAATCTCAGCTTTGTGTATTTAGTTATGATACTTGCTGAATAATTAAATTTATCTTAATCACTCATTACTGAATGGTATGAAAATTTACTAAGTGAAATTGATTCATCTATGCCTTCGCAGTTAAGCATGAAAAGCTAGGGCAAAATACCTCACACCTCATCTTGCTAAGTAAGCCTCATTCCCCCTCCCAAGCCTAACACAGGGGGATCATTAATAGATGTTCCATCCTGCTGCAAGGACATGTGCTAAAGGCTAAGTGTAGATCACATCAAAACCGTCAAAGATTACTTATACTAATGGTAACTATTTTACACTCTAGCCAGACTATTATTTTGATAACGATTTCTTCTAGAATTGCCGATTGCATGCACTGATAGCTAAATTATTTTAAACTCTACGTACTTAAGCTTTTTTCCTTGTGAATCATTCCCGTCGCTGTTACAGCACACTGTTTGCCCTCTTAGTTGTTGGGCGTTTTCTTGAATTTCCAGCCCCATGGCTTCTAATTCAACCTTTTCAATATTTCTCTATCTTGCTTAATTAATGTCGATGTTCTGATACCCCTAAAGATTTAGATGACATCACTAACTCCAGGTAAGGGAATAAATAGCTACGTGTAACAGCTTATTTCCGATGTCGACAAAAACTAATAATAAATGTGAGACGTACTGCTAGAGAGTTATCTTTTTTATGCCATGGCTTCATCTGGACGCATGCAGACAATCCACGGATGTCCGATTGCGGAATAAAAGGAATTCATTAGCGTAATCAATATCTGTCTCGCAGAGAGCAATTAGGAGGGAAATGAGGGGATGAAGAAGAAGGGGTGGGGGAAGAGGGATGGAAGAGGAAGTGTAATGAAAGCGCTCACTGAACTGAGACACTTCCTGGAGATGATGCAGCAGCGGAGATGCCGGTCGTTGTCCCACAATTCGAAAAAAGGCCCGCTGCTCCCTCACCTGAAAGATTATACTTTTCCAATCTTCGAGTTGCAATTGGCTGATTGATGGAAGCCGTTTTTAATGAGAACAAATGGATAATGGAGACGGGGTTCCGATCGGACGCGTCTCTCTGCTTATGAAGGTTCTTATTGAAACCTTTAAAGTACACAGCGCTTTGCAATGCATTGCTTGAAAAAAATCCATGGATAGCAGTTACTAATGGATTTAAAAGTTTTTGATACTTTTCAAAGGAGAGCTTTGCTCAGACAATAGTTTGGCCTTGAAGAAAAAACTAACTAAAGAAGAAATAGAGGATAGAGGAAATATAATAGGAAATAGAGGATGGGAAATATGGGATAGGATAGGATGGGATTAGATGGGAATTAGAGGATTTCCTCAGAAAGACCAAATATCTCAACTATGCACAATTTAGCCAATGAACCACTGGATTCTTTGAGTTATTACTACATCAAAGCAACTTTAAGTAGTTGTTAGTTGAAGTTGTTGTTAAGTTTAAGTTTGTAGAAGTTGAATTAATCATGTTTCTAGCACGCAGAGGTTAACTGAAGTGCAAAGCGAACGATTTTTAATGTTTCGAATGTAGTTCATGAATGTAGGTATATAAGTCAAAATTTAGTTAATGTTAGAAGGAAATCTTCTTACATCGGAAACACCTTTAATGGGTATTTGCATACTACACGTACAAATACAAAAAAAAAATGGGAATTAAACGAAGGAAAACGAATCCATACGAGTATCTATTTCAACTCAAAAAGAATATTTTCTGCTACATTTACTTTTGAGAAAATGAATGAGAGTGAGAAAAATTACTATTGGAATAAGTGGATTTTTTAAGAAGTTATGGAAGAGGTAGTGTATGCCGTAATGGTAATAGAGTCCTCATCTCTCATCCACGAACATTAATATTTGCTTTATTGGTGATGTTACACCAACAAAATACTCTCTTCTACCAGATTACATATGAGGCTACGTTTACAGAAACAAAGTGAAGTGAAGAGTAGGATAAGCAGTAGATAGAGAAATTAAAAAGTAGACCTAGAAAAATATTCATAAACATACACTGCAGGACTTCAACAAAAAGTAGCACCAAACTCACAAATTTGTTTCTGTTTGGTCTCATGCACATAGTTAGCGTGATTTCACTATTTTAATAATAACAACTATAGAACTGAATGGAACTAACAATTTGCTCATTTGTGTAAAAGCATGTAAATGTCTTACTATCTCATCAAAGTCATTGGCTCACTTTAATCAGAACGGTCTTATCATTGCTCGAAGTGCAAATTGGCGTGCGAAGAGATGGCGATTTGCTCGGATACTATCTCACTATGCGAATTCTTCAATTTGGAGTTGAAAGGGAATATTTGATCCCAACTTGCAAGCGGAGACGTCAATATTTCTAAGCCAAAATAGCGGAGGAACTCATTCCAGATTCGCCAAAAAGTAAATATTTAGAGGGTAGAAAACGTAAAGGGAAACTTTAATAAGGCAGTGTTCTCCCTCTGAAACTAAATCCGTCTCTGTGACGCAACCACTTACCATTGCCGCGAAGAATACACCCGAGTTTATAATTTATTGTACTGTACAGGAGTCGAATAAATTAGGTTCCTGTAATCACTTCTTCATGTATAGAATTATACTCTATTAGATTTTGAATAAAGATAAATTTATCTTTCATTAGAATTTATCTGTCTTGTTCAAACCTGAGAAAATATTAAAGGTAATGAGAAATTCTGAATGATAATATTCATCATTATCACTTTTTACTAAATTCTATGATAAGAGTGATTCATAGTGAGTTACTGTAATGATTTTCCCACCCAAAAAAGTACGGCCTAGTGAAGAAAGCATTGGAAAAGTATCCCCATATTGTATAATTCATCCTTAAAAAGCTTTTACTGCAAAACATGTACTACAAAAATCACAATACAATTCCATTGTGATTTTTGAACAATTTTTGCAGTAAAGACTCTTTTTGAAAGGAAATCCCACCAAATATCGCAGAATATTATTCGTTATATACTTTATCCAAGTGCCAAGTTATTGTGTTTGAGTAACTGGAAGATGGAATAAGTTGAATTATATAAAGGGAGGTGTTAGTAATAAAAAACTAAAAGAAACAGCGTTGAATAAGGAAGTTAACGGCACACGAGCCCATCGAGGGGTTGATGACTCATTTGTGGTTAACGGTTTGATACGACCGCAAAGTTTATTAAGTAGTTTTTTGGTTTAGAATTGAATTGGGGAGAATTTAAAGAAGATAGGATGGTTCCCTTTAACTATCTGCAAAAATAGACAAAAGATAATAATAGAAGGGGAGGTGGTAGAGGTGAAGGAAGTAGAGTTACTAAGAATGAACTTTAAGAATGCATAAGATACATAGGGAATCAAATATAAAGAGGGAAGACTCAAATGGACCTAGAAAATATTGCCTTAAAATTTTAATTGTAGCACGCAAAAACCACATTTAATTATCATTGTTGCGCGTGGTAGTCTGCTGAGTATTTTTATTCTTAGAAACTATCAACAACGCTAAACATCGGTATCGCTCGGTATTGTTGCCGTTTTCTAATATTGAGGTTTACATAAAATACCTATATACATAATATATGCAGAGAGCACACATATAGCTTTCAAAAAGTCTTCGAATAACTTTCATTGTTGATCACAAATCTAATATTAAATTTCATTGTTGTACACATTAGCCTGTTGAGAATTTTCATTGTTGGAAACTTTCAACAATGATACACAACAGTATCGCTCGGTATTATTGCCGTTTTCAACTATAGAAGAAGCGCCACACCTTGTGAGTAACCTAGATGAAGTGTTCAAGAATACATAATGTTGACAATTTCAGTTAAAAGTTTTCTGGATCGAGTATTTTTAATCGCAGCAACTTCTCCTGTATGAACACATCCTTTTCAAGCGACGAGGAGTTCCTCCATTCTCTCTCCGCTCCTCCCCCGAGAGCCATTCCACTCCTTTTCTTTCACCTTCGCTTCGTCGACCGAGATGATATCGCGGCGCTCGCCCTGGGACCAAATAAAAAACGAGGAATGCAGCATCCTCTCCTGAGGCTTATGAAGAGCTACAAGTGTATCTTCCACAAATCAAATTCCTCCTGATTATTTTCCAGAGCTTGCATTATCCCAGATTTATTCTCATACTATTCCTAAGGCGTCGATTCCATTTTAATTCAACGGAACATTTCATGCGCGATGATTCATCCTATGCTATTTTTAGGTACAAAAACATATTTTATTAACATTGTTATGAATGCATAACAACCGAAATAACTCTCCGGTGGCAACGTCGAATTCAAATGCATAGTTACAGATAACAATAATAACAACAATTCAGGTATCTATGAATAAGCTATTCTATTCCTTGAGTACGTAAGTGGATTTATAGTTACCATTCATTCATATCGCAAATTCAAATAAGAAGCAGTAATTTGATAAATTAACAAAAAGACAACATAGAAACCAATAAGATGTAACATAATTCAATTTTATAAAATATTATAAACTCAATATTAATATGTTGTAATTATCATATAAATATGATAATAATATAATATCTTATTAATACAATTATAATATGCAGATTCATGATCAGATTGATAAAAATGGTTCATGAAAAGAATTGTTTTAATATTAGAAGAGGACCGATCAAAGTACTGTTTAATGCGGTGTACAAGATGCTGGAGAGATGTACCTATATATAGCTTGAAGAAAAAGGGAATGTATGGATGTAGTGAAAGATGTAATAAGGATAAAAATAGTACGCATTACTACCAAGAACGACCAAGTCATATAAATAGAAAAAACCTCGTGATTTCCCCGACGTTAAATTAGTCAAATGAGTGATCAAATCTTAAGGAAGTCGTTTGAGTGATACCTACGTACGCAATTCACTGAAATAACATCGCCTCTTGTCATTGATTCGATGTCTCCTCCGTCGATAATTTTGAAGGGCACCCTTCACTTGTTTTTGACACCGATTGGGATAGTTGTCGATGTTTAACTCCAGATGTCTCTTCTTTAATCCTCCGATTGTTTGTTCATCCCTCGTGTCAATTTGGGTCATTAGTCGCCGATCGCCGAATTTGTTTCATTCCAAAAAAGGAAATCGCTTGATCCATTAATCTCGGTAGATTTGCAAATCATCCCTTCCATAAAACAATAGCTGAACACGAAATGTCGGCAGATGAGACTTGTCTCTGTTTATGTGATGAACGACCCTCATTCAATTATCGCTTAAGTCTGAATCTTCAACTTCTTTTATACGCCATTTATTTGGCATCGACTTTTCGATTCGAGCAACGTGACCCCTTCCGGTTCGTTTATTAACTAATTTGACTTATTTTCTTATTTACAAAATTTATAATTTCATATCGTACCAATCAACCTAAAGTATCAACCTTAACCTTGAAACTTGAATATTCTCTGTATATTTAACGAATAGGGGACTATTAAGATACAGTAAACTCCCGTTTATCCGAAATGATCGGGACAGCGACCGGTTCGGATAACGAAAATTCCGGATAAACCGAAGTCCCGCGTGAAACACCCCGAATTGCGTCAATACCGCGAAATATGATCGCAAATCGTGCGTACGTAGAATGCTATTGATATGGTTGTGAATAAGCCTGCATGTTTTTGACTGAAAAATTTGTGTTGACGTGTTAAAAAGGCGCCAAAGTCTGATTGAAAACTCATAGTTTTTAAATGCTGAATAACAAAGGTCGTTTATTTTGCGTTATTACAGAAAAAAAATCGATTATTCGTCAGCGGGAAAAAACAGGAGTTTTAATTTTATTACCTACTCTTTTGAATGAAAAATAAACTACAAAATTAGGGGGCGGGCTAGGTGTATTCGGAAAAGTTTGTTCGGATAAAGCGGATTTCGGATAAACGCGATTCGGATAAACGGGAGTTTACTGTACTACCATGAAGACAATATTACTAAGATGCTCGTATGAATAATTAAGAATATTAATAAAGAAGGTTGATCTTGCTTCATATGATACGATCAGAGGGACATTTTTCGATTAAAAAACCAATTAAGCTAGAATAACGGATTTTTACATAGAATTGATTAAGGAAGCCGTCAATTAGTGAAATTCCATTATTTAAATAACGGTAGAAATAACTAACTTAAAATGTTTTAACTGAGTAGTTTCACTGCTATTATAACGGATTTTGAAATTTTATCATAACAAAAAATAAGTATAAACCAGGAAAATGACTAAATAAGTCTTCTAAACAAGTCTAAAGAAGTACTGAATCATTATTATTCTTGCTGGAAGTAAAGAGGCGGTTCTGATAGTTTATATGCACACGCATATTAATATATGGAGATATTAAGTGTTCAGCTGAAACTCGATAACTATATTATATATTGAATGTGGAGGATTGAACACGACGATAGAGTGAAAATATTCTGAGAGATATGGTTGACACTGAATGAATGGGAAAATACGAGTGTTCAACAATTGATCGGCGTTATATTTCAAGATGGATGAGTTTGAATAAATTCGATAAACCAACTGCACGAACAGAAAAAACTGCCAAAAGAGAAATAATGGAACATTTTGATCAATAGCAAACGTTTTGGGACCAATTACATGAATACGAAAGGTTTTCGAACTTATTTTATAGAAATAAAATAATGTATTTTTTATCATACTAAATATCCTATTTTTGCATTTTCAAGACCCAAATGAGTTATGATATATAATTGATTCACACAAATTAATTTACGATAAAACTTATACCAGTACCGTTTACTAAAAGCCCAACATTTTGTAGTACCTTATGTTTACCTACCTCTAAAATATACTCGTATTACATTATTGCATTCCATTTATCATTTGATGATTTTTATATTCACAATATCCATCAATAAAGCCATCTTCCATGGTTGAAACTTAAGTCATTAAAAGATTGCAACAAATTTTTGAATTCAAATAGAGAGAATATTTATTCATCCATATACAAGAAGGATAACGATTAAAAAAAGCATATGTTAAAAGTTCAGGTGATTGCATTTTTTCGTTTAATTTTTATTCATGATGATCATCTTGTTTTTTTTTATTTTCCATACATTTTTGTATATCTGTCGTGATTATTTTGAAAATTTTTGTTCTCTGAGCATTTTTGTATTTTGTGTTGCTTTATGGGAATCTACCCAGATCGTAATAAATTATTATCATTATTGTAATCATTAATCACCTAATGGAAATGACCATGATAAAACTCCATATGGAATAGCTACAACCACCACCATTATTCAGAAATCACAGATACCCACAGTAGCTTTCATATAATCACAAACTGAAACAAGAGCGAGAAAGAATAAACTGAATATGTATTTTTTCTAAATACCACACTGAAAGATATATAAAAATACTCCATCCATTAAGACATGGAAGCAGGATCCAGACCAAGTTGTTAAGCACTTTATTTATAAAGGGAACCGATTTCCAGAAAACGCACCAGGGTCCTTAAAGACGAAGAATGAAACCAGATTGCAACTCGCTCCAGTCATCTCATGGCTTTATTCCTCATTCACCTGCGTTTGGATGCAGCGGGGACGTAACAGTCTGAATGCTACACCGTTTCAGAGTTAACTTCAGACGCCCAATGAAAAATGGGATGGTCTCTTATACTCTGATACCCTCGCACTATGGAAAATGGCGGATAGAAAATGGGCAACACTTTGCACAAATTCCGAATCCGACTGAACGGCGCAAAAAGCCCGCGTATCCACGCGCGTGAGAGGAATGCTGGCCCATTTGACTGATGCTCCGGCCCGACACCAATAGAATAGGTCCATTTCCGGCCCATTTTCCTCCTCTCCGGAGCCCTATTTATCCGAGGCACAAAAAATAGACGTCTGAGTAATGTCTCGGTAAACAGGCCCTAATCCTATTTCTATGAAGCGCTCTCTCTTTTTTGGGCGATAAAATGATCTCGAGAGAGAGAGGGGCGCCAGAATTAAAATGGACCGAAATGCGGAGGCTGAGGAAGAGACGCTTACTGGATTTGATGTCCTTTTTTTAAAAGGGGGAGGAAACCGCTTGCTTCGTTCCGCGTTCTAACCTGCTCGCCACCAAACTATAAATATGGTAATTGTAGATTATGCTAAGGATTTTAAGGCGCTCGTCCATCGCTAATCTAATTTTCGAATGTGTCTTGTATTAATAAATAGCATTATTTAAGACTTAGGAGTAATTGAAAGATATAATGTACTCAAAACATCATATAGTTACTAGTTTACACTAAGCAGTAAATTATGAAAACTAATCAAATCTGAGCAAGGCTAATGAGTACTATCGCAACGTAATAATGTAAGTTTAATGCTCACAATGTATCAAATAATTTAAGAGATCGTGTTTGTTTAGATAGGTCAAGTTTCACTACTGAGGTATTCCATTGGATAAATTGTCTATGAGCCCACCAATTATTGTTGTCTACGTCCGGTATATATTGCACACTGTTAATAAATATCAAAAATACAAGTAACATAGTCAATAACAAGGTATTTTAATTGACGATTGTTTTCCATAACGTCTGATTTTCGGCTATGGTTTTCAATTTCAAAGTGACAGATGATTAAGAAATTTTAACTGCATAAATACAACAATAACATGTAACATTATATGAAAAAATCTACCACAAACAATAAACCGTCTTGATGTGAATTAGGTTGCTCTAAGCACTACAACAATGCGAACGCGCTTTAACGATCAAAGCTTCAATCAACAATGCAACAAAATGCCGATGTTTTGCTATATACGAATTGTTGAAAGCGTGAAAACAATACGTTCACATACGATCAATGTTACCTTAAAAATTAAAAAAATGGTGTAACCATTGTTGGAATCAGGGTCATAATTAGTAAAGGAATAAAGCAAATGCCTTGCTACGAAGAGTGGAAACGTTTTTTTTTAATCTTTGATTATAAAATTTCCATCAACGATATTGTGATTAATGGAATATTCTTCTTAGTCTATTGCTAGAGGATAGAGGGATATATTTCTCTATTTTCTTGCCTCAGTCTTTTTCGTTCATGTGATCCAATCAAAGATACTGAGATACAATTCATAATAACATTCATGCTGTTAACTCATTATCGAATGCTATAAGTGTCATTCATAGGGTCTTCTGCTTCTTTTCGATTGAAATTTTCACTTCCACGAAAACTACCTCACTCCTCATCTCATTTATAGTAAGCCTCATTCAGTCCAAAATGCTTTTAAGTATCTAATAAAGGATGGAATGGGATTCTAACCACACTTCATCCTGACGACTTTAAAGAGAACATCACTGATCTTTACAGCTCTGAAGTTCCATCAATAAACCTTTATCTATTCCATTGACTGCCGATGGCACAGAATTCTTTCGAATCCGAAAAATCACGTTTCGCTGAATTCGGAACGAAAAACTGGAATACGAAGTGAATCCTCGCGAATTTCTCGCAAAAGTTATGTTCGAGGGAAGATTCAAATCCCGTTGCGAGAAAGGCGAGCGGGAATTCGATTGATGAGGGAAAAATGCTTTGCGGTGTGCAGCAGTCGACTCGGCCGATATGACATCCATTCACGATTCCGTGGATGCCTTTAATAACAGTCCTTTTTTATCGAGTAAATTTGGAACGTGAAGATCACGTTGCAATGCGCGTTCTTTCCAGTTGTAAAAATCTTTCATGGTTGAGGGAAATTGGTTTCAGCCATGTTTTTGCTGATATCTATCTCATTGAGTTGGAAACAATTTTAAAATATATTTGTGGGATTTCATACGCAAAACTTATTTGACGCCATTTGCAAGTTAGTTTGAGATCTCGTTTACTTACAAATAGTCTTCCACACTTTTGCGCCATTTCAAAGCTCCTTTGCTGATTTCACGAACATTAATATATTTATGGTAGTTCAAAATTGGTGCTCTGTTTTGTATACCATAATGTTAATTGCAGTTTACTCTTTATTCCGACTTATGCCTGTGAAATACTAAGCCCGGTGAATAATTCCAGTGGATAAATTTCTCGTTCAAAGAAAGACCGAAGATTAAAGGTACATCTATCCATCATTACTCGAACACTATAGTTTTTCTCTCCTCTAGTAATGAAAATGTAAAATCAATTCCTCAACTGTTACGTACCATAATCTTTGGAGAGGGAATGAGGTGACTAGGCAGTGTATAGCTGTAGTTTTGCTAAGATAGCGGGAAGTCAACACATCTTAAATATCAACTATAAACTATATTTATTTATTTATTAAATCAAAAACTAATAACAATTCATTACACACTATAACCCTTTGTACGATTTTAGAGCGGAAAACAGGCAGAAAAATCTTCTTTCAAAATTGAATTTTGCTACTCTACTGGAATTAATTATACATTTTCTCATTCTACGTTGGGGAGTGTGCTCAAGAACTGCAATCAAAACAAGGAAAACTACTAACAAGATGTAATATTTTACCCTATGAACACAGATAAAGTAGTTTATGCTCGTTTTACCACATTTTTTCCGATGAAATATCTCTTATAATTGATGAAAATGTGACTTTTATACATCGAGGAAAACCTGATTACTTTACCTGGTTAATTAAAATGTAATTTCAAATAGTTACGACTCCATAGAAAGATAATATTTAAGGTTTGCTTCTTTGTTTTTATTTATTTATTAATGAAGATGTGACTTTTATGCATAGAGAAATGCCTGTCTAATTTACCTGGTAATTAAGATGAAGTCTCACAAAGTTGCGACTCGATGAAAAAATTTTACCTTAGAAACAAAATGGTACTGAAAGGGCTTCCGGATGGTCAAAGGTATGTCATATACAAAATAACCAAGCAAAAATAACGTTCAGCGATACTTAATGGAATTTCATTACGGAAGAATCTTTAATACTATATGCTTTAATACTCATATGCTAGTGATTTTCCATATGTTGTATAACATCCTGTATATACCTCCGTATAACTTTGTATAACTTCCTGTATATACCTTTGTACTTTTTAGCCATTTCATGTTGTAAATATTAGTAATTTCATCATTTAGTTATTTAAAAATTAATTGTAATTTCATAACCACTCACATTGTATATATGTATATGTACAAGGGTTAAATGGAAGATGGGACTTTTTAGTCCCAATTTCTCCCAATTAAGTTGTAAATAAATAAATAAATAATACTAGAGATTCTTCTTTTTCATTGTAAAAATTCTCATGACCCCCGCATTTTTAACAATGCTCCTTCTAACACAATACCGGAAAAATCATCGGAAATGAAGGATTCTCAAAAACTTCTCATAACCGGACTCTCAGAAACAAATTACTTCAGTTGTTAGGCCTAGCCTAGATGAAAAATTTTGTTGAAATCAAAGAAATAATCTAGGAAGAATGGTCGGTATGTGCAGGTGTACGCCAGACGAAGAAATGGCGTAACGAAACGTGCATTAATAATTCGAAGAGAATTCTTTGAGACAAAGCAATAGTGTCTTTAAGTGGGCGATACATATAAAAGAGCTCCACCTTCAATTCACCTCCGAACAAAAGGAATTAAAAAGGAGCGACGAGTGATGACGCCACGCTCTCGCGACGGGGGAAGCGAGTACTAGAGCAAAGACGAGAAAGGATCGTCTTTAAGTCGACTTTGGCAGAAAATAATGGGCTAAAAGTGAGGGAGGGAAGAGACGGAGGCAAACATTAAGGGCAAACAGCCCTTCAAAGAGGAGATCTTATTGAAGAGGGAATGTTCGGAGGAATAATATGAAAAATCTCGCTCTCCTTCGCCCGGGAATGAATTCTTTCGCGTTTTTAAGAACCTTTCCAGAGTTTTTTTTCGGCAGCGACGAAACATAATGGTTTTCTGAGAGGAAATGATTCGAGAGAGAATTAAATTTCAGATTGCGCTCCGTTAATCGAGACATCGCCAAGATGCAGTCAGAGGAATAAAACACTCGGAGTTGAGAACTTATGAATGTAGTACGCGAGACTAACGGATTGCCGGGAGAAGAAATTAAATGGAAAAAAAAGGGTTGGAAAAGGTGGGGCCAGGAGATATGAATATGAATATAAATGGTTCATAAGTTTCTAAGGGAAAAAAGCATAGGAAACATTCAGGGTAAGTTGAGAGACACTCGCTACAAAACGAGATTTTAAAGCGAGTACTGCTTGTATTAAAATAGCATGTGCCTTAATACCTAATCAGCAAGCACCACACTAAAAATACGCTTTCCATTAATAATTTTTAAGGTTATTCGAAATAATGAGACAAATTGAACAACATAGTTATAATTCAACCGTTAATAGTGAAAACAACCATGTTCTAACCAAGATTAGCAATCGGATGATGTGATGTGATGGAGCTCTTAAGAAACTTGGCTTTGTCAGGAAAATAGTCTTATGGAGCGAAAGAGAAGTCTGCGAGCAAGATTTTAATTTGTGTTGACTAGGCCTCACCATGAGTAGGCATATTGAGCATGGGATATTGCTCATAAGTTCTGTGTTCCTGAATTAGAAAAAGTACAATGAAAGTAGATATTTCTTCTAAAGTATATCTAAAAAATATCAGTGAGCATTGATCAGGTTCTACAGGATGTGAGATAGGAATCCTTAGACGATGGGACAATTATAAAAGGCTCAATTAACTTAGTTAATTAATTGAGGGAAAGCACTTCTAAGAAGATGTTATTAGTCATCTTCCCAGCTACATTGGTCATTTTTATGCTCCAAGAAGGATCAGGAAATCAATGCTTAGATTGAATGCTCCATTCATTTTCCCACAAATAATACACGAAAGATATTCATTAGGGAAGTAGACTATTGTGTACGAATACACCTTCTGCAATACGCCGAAAGATGTCTTTCAGGGTACATATGTAAATGTAACTGCAGATTATAGTGACGCTCTGCCAGCATTATGCCATCAAAGGAATGGCCGGATTAATAATAAGGAATAAATGATCCTTAATTGTGTTTTTGCCAAAGTTACATTTGCCAATTTTCACATTCTACAGGCTACTGAAATTGATTACAGGGGCGTTTCTTCACGAAATGATGTTCAACGATCTGTATAATGAAAAGTACTATATTTCCTGCGGTTATTGACGTAGGTAATCAATTACGGGAAATTTAAAACTGCACGATCTCTTTTTTTCAAGGAAGGGGTGAAAATATAGAAAAACCCACTATCATACCTTAATGCTAGATTATGCATATAAAATGTTATTTTTTCACAAGATGATGCATATACTACGATATTTTTTTCACAATTCCTTTACAGCAATTCAATACCTTAAATCTGTTGAAAAACGCCAAAAAGATCAAAAGGGCTAAATTACCACCTTCACTACCCACATACATTCACTATTGTATCTTCCGTTTGAATAAAATGTTTCTTTAGAATAAAAAAAATTCAATGGCATTCTATCATTGGACCAATGAAAATCACATAATAGATAAATGGCGATTTTAGTGAGATATTTCGCTTGAATGTGAATTACACAAACTTAAAAAAATGCGCTTCCGGTAACTCGTAAGTTTATATGCATGAATCAAATCCCAGTCAGCCGAAAGAAGCTACTTCATGGATTTATATCGGATTGCTTGAGGGGAATGGGTGTTATATGATGAAAAATATTCAATAATTATCCGTTCTGATATGGAAAAGCCAACGGCTCTCAAAAATTCGGTCCACCGCACTTTTGTTCGGCGATTAGCAAGGGCCTTTTTCAACGATTTCAGGAACAAGGGCCTGAGCACTTAAATTGGATGAACCAAGGTATCACGGCCGTCATATTTGGTGATGTAAGGATATATATTAACCGATGACTTCGTGTATAATTTTGTGTAGTATTAAGTCAATGACAGTAGCTTATAATACCAAAGCTAGCTTGCCTCATCAATGCCAGCAATCTTCAAACACTGGTAATCCACAGTTGTCCACGATCTCGTATATGAGTACGATTAAATCGTCATTTCGGGAAAAAGAAAAATTAAGTTTCGAGTGAGTTGATCTAATGCAAAAATTGTCCCTTGCGTATATTTTCGGTCTACGGAAGGAAATAATTAATTTAAACAGAATGATTGGTAACACAAATAATAAGGGTGTAGGAGGCATGAAGAACCTACAAAATCTAGTAATAGTTGAAACTAAAATTTGAAATGGATAAATAAAGGGGAAATCTGAAAAAAAAGAAAGTGTCGGGGACGATCCTAAATTAAAACATTGAACATTCATCCAAATAGTAAAGAAAATTAGGAGAAAGAAAGGCTAAAACAACAGATTATAAAAAATATTGGATGATAAAAACTCAGAGATACTCTATGCGTATATTTATTAAAAAGCTATACCAGCGGTTATTTCAATTTTTAAATTAAAGATAATGTATATCATTTTAAGATAGTAGCAAAATTAACGCATGAATACTATAAATGTTAAATAAGACCTTTAATCTTTCCTTTATACATCAAAGTATGGAAAGAGCATCACGATTTGGCAAACGAGCGAATTTGAATGGTTCAATAAAGAAGAGAACAACCGAGGTAAAGCTGGTTAAATATGGCGAGATTCTAAAATGAATAAAGTTCTTGGGAGTGGTTTAGCCTCCAAACCGAATATTCTTCACCCTTCTTTCATCTCCAAATATTCTCCCTTCCAATCGACGATTTATCTTCTCATATTTCTTCATCTCCATTCCTTTTCCACGAATTCTCCTCCGTTTGCCTTCACCGCTCATTTCCCTTCCTCCCTCTCATCCGATGCTTTTATTTCTAAATGGAAAAGGGATACCCCAAAGCGTTTACTTTGTCCCACTCGCAACTCCCCGATCCCTATAATTCCAGCTTGTTTTGGGGATTTGTTTCCATTTTTAACCAATTTTCTCCACGGTGACTGATTTTGCACACGTCGGCTATGATTTTACGAGGTATACCTGAAATTATTATCATAAGCAGCCGTTTGGCGATATTCTTGCAACCAAAACTTAAGGAATTGAACATTTTCATTTGCATTTTGGTGAAAGATATAAATGTAAATTTATATTTCCTTTATTTTTGCCTGAGTTTTGAGATATATAAGCTACTTATGCATTGGTGATTCTTTGTAATAATATGCATTTGGCCATTCCTTATTGGAGGATATGAGATGTGCAGTTCATTGGCTGTATGTAACGTGCAGTACTTGTGTGGAATGGTCCGCTTACATCATTAAGTCCGGGTGAGGAACGCAAAGGCTAAGTACCTTACTCCTCATCGTGTCCCTAGAGCCTAATTCCCTCTCCAAAGCTTTTGATAGCTAATGATGTTGGGGATTCACCCAATCTTCTGGTTGATGACTTTACAGGTAAGCGATAGCGATATTCGGCGAAAATGTTTTTCTCATCACTCCCTCATGGCACAACTATGATTTTTCTCTTCATCATACTTTAATGGAAAATTGAGAAATACATGAAGTTAAAACGACCACCACGTTTTAAAGAGATTTTGTTCTTACACATAAAGACAAAGCATAAACACTATTATCCCATTTCCCCTGTATCAACAGATCAATAGATCGCCAGGTTCTTAAGCCTAAGCTACCATATAATAATGATAATATTTGAATCAAAGCATCAATTAAAGTACGCTGTTCCCTTCAGGGAGTGAGTTTTTTTATAAATAATCCGATAATAATTACGGAAATTCCTAAAAAAACAAATTTTAAATAGATAGAAAATGATAAAAAATGTTACAGAATAGAAAAATCAAAGTTCTTTTAGATATTTACAGGAAGTTCTTCCACTTTATATATTGATGAATAATAAAAGATTATAATAATCACGAAAAACTTAATATCATATTCAGGCCATGAATAGAAGATAGTGGAATATTGATGCTTATATTCACGAATACCAGATTACGTATTATTAATATATGTTATTTCTACGAATAAATACAGAATTTTAAACAGAAAGAACACGCAAAATTGATGCAGGCATATGGACTTTAATCTTCAAGGCGAAGAATTAGCATATATATGAAGACAAAAATATTTGATATATACTAGGGTATTCTTAGCAAATTATGAGCACAAAAAGAAGTACGTTGTAAATACACAAATCAACTAGATAATTTAGAAACGGATACTAATATATACTTTATATAATATATTAAACGTTCGTTTGCTTCAGATGTATTTATAAATATTTTGATTCATCCTCTATAATATTTTAAACTTGGTACATCTCTTCCACATATTACTTCCTTATTTTATATTGCTTGGTCTTCCTTTACCTTTGAAACCACCACTTTTTTCTGATGCACCATCTTAGTCATACTCTATCCTTTCTTAATGCATCGTAACATCCTTCCCACTGGCCTCTCAGCCTTTATTTTAGCCTTATCTAATCCCCAGTTGTAATTGAATCTTTCTTCATCCTTTTTCCCACACCTGCCTCTCACATAACCCATTGTCATTCAATTTGTTCTAACGCCAATCCTTTCCCTTAACTTTCACAAAATCCAAGCGATATTTATCTCTCTCAAAACCACTCTTCCTGAGTGAAAACTAATGTAGAGTAAGATGGCATTTGCATAATATTTCCATTCGGGAAAAAGAGAGTTGGCGATTCCGTTATCTTCCCACTCGGAAAAGTCTCCATCGACACTAAATGACAGACGATTTCCCCAAAAAGCCGTTTTTTCGGCTAATGTATTCCCAGATTCCTGCTCATCCCGCGCGAGATTGAGCGGCCGATCTTAATATACAAGCCAGATACGGAAAAAATAAACACCGCCCGATATTCTCCCCGAATTATTTTTTCCATCCCTCCCTTCTCCTATGATTTATGAAGGCGACCCTCATTAAAGGATAAACGTCGACCCGAATTGCTATTAATGAGACCTTTGCTCAATTCCAGAACATGCTTTTCTAGGTCAAGTTGTTCGGATGTTTAGACGGAATTATCATACCTTTTAAACGTTCGCTAATTGGCGCGACTTATCTATATCTACCCCATCTACCCCAGTGCCCTGGTGATCTACCAATAGGGTACGAAAGGGGTTCTGAACATCAAGCGATCAACGGTCAAACATGATTGGAAATGGGCTTTGAAGCAATTAGGAATGCAATGGGTATAATCAATATTAAGAAATTCAGAAATACATCTAGATATGAATTTGGAAATAAATTAAACAAAACATTCAACAGTAGATTTAAAAATACATTTAATTATTCAATAATGTAATTAATAATGTATTAACGCTTTATTTATTGTTTAGATCAAATAACGCTCATGAAAATCAAATAGTAATTTCCCTAATTATAATTACGGGAGTAAGGGGTTAATTAAAAATTAAAACATTTCATAATGAGTTGAATAAGAACTTTAATAATAGAGTTATCAAATGGCTAAGCAGTGTATTTAATAATGTATTTGACAATATATTTAATAATGCTTGAATGCTTTTTTTGTTTAAAGCAAATAATACGTATATAAAACAATTAATAAATTCTTTAACAAGAAAAATGACTATAAATCAATAGTCTAGCAATGTACAACGCTGTACACACCCATCCATGAGGTGTAATAATTTGCAATTTCGACGCAGTATCTACCAACCGTATTTTGCGATCTGCAGCAGCTGATTATTAGCATAGTATTGATTACATAGTTATATTTACCTCAATAAGTCAAACTTAATATTGATGCCAACTTAATAGAGAATCATACTACAGTTTTATAGTTTAAACCCTTTAATATAATCTATAGAATTATAAAATGCCAGATCTCTGGTTCTAAACATCACATACCAGTGGATTCGCAAGCGAGGTCCTCCTCTTAGCCAAAGAAGCCTTACAGTGACAATTGCTTCGCTAAAATCTTATAATATTACTCCAAATGGGATAATAATATAAAGTGCATAATTAAAGAAAAAGATAGTTAAATGTGAGGGACATAACTAAAGTCGACATATCTGCCGAATTTCTCAATACATTTACTTTACCACGATTTTGCTCTGAAAATCGAAGGTATTATGCTGTATCTTCTGAAATCATACTGAAGCCTCTTTAAACCCTCAAACATTTCCCTTTACCGACCCAATAAGTCTTCTTGAGAAGGAGGCACGAAGACTTCGATATTAAGTACAGCATATGCCGATATAGAAAAGACTCAAATAAAAATGACGGATTGATTTTTAGTCGCATGAAACTCGGGAAATGGTCCATGGTGGAATTATTACGTATTTACGAGGAATCGTTTAAAATGAGAATCCTCCTCTCAAAGGGGGGCATATGGCCCATTTGCTTCCCCTCAAAATACCAGTTGGATTTGCACATACTCTGAAACGGGAACGCATTTCTCCGGCTTTCATGCTGGCAAGACGACTAAAAGCGATTGGGTGTGCGGTAATGATTCGGAGAGGCTTACACGAATATTTCCCTCAATCCCCCTGAGGAATACAGAAGCCCTCGATAAGGGAATAAAGTCCCCATAAACCGAATTTGAACCGCAGACTTCTCGCTTGGACGCACGAGTACATGGCGAAGATTCGTTTATAAAATTCATCCCCGGAAGAGTTCCCTTTTTATGGGCTCCGGATTCCGTCTTTATGTCTCTTTACGCCTCACATAGCGAGCAGGGCTGCCAAACATACGGCATTTGAAATCCGGGAGAACTTCAGAGTTTAGGCACCCAGGGGTTATCGAACGAAGATGCTGTATTATTACTGCCTAGCAACGCATTGTTGGAAAAAAACGAAAAACCTTTGTTACTATTGCCTTGCAACGCATTGTTGAGTACCTATAGCCCATTTTTCCAAGGCTGACGAGGATTTGAGTCAGAGGATCTTTTACTGACTCGGTGAAGTGAATTCGTTATCTGTAACATTGGTTCCAGTTCAAAAGTAAATTCTTTCCGCATATTTTTGGTAAATTATGTTTAAATCCTACGATAAACCATGATTTGGTAATACATGGGTGGTCTGAAAAATTTCCGACATTTCGTCATTTCTCGACATGTTTTCTGAAGATATCTGTAAATTTTCTGAAGATTTCTGAAAAATCTGGGGTCGGAGACTTTTCAAACCACCCTCGTACTCGTAATGTCGTTAGTATTCCCTAAAAATCTTAATATCGTATAAAATATTGTATATATTTTTGGACTTGTAAAAATTAGTGATCCTTTCAGTAAGGTAGGTTGTCAGTTAAATCATTTGGAATTTTGAAGTGAAATCTTAGTTAAGTAAATAATCGCTCAATATTTATGAATTATATACGAACAGTTTTGTAGGATTTTGTGTTTGTAATCAGCCCCTGTCCTTCATGACCAATGCCATTGTTAAAGCTTAGCTCATCATAATTATCCCATAAGAAACATTCAAAAGAGGCACAATCAAAAGTAATGGCACGACTCATAATAAACATTTGTTAGTCTTTAAGAAGAGGAGGTAGTTTTCTACGGATATAGTTTTTGCTGTCATGATAAAAAATTTGCAGAGACAAATTTACGATAATTTATTGCCTTGAACAGTAATTGTTACTTTGTCACCATCAGAAAGAGTCATGGTTTTCATCAGTACTCAAAAAGATTAAAAGGAAGAACATAAGCATTTAACGACGAATTACATACGATCCATGACATTTAAAAATATTGATTTAGCTCTTTGAAACTTGAATCCATCATGCAATCCGCTAATATTTTTATGAATTTTTTACTAATTATTAATTAGAAATTAACAAATTACTTTTCCTACTGCATAATTTATAAATTAGGGCCAGTCAATTTTGACTGTGAAGTTCTCTAGTCGTTTAAAATTAAAATTTATTTCTACAATATATCCTCGAGCTAAGGTCGACCATATTTTTATAGAACTTTCCTTTTTCACATTCCTTTATTCTCCGCCCACTACAGAATGAGGCAGTTATCCATCTTCTTATATTTGATGCTTACTTCGATATATTGAAGGCAACGATCTATGAGGGAGATTTGGTGGAAGCTTTAACTGCAGTTAAACAAGCATACTTCATTTAAATGGCCTCAAATATCTCTCTCGAAAATACCTCGACTTCACATTTTTCCATCGAGATTATGTTTTAAACGGCTGATTTATATAACGTGCATGCAGCAAATAAAGTTAAAATCAGACATAAGAGTGATAACTACCTTTAGATTATCAATCAGAAAGCTCACTATAACCCTTGCGTATTAGGGCAGGGCTGGAATGGAAAGTAAAAAGCAAACGAAAAAACTGCCTCAGAGTGTACCAAAAGTTGAAGCAGCATTGATTTTGAGGGAAAATGTAAACCATCGTTACCATCCTTTTATTACCATTAATTGTCAAACAATGGCAATTGCAAAACGTACTATCTCTATCATTATTACCAACTCATTCTTATTAAATCTCATTATTATTAACTATTTATTAATCTTAATAATGAGGCTATTCTTGATTCATTTGCTCTTGGAGATTTCTAAATACATTTCTTAACAGTGTAGCTCGTTTAAATTTAAGAAATTTAGCACTGACAACAATTATACAATGTAGAGAAAAGAATGATTGTTGCAATCAATAATGATCGGAGAACGGGGGGTTGTTAAAATGCGAGTCGGAACGGAATATCCAACAATTGACAGCAGTTGAGTGAATTAATTGGACCTCAACTCTGCCAAAGAAATTAAACCTTACAAATTAAATTAAATGGATTCACCTCAGAGTTGTCACCTGGCCAGATGGCGTAATTGAAACGTATAAAATAAATGAGAACTTGGAGTGAGCTCATTTGTATTTAACAAACAAAATGATCTCTAATCATTCATGTCTGAAAAATTTCATGGCCAACTTTAAAACTTGGGATAATCTCAGAATAATTGAAAAAATAACCGGGCAGGGTCCATTCGTTTAAATTTCCAAGGTTGGCAGCACTGTGTTCGCGGGGGGTCCTTCAATTTTCGTGGGAGAAACGGCGCGTATGATGTTGGAATGGGTTATGCGCCTTTAATACGACCTTATTACCGGCAGAGGTGGCGCCTCAATTCCTCCTCTGCTGTGGTCGCTCGGATTCATGGCCACTTTTACGTCCCTCCTCTTTTTATCTAGTCCGTGCATAAGGAAGATTGTAAAAGGGCGCTCCAGGTGCTGTGACCCGAATTGCTCTAAGTTATAAAGCCACGTCTCTGATCAAATTTCCATCGAAGAAAACCAAACACCACTCTGGAAATATTGGGTCACACAGCACACGGTGTCTCAGAATTCACGTAACAACTTCGCAAAGTTGGCAAGGCTATAATTTACAAGGTGGAGTGATAGTATTCGGCGGGTAAGTGGATCAAAGCCACAAAAATTCTGTGTCACGGGTGAGAATTTGAAATTTTTGATTTCGAACCCTTGTTCAAGGAAAAGGGTTTGAACCACATCTAGTAAAAGAAAATTTCATCTTGCAGAGGTCCATCATAAAAATGGTTGTGAGAAAAATGTAGTAAAACTCTTGAAAATTTCCCCTGCGTTAGAATAAATTACTATACATAATATTAACCCTTAGCCGCGTCAAAATATTCTTTAAATCTGAATAATATCCTCCTGAACGTACGTTTTGGAAATTATGTTTTTTCAGTCAGCATGGGTAATATGGTACATATTATTTACTTTGTTCTTCAAATTAAATTACCTTTCACATGGGAGCTTAAAATTTATTTAAATATGTTAAATAAATTTATTTAATATTTAATTAATTAATTAATTTATTTAAATATTAATTTAATTTCATTTAAATTCATTTTTGTAAATTTGGTAACCATGATAAAATTTCATACTCTTTATCACTTAAAATTTACAATATTCTCAAATAATCATTAAAAAGCAAAAATCTTTACAGAACGAAAATTTGGTTGAAATATCTGCATTAGTTTCTGTTTTACCTAAGGAAATACACCGCGTGGGGTCATAATGACCCCACACGGCTAATTAAAGGTTAATAAAAAACTCCAGGAAGTGCAGTGCAAGGCCATATGTTTTGTTAAAATATGCCACGATAAAAAACCGAGAGTTACCAATATGCTTACAGACGGTGGGTGATCCTTGAAAGACTGGAGATTAGAAGCTAGGCTGCGATTGTATGATAAATTCAGAGAAAGTACATCTGCAGAGGATAAAAGCGGTATCATGCAACCCTCCTGCTGCATCTGCCGCTCCGATAATGAGCGTAAATTAAGTGTAATCAATTCTAGAACATGCCGTTTTAATAATTAGTTTTTCTCCGCGAACTATGCACCAAAATAACTGAGTAAAAAATAGTTTGGGCGACTAATGATTACATCCCCTGCCACACGCCAAAAGGTGAATTGCAGATAATTTATGTAGATGTAGATGAATACTTAGTGTACGTCAAAACTCACCCTATAATAATCCTCGTACTATACAATTACTGGAACGAAGATTAGAGGTATTACATTTCCAATAGCCGTCTTTGTCGGCGTTCCTCGTCTCATTCACCGGTATTCGGAGAAAACAAGAATGGACATCGCACTTATAAAAACACTCAATGCACATTTTGAAAGCTTCACTCATTCGAAAGCTCACAATGCATCAACTGCTCCAAATTTTCTTTCTTTACCAAAAAGTAATATGCCTAAGAAATTAAAATGGCTGTTATAATATCCTTAAATACCAGTAGAGTAAAACAAGTTATCGGAGCTTTTAATCATGTGATGGTTGTATTATTTGTCTTAACTCGACCCTATCAACCACTGAAATGCGATCTCCATCAGAAAATTGTTTAAGCGTTGTTGGTGGGGTGGAACTCTAAAATAAGTATTAGGTAGAATAAAGCGTTATGAATTCTTTCGTAAAAGTGTCATGGTTAAATGATTTGCATAATTAAATAATTGATTCCGTAATACGCTAAGAAGTAAACACATACCGACTCATATAATTTAGGCGGGTCTAGTTTTGGAGGTATGGTCAAGATCAGTAATGAATCTGTCAAAATTGGCATGAAATTTAAAGAATGAGTGACCACAAAAGTGAAAATTCTTCACGGACAAGATTAAATCATTTTATCCTGATGCAACTGCGACAGAAACTTTATTACACTGCCCAAAAATTATAACTTTCTTTCAGTAACATGGATGCTAATACTGTTCTTCAATAATTTTGGGTTGTTTATTCTAGAAATGAGTTCAGAAAATTCCCACCACGTTTTTGTTATCGTAACTTTTCCCGTGATTTTTTTGCTATCGTAACTTATACTTTTTTTTCTTTTCCGTAATTTTATACGTATTGTTGCAAAAATATTTCTCTTCGGTAACATGTAATTGCTGTTCTTTACTAATTTTGGTCCACTGATTATAGATGTGAAATCGAAAAAGCTCAAATACGTAAGGATTTTTTGCTAAGATGACTTTCACTATTATTCTCATCCGTAATTCCATATATGTTGGCCCATACCACTATTATGATTTTAGAGTATTTTTTCTCTATTCATCACTGTTATACGAAGTAAGAAGACGCTATAAATATAACAAAGGTTGAACTAAGATTTAGTAACTTAGTAACACCCACTAATTATTGGATGTTACTAAGTGTTGTGGAAATGTCTCTGTTTAGTCCTGATTTTATTCTTTCTGAAGTTAGACTTCATGGTTTTCCTATCGGAATCTAACATCCCTAGGCAATTCCTAACTTGGGATAGGGCAAACTAAAAATATTAAACGGGGTCGAAAGAAATCGTTGAAGGAATATGACACAAATAAGGATCAATGTCTTAGAATGAAAATGGCTACGACCTCACTTAAAACACTTTCGTTAATTGATCAGCGGAAAACCATTTCGCCGACATTTCCAAGGATTTCCTCAGTGACCTCAACTCTACCACTGCTCATAAAAAATAGACGATGTTTGAACGCGGTGGACCAATATCTCTCGGCTTTCATTGAAAGCGAAGGGTCCCTATACGCATCTAACTACGCTTTTCTCATTTTCTCGAAATGTTTTTTCTTCCAATATTAATAAGAGAATGCCAAAAGATATTGCTCGTTTTTCATTTTCCATCTACCAACAGCAAATGCGTTTGATACTGTCAACCTGTAGAATATTAACCCCAAAGGCGATTGATACTACCCCCTCTAACATTTGCTACCAAGTACTACTAGGGAGAAATGAGGCATACTAGGGAAGGTGAGGAGTGAGGTAGTATCCCTTCTTTCCGCACCTATCCAGAATGATATGCTAACATGTTCACATAAATGAACCACAGCACATTACAAATCACACTTTTCTTGGCTTTCCTTAAGGAGATTAATGCAATTCGTGTCAGTAGCTTACCAGGAGGTTCCATCGTATCCATGGTCACAACTGTGACAAAAGTAACTGAAAGATTTATAATTAAGTATAATGAAGCACAGGACAAATGAAATAAATTTAATTTCTCGGGTAAGGTAGCAGAAACACATTTAAAAGTGATGAATATTAAATTAAAACAAGTCAATAAATCAATCAGTCTAAAACTTCGCATGGCGTCCTTTGAAAGCTGCCAAAATTTTATAGTAATGCCAGCTTTCTTCTTTATAAATTGGAGCTATAAGCAACAATTCACGTAGATTAAGTATGTGTATACTAGATAACTTACTATTTTGCCGTACTATTAGATAATTTGGCTGATGATGATGATATGCATCGAAACCATGGTCGTGTGTGTATCTATCTGATGGTTGTGTATAAATTAAAATATAAGATCTATTATCCTTTTTATTTTTATAATGATCTTCCACCAAGTAAAGGTCGAAATAATAAGCACCATGTATTTACTCTCCAAAAGGATACAATAATGATTTTACCAACTAATAATACAAAAACAATGAGATGTACAACAATGACCAAAGCTAAGTACGCACGACCAAAAATGGAATGCGACAACAGTAGTTCTGTCTCCTCTTACCTCTCCCTATCTTTATAAATGCATACTTATCGATTGAAGAAGTAGAAAACGGACTGGATAAAATCAATGATGGTTGGATGACGGAATAAACGGTACATTTGAAGAACAATAGGTGTAGAGAGGATATTATATACATAAAAAGCAAAATCCGTCCGTCCGTCCCCTCTCCATCTCAGAAACTATTAATTATAGAGCTGTGAGACAAACTGCATTGTATTTCTAATAAGCTGAAAGCCCCACGAAAACTATTCTCATCTCTATGAAGGCTTGGGCTCGAACCCAGGACTCCATAATACGTTTCCATAAGGAATGCACGTAAAGTTCGTTTTTGTATCTTGGAATTTCTCTAATATTCTTAGGCTAAAATTCAATGCTGATTAGTAATTATTAAAAAATAGGGTATTGATAAGTTATATATCAAGTCACCCATATTAATATGTTGAATATTTATTAAAAAATTGAAATTAAAACCTGTCATGCATGACGGGGGAGTTTACTTGTATAATAAGAAAAGACAAAGAAATACACGCGTGCGAATACTGTATAATTGGAAAAGGGTTAAGGTAACTTTGCACTTAGGGCGTACACCCAGAAAAATTTTTCAAGTCCGTCTTTCCTTGGGAAGAATGTATTATTGATTCAAAAAGGGAGAGGAAGACCAAGAAAATGTAGGCTTTCTGATTGAACGTGATGATCGAAGAAGTTTATTCTGGCGCTTAACCTGAA
This sequence comes from Sympetrum striolatum, assembly GCA_947579665.1. NCBI lineage: Eukaryota > Metazoa > Arthropoda > Insecta > Odonata > Libellulidae > Sympetrum > Sympetrum striolatum. The sequence goes on along the minus strand of OX388349.1, from coordinate 19,393,660 downwards.
AGAGAACATTGTTACTGACATAAGCATGCGTTCACATATGAGGTAACGATTGCTGCTAAGCTTAAGAAATATACCGCATCATTTCACCAGAGGGATTCCAAGGTAAATTCCTAATCTCCTAATGAGACACTTGGAGAAAATTTGTGTGTCTGAGACGCAATGATGATTATACAATGAAACATCAGTCTCAGGTGGGTTCGGAGAAAGGGAGGACAGTAAAGAGTAGGAATAAGAGCGAAAGGACATTTTATGTGCGAGGGCATAAAACGTAGGACAACCGATCCCGACCAAGGGGAAAGAAAGGCAGTAAAATATCGGCGATAAATTTAAGGAGGCCACGGCAAACTTGCTCTCTCACACTTTAATGTCCATATTCTATTATGTATATATGTACTTTTTACGGACCATTGTTGCAGGCTCCCATTTATCTTTCTATTTACTTTGTTAGAACCATTGTTGCAGCAATATATTTTGGCTGTGAGTAGTGGTCTCGCGTAGTTTTTGCAGATTTCTTTGCTTGTGACAATTCATAACAATGTAACGGACCATTGTTGAAGGATCTCATTTTTCTTTCAATATAATTTGTTACAACAATTGTTCTATCATTCCATTCCTGGCTGTGCCAACTTGGCTTGCGTCATTGTTATACATTTCATTGTTTGCTTGTAATTATTTTTAATAATAATAATAATAATAAGTAGTGGACAGAAATCTTTGATGAAGGCTTTTTGAATGTAATACATTATCGTTGTTTTAAGTTCCCATTTACAATTGCATATCTTATTGGCAAAGAATTCACATAATTTTTAATAGGCTAGATCGTAACCATAAAGTGATAATTTTCTACTCACTCTTTCCGGCCTCAGTGCATGCAGGAAATACAGAATGGTACCAACCTATAAAAAGAGAACAATAAATTATTTTAGATTTGTGTCAAATACATCACAAGAAGTCTTTCCCTTCAAGGAAAATTCTCCCAGTTCTTTACGTTATAAAATTTCATCAAAAATTAGTATCTTTTATTTCATTAAAAAATTCCTTAAAATAAATTATCTTAATAATTATCTTTAAATTATAAGAAGGTAATTTAAGCAGTTGGTCACATAGTGATTGTTTTACACAGCAGATCAGAGTGTCTGTAGCCTGTAATTCAAATAATATAAAGAAAATGATGTGAACAAACACCTTTGCTCAACACTTGAGAGAAATTAGAGATTTCAGTACGTTTTTACGAAAGTAATTGCTTTCTTCAGCTAATTTCTTTCATCTGCTACCAATTTTTCATGTAAATTCAGAATTTTTAATAAATTCAAAGGTTTACACAATTATATACCTTAATATGGGTAAACTTTTACGTAATATGGCCTTTTATATGAAAAAGGCAACATTTTAACTGATGTAATACTCGTTATTCTATTCGATAATTGCTTCGACGGCAGTCATTGTTTCCTTTAATTAAATTACTTCAACAAAGAATTTAATTATGCGGCAAGAATGACGTTGTCTACTTCCATCTTTCTTCCTAATTCCGAAACTGTTGTCATAGTAAATGGTACTTCATTGATAGCAACTTCAATACGAATAGACCTGTAATTGATCATTTTAGCAACTTATCGGAAGATATCGAAACACTCAGGAATATGGTCAATACATTAAATGGCGTTCTTCTCAAGAGTAACATTAAAGTTACAAGTAAAGTTGTGGGTCCGATAACAACGTCAATTTCAGATACACAGCTGACAATTCTCTACCATAAATTATAAACTTAAGAACGAATTATTTAACTTCTTCTTGGACTTAGTCGATATAAAGTTATCATACAGTCAAGATAATACATTATAGCTATATGAGTAAATAGATAATAATATAGTATGTATAATAACAGCATAGTATGCTAAAGGAAAATTTTACATTCTTGAATTAAATCCCCGAGTTCAGACAATAATTTCCAATGTTTGCCAGTCACACAGTACTCTACAAAAACTACATATGTTGCTATCCACAAAGGAGAAAGGGAACATGGCTGTGTTAATGTAACAGGACTTTAAAAAATTCCAAAACTTCGTTGGTTTTAGATAAAAACAGTGGCATTTTGAAGCTCTAATGTATGATGTTAAAAAATATAATAGATATACGAAGAAAAATTCTGAAAACATAACTACAACAAAAATAAAAAAGGTTAAATTTACAGAAGCAGATATGTGTTGGAGAATTTTCAATAATTCGTAACATACAGTAAGTTTCCTGAATCTTGGTAAAGTATATAATTACTTCAAGTAATTATAAATGTTCCAAAAAATACTACCATTAACCCTCGAGTTCTCGCGTCCCAAATTGTCACGTCAGTACTCGCGTTGGGTGGAATCAACCCGACATCTTCCAAAAGGGAAAATTATCTCAAAAGGTAGTGAATAAATGTTTAATTCATTGGTGATGATGTCATATTAATGGTTAACCTGGTTATTAAAATGACAAGCAAACTAAATAGCAAAAATACTCTGTAAATATTCGACATCCCTGACGCCGAGTATATAGCTGATGAATTTGGAATATTGCGTATAAAAATTAAACTGTTTAAAAATAAAATAAAATATTATATATTAATAATAATTGTTAATTATATGAAATTTATATAATATCTCTAAAAATTAAGGCGGAAATGCAATATTTTACGTAAAGGTCTTTCATCTACCTGGCACTACCTCTAAGAAAAATTAGTTTAAATAATTAAACTTCCATTTCCGACCTGGCAAAAATACATGAATGGTTCAGAATATTCTAAAACTATGCTACTATGAGAAAGAAGAAGTAAAAAATCACCAATAAAAAGATATGGAATTTTAAAATTTACATGGGTCGATTCGACCCAGACGCGAGTACTTGAGGGTTAATACGTGAATGAGAATTGGTATTCCAATCTCTTAAGAGACCATTCACGTGCGAAATTCGCGATCGTTAGAAAAGACAGTTTCTGCATCGAATTCGAACAGAGCTAATGTTTCATCGAAGGAACGAAGTCGTGATTCCATCAAATTGCACAAAAGGATCGAGGAGTCCCTCTTCAGTCGGAAAACCTCGCGTCGGACGGTTTGAATTAAACAAAACCGTGGGTTTGCTTTCCACCGTTTTCAATTTGCGCCCCAACCCTGAAATCGAAAAGAGAAAGCAAAACTTTTTGTCTCTCGACAAACTGTTGTGTACTTTTCGCTAGGTGAGCGAGGACCATGGGAACCATCCCTTTTGCCCTCCTTTGTGCAGCGAATGCGAACTGTTTTAGTGTCTGGATTAAGCCATGAATCGGTGAGGAGGAACTGCAGTCGTTTCGAAGGAGTAACAAAAGAAAGTGTCTTTAGAGGACAAACACGGGGAAACACGTCTAGCCAAAAGTACTTCGTTTTCTTGTAATGAACATTTGGGTTTATTCCATGCTGCCTTTCACTTTAACAGATATTCGATTCCATCTCTCAACATTCATATTCATTTCCATTATTTTTTCTACGTCAGTGGTTCTTGGCCGAGAGTGCGGGCACCCTTGGAGGGAGTAAGAAAACATTTTTTTGGGGTGCGAGAGAAGTTTGTTAATTTTTAATGAAATGTGTAGCTGGATGAGGAGAAGGGATGTTCATAAACCAAACTGTATTTTACAGAATAAGTGTGCAAATATACAATTGCTCCAAGGCTGATATAAAAATGGAATTCAGAAGTCTTTAAAGTAGTTTATTTGTTCTTCTTTTAGTCATTCAAAAGAAACAAATATCAAAAGTGGACTTAGAAACTCGCCAAGAAGGGAGGTACAATTAAAGACAATTTATTTATTAACTCATTTCCAATTAACTGGTAAAAGGTCACTTAGTCGCTATTAATATATAATATTATATGCATAATGATTTTAAAATGGAAAAATTTAACTCTCTCGATGTACTTCCAACTTTGAGTTAAACCGGGCGCTATTGTTGAAGGGTATTGTTGCAGTTATCTAACAATAAAAAGTAAAAAATGCCACTGGTTTAATAATGAGATGAACATTTATTCCTGTAAACGACAATGAGGCTATTGTGGAAACATTGTGAATGCCTTTCATTAAGCTATTTTTAAGATAAACCATAAATACCCCATAATACAGCTCGGCGAAATATTTTTCGAATCCAAGAAATCAATTAAATAGCAATTAGGATGCACTCATCGCTAGATCCTCTATATCATCCACAGAGAACATAGATTGATGCAACCGGATGAAAATAAGGATAAGAGGTTTTCCGAGGGGGAATTCTCACAGAGAGGGTAAAAAAGAGAAAGGACCACACGCGTTGTTTGCCTTGGGCCCATCCGGGGGCAGGCCTTTGTCGAGGAGGTGTCTGCGAATCCGTTGGAAGGAAGTCCGTTTTATGGAACCCAAAGACAAAAAAGCGCTTCTTTCTCAGTGTGAATAGAGCGGTGTAATGACCTCCTCTAACTTTTCCGCTTCTATTCGAGATCTTGTTTAACTAATTGGGGTTCTCCCCCAGTCCGACTTCACAAGGCCTTCCGACTACAAACAAGTAACCGCCTCAAAAAAGGGCATCGACCATAGAACATCGTTGAGAAGTAACTGAATGTATCAACCATAAAAATTAAAATTAAATAGGAAGTGTAGACACAGTTATTTCTATGTAACAGTGGTAATTTGTTAAGCTAAATTGTAATTAGAGAAGCTTTTCAGATAAATCAGCAATTCATCACTTTAGGTCAGCAATGTAAGTAACTTAATTCGATTGTTGAAGTTGATTAGTTCACCAATAAGCGACGTTTGTTAGTTGCTCTAAAATTATAATTGACATTCCTAACAATATTTCACTTAAGGTCAACAATTAAAGGAGAACTATGTGATTGTTGAAGTTAATTGGCTCAACAATGACTGCACTGCTTAGTGACACAACAATTATACAGTAAAATACGTACAAATAGTAATACGTTTGTGGTACCCAGCAGCAATAGTCGTTGAGATTATTCAAAAACTTAAGTGAGCCAATCGATGATTTAAGACTTCATAATTGAGTTCGAAACGTAAATGTTGTCTCAAGGAGGCGTCACATTGGAAGCCGATTCTGTAAACATCGTATTGCCATCACAGAGATGAGGGAAGAATTCCAATCATAAGAATTTCGTACATCTAATCGTAGGCTTGAGGGATGTCCAAACATAACGCCAGACAATGCAAGCATACAGCTTGGCTCACTGTTTGCGTATTGCAGACAGAGCGCTTCTGGGCAAAACGTAAAAGGTAAGTCAATGATTGAATGGCGGTAGAAATCACAAAGTTCTCCACCATTTTGCAAATCGAAACCATATTATCATCCATTTAAACTTAGTCATGTTTAATCACCAGTTTTTAAAGTCGCCAGCTGGGATGCTCGGTTTTCAAGCACTTTACCATAACCAACGAAAACACTTGGAGAGGGTATGAGGCTATTATTCAGGATGAGGAGTGAGGTCTCTAGCTATTCACTCTGAGCAAGAATACTTTAAATGCCGAAAAAACGGTTCAGTTGGCTTTGAGCTACTAAGGGGTGATAAATGGGAGAAGGGAGGGGATGAGGCTTAATAGTTAAGATGAGGAGTGAGACAATTTAATTTTACTTTGTTAAGTCAGAACTAGTATATTAACTAATTATACTAGATTACGTCAATTAAGTAATGGTTATCCTTAAACTATTGGTATATTTCATTTTAATATAAATACAATTAAAAATATAAGTCCTTTAGAACCTTTGTTATAAGATTCAAATGTGCTTTGTAACCTCAATGAAAATAAAAGTACATTACATTGTGTTATTATATTGTAATTTTATATTTTATTGTATTTTATAGTATAATTTTGAATTGATGAAATTTTTGATGTTTTGTGATGTAATTTGATACTATGTAATTTTTACCTTGTAACCAAATGGAAATATCATGTAGTTGTGGATTGTAGTATTTTGTTCATGCTTTCCTCAAATAGGCAGAATGCAATGTTGACGAACTCCGTTTAAACGTAACGAATGAAGGCTACCTATCAAAGTTGTCATAGCAGTCATTAAGTAACGATATAAAAATGAATGTAACTGATAAGAATCGCCCAAAACTCAGTAGCCTTCAAAATATCAAATCCACGAGAAAGACACGTGTAAATGAAAGATAAATTTTCCCTTATCCCTGGTAAAAATGAAAAGTTTCCAATCCATCAAGATATCCTCCAGAAAAATGTTCCTATCATTTCATGTCGATTGAAAATCCCATCACTTAAACCCACTGTATAAAATGGGAGCTTCAAAGAAATCTTCACTCATAGACACCGCTCTACGGGAAAAACATTGAACAACTTGCGATATCCGCGAAATAGAGACCAGCAAATCTTTGCGTGCCTTTGATAAAGCAGTCGTTAATTTCGGCTGCACAGTTCCTCCGCTGGAAAGCCTCGTCGTTTTATTTTCCAGGGTAAATACGAAATATCGAATCGTCAATCAAATGAAGAGCGGCTATTTCATTGGCTTCGCGTGGAAAATTATCTCCGGCCGATGAAATGTACATCTGTTTGGCAATCATTTAAAAGGAAAGTCACTCAGCAAATTCAGAAAGATATGAATGTACATTGAAAAGGAGTTAAAACGAATATGAGAAAGGTTTTAGATTCGGGGAGATATCGCCAGATGGAACTAGCTTCAGAAAGGGAATAAATTGCTCGTCCAACGCATTCAAATCGAATCTCTAAATTTTTTTTACTTAATTCTCGAATATCCACATCTGCGATATTTTGGGACTTCGGTTTTCGTACAAACAAGTATATTAATAGAGCTGCTAACTTAATCTCATAAGCTCACCAATAGCTTTACATTTTTGAAATACATGTCTGCAATTCCCAATATTTGCTTACTTAATTCTTTGCAGACAGTTTTACACATTTTTATACATTCGTTTTAATTCCTGAATATCATGGACTATTTTTCTTTAACGCCATTCGCCATATTTAGCCAATTCCTTCTCGGTCTGCCGTTCTCTCTTTACAATCACTCTAATCCTACCAGTACCGCATACGGCTTCTATGCCTCATATTTCCTTTTATTCTTTCAATCAAACTTATGTGCAGTGTAAAGCGGTTCGTTTTGTTAAGAAATGCTACGATAAAAAAGCAAGCGTAACAAAAATGCTCTCAGACGTAGGTTGAGAATCCTTGAAAGAAAGGAGATTGGAAGCTAGGCTGCGATTGCTTAATACATTCAGAAAAACTACATTTTCGGAAGATACAATCGGTATCATGCAACCCCCCTGCTACCTCGGTCGATCCGATAATGACCGTAAGAGAAATAGATGCTAGGACGAATCGTTTTAAGAATTCATTCTTTCCGCTAACGATACGTGACAATAACCGAATAAGGAAGTAGTTTAGATTCAACTGTTGTTTGCACCCCTTGCCACACGCCGAAAGGTGGCTTGTAGGATATTAATGTAGATGTAGATGTATGTTCTCTCATCAGGACCTAGAGCAAAGAAAAAAATTAGTTTTGTTTTTAGTTTTTCATGCCTTTTCCCTCCACTTTATTTGAATTAATCTCAAAACTATTTTAATCCTTTTCTCTCATGCATTCAATTTTATTCCTATATATTTCTTTTCATCCTTAATGCCAATGTATATATCTTCTCTATAAGACTTCATTTCTACATTCAACCTGCTTTCTCTCGAACTAACTCTCCATTTGATACCTTCTGCTATCTCGTAACTTATTGCAAATTTATTTTATACATCCTCATTATATTTGCAAACCTATGTTCCCCTTTCACATATTATTCACAAAGCCCGCAATGTACTCAATCAAGTTAGAGAGAATCATTGCCGATTCTCTCTAACTTGATTTTGCTACGTACTCATCGCATAATCTGTTATTGATACCTTAATTTATTCATATGCTTCTATTGAAACACTCTATTGTCCCTATCATACAAAAAAGTGGGTAAAAAATGACCTTAACCACAACCATTTTTGGAATGCCCTAGCATAAATCACAGATCAGATGAAGATGGTCAGATTCATGGTATAAGGACCTAGTTCCTAATCTATTTCCGGTGTGATCCACATTTATAGATACTTAAACTACTGATGGTTAGGGGTTGGTCATTTAGGATGATTTAGTTAGGATAATTACTGAAGATACAGTACTCTACAGGGAGGATAAACAATATAAAGAGTACATTAACCCTGTCGAATGATTGAGATAAAGTAGAATATATGTAGAATAGAAGTAGAATGAATAGATTCGATGGTTGGTAAGTAGAACTTAATGATTAAAGATTATTTGTTTATAATATTTCCGCTATAATTTGGCCCATTTTTAAGTAAATCAGCTGTTTAGGTTTACCCAAATCTGTGCAGAAGATGCTGATTAAGGTGATATTATAACATTCATATATAATGAATAAGAGTTGACCGGTAATCGTGTAAAGCCATGGCGGTTTTAAATAATCCAAACAGTTCTTCGTAGAGAAGTTTAACAGATTTTTTTGGCTTATTTAAATCGTTATTCACACTTTATTTAATATGAAATATTTGTGTAGCATTTTTGACTCCCAAAAGGTAAAATAATATGCGATTTCAACTAATTCAGGTTAAATTTTATTTAGGTAAGTATTTTTATCATGCTCATGCTACCACATTCTGATGGATGAAATATTTTCATACAACATTAGGTGAATGATACAGAAAAATTTATGTTTCAATTGCTTTTGTCATAGTCTTGATCATGGCTGTGATGAAATGAAAGCTAATGAGGTATTGTTGGTTAATTGCACTGATCAAGGTCTCTCTTTGTGGACTGACAAGAAAAGTGTTACTGGTAGAGTCATTGTGCTTTACTTGCGTGAACAAGTTGCACTCATAGCATTCTGGCTCAGCGAAGAAAGCAAGGGCAAACTACCTCACTCCTCATCCTGCCTAATGAACCTCATTCCTCTCTGCAAGCCTTTAGTAGCTTATGTCAGAGGGGGTGAGGTACTAACCGAGCTTCAGGCTGAATACTTTATAGACAGACATTTTTATCACATCAGATTTTGTAAAGGTAGAGGCGTGCTGTTTTAAAAATTCGTATCCGAAATCAATAGGAAATGGAAAGCTTTTTCGAAAACTCCGTGAATTCGTAACGATTCGGTTACCCAATATAATTCTATATAAGTCTTCCGATTCGTGATGGTGCTCGTGATCAAAACCGAGCCACGGCATATTTAATACGACGGAATTCCCCTCTCCGGCGTGCCTTTTTACATTGAAATCCAAAAAGAGTCCCCTCTGGAATCCCTCCCCAAAAGAAGGAGATATTAATCATTTGGTCGGATGTCAAAAGGTGGCGTTATAACTTTTAGCCTCCGGTGTTTGCATAAAGGCCATCCAAATGTACAAATGATGAGCGGAATGGATTCTGCAGCAGCATCGCCTCCTCTGAAAAACCGTTTCGCTTTAAAAAGATCGGTTTTTAATATCAGTTTCCTTTTAGAGGAGGCAGGGAGTATTAATTAGTTGGTGGGAAGGAAGACTTTCAAACCTTTGAAAGCAACAAATCTTCACTCCGTGTTTATGAATGTCTCTCTAGCACCGTTTGCTGTTTGGCATCGATATTCGGTTTTGATGAGAGAAATACGTGATTAAACTGAATGCCTTATGAAGTGATTACATGAGGATTATCTGTGGCAAGCAGGCCCGTGCCCACGGGGGGGGGGGGGTTTGGTGGTTCGAATCCCCCCATGAGGATCCTTCATACAAAAAGTTCCACGAATGATGAATTGAAGATAGGATAAAATGAAATTATTTTATTTGATGTTTCATTTAGTGAACTTTTTCTTCAAAAATTTAATGCCTCATTCAAATTTCATGTTAACGTCTGTCAGAACTCCTGTACGTTTTCGTGTACGTTCATTATTGATAGTTGTATTAATATAGTTACTATTTTTTAATGAGAAAACCCCCCCACACGAGCAAATCCTGCGCACGGCCCTGGCGGCAAGTACAGAATGGGCAGAGTGAGTAACGATTGGCTCATGACTGAAAGCTAAGGCTAACTAACAAATGGGTGATTTACGTTGTTTTGGTCGTATAGAAAGAATGGGAGTTAGCAGGATGGTTTAAATGGTATGTACGGATTATGATTCATTGGGATGTATAGTAATAGGTTGCAAAACCAGGGAATTTCAATTCTCACGTACCGGTAATAATAATAATGCCGTCTTTCTTTTTTGGGCGAATTTTAGCCTAGGAAGACTATTCCTCTAATTAACCCCTTTTTAAAATTTTATTCCTGTTTTTTTTTGCATTTTTTAAAATATTTATTAAAATCAGACACACACAACATACACAGACAACCATTCCCTAACAGGAAAATCCGATTATGCCGGGATTCGAACCCGGGGCCGTGAGGTTGGAGCGTTAAAGCGCTAGCACGCTAACCACTCCGCCGCCACGGTCGGTAGGTCTTATATGGATCCATTAAAACATCCTATAAGATAACTCAGCATTGAAATGGCAATTAAACGTAAAAAACGAAAAAGAAAATTTTATTTTCGCTTGATGTCTCACTGAATTTTAGTTGACTGCGAGTAGATTGCTTATCTATGCCCTCTACTTCTATATGGATAGCTTTTTAGAGGATATAAAGTTTCTTAGGCAATGAGTGGAGTAAGGTAGTTTGCCTATGCTTTCATAACAAAGCTAGAATAATTTGAGTTGAAAATTTCCATTAAGATATATCAAATTGTTAGTAAGTATCCCAATTTTCTTAGTATTCAACAAGGGGAGACCAAGATGAATGGCATCATTCAACATCAATCTAACCACAGCGGCTTTCATTTTTTAATAGTTATGAACGCCATCAAAACAAAAGTGAATAAAATGTACATTTTCTCTCAGTGGCAAGTGATAAATATTCCATCCATTTAGATATGGAAGCAGAATCTATCTCTACCTATTGCCTAAATAATAGCTTGGACCTTAAAATTGGAAATGACACTTCGCAGAACGAACGATGTTAAGCGATGGTCTCACTTAAGGGAAATTAGTTGTTGGAAGAACGGATGGAAAGCAATAGAGAAGATTGCCTTGCCTTTACGTTTTCCCTCTATCATCCAGTAAATGCTTGCAAATATCTTTTTCTTTATCCAGACTCATGAGTATTTTTTATCGGTGTGATGGTGGGGATCAACTGAGGATTAGTCTAAAATATTGAATATTGATTAACAACTGGTTTATACATATTTATATTGATGGATCACTGTTTTTAGCTTCAGAAAGTTTGTGTGATTTTTAGGAATTTTGCATCTTCTTCCTGTATTTTAATGAGTGCAGTGACTACTGCCTAAGAGGAGGATTCCCTCCCTTCTTTAGTAAGTGTCATACAGACGACAAGAGATCTCCTCAAGGCATGTAATTTTTCTCAAATTTCTCGTACTTTTAACTTACAAGTAACTAAGAATGGTTTAGAATTATACTCGCAGCCACCTGGTTATACACTACTTAAAGTATCAAATTAGTAATAATTTTAATTGTAAAAATTGCAATACACATAATTATTATATTTATATTAACTTAGAAATATGTAAGCAAATAGAATAAAATGGTTCAAAGGGAGAAGTTTAATAACGCCAGGTCGTGCACTATAAGCGATAACTAATTTAAATAGAAATAATAAGAAACACATAAGATGAAGCAAACTTTACTATAGTCCAACTGTACTTGGGTATTCAATTCATAAATAAAGTCAATTTTATTTGATCTTATGCGTTTAAGATTAAGTTCCACCAAGTAGAGGTAGAAGCGATTGAATAATAAAAAACATATCTTTGAGAAGCTATGGTACAGGAACTTGGCGTCATAAGAAATATAATAGCTTAAAGGAGCAAAGGAAAGGCCTTACTGTACAATAGAAAAGATTGCATACTGAGCTATGATCGCATGTGGCTCTGCAATAGCATCAAGTAGTAGTAAAAGTAAGCCGTGTCATCCAAACTCCCATATGAAAATGTTTCCCAAGGAAAGAGAAATAACATATCGCCGGCTCTTTTCGATCGGACGTCGACCGCGGAGTATTTTCTGTAAGCTCCCTCCTGACAACGAAGTTTCCTCGCGGATAAACCCTTCTCTGGGCGTGAAATAGAAGGGGGGCTCGACAAGGGATTCGATGGGAAGATGTTCACCCTATCGGATATCTGTCAACTCCCGAGGAAATCTCGGGGAGGTCATATCAAGGGAAAGAAACACTTTGGCCGAACGGGAAAAATGGTCTCCGTCAAACTGCGACGAGAAAACCATGATTTTTATTTCCGGGAGATAAATGCCCCCCGCGGAGATGCTGCCCTCTTTTTTTGAAATTCTGAAACCCTTCTTCTTTGGTACGCCGATCTAGTACAGCGTTCGAAAGAGTATTTTTAGAACGCTGAGATTCTTCTTAAGGGATAGATCGAAAGTTAATGTATAAAATAGGTACACTAGTATGTGCCGATTTCTAATACAAACCAATAATAATAGTTAGGGAAGAAATTATGACATAAATATATACGCATGTACTCTATCATTCACCAGGTCCATATGCCTTGATACAATGCAACGTCATTTATCTCCTTTCTAGACATTTTACCACACTCTTTATTTATTATTCCCCGGTATTCCGAGAAAACAAGAAATAACACGGCACCTTTTGAGAGCTCAAAAAGTGCGGTGTCCTTTCTTGTTTTCTCGGAATACCGGGGAATGAGAAGAGGAACGCCAACGAAAACGGCTATTGGAGATTTTAAATCTCTAATTACTCAACAGCCATATCCCAACTTTCCTTTCTTTACACCATACTCTGTATGTCACGTAATATCTTAAGCCTAAGTTTATCCCGTCCTTTACCTCACATTCTACATTCAATTTCATTCTTTACCGGTCCGTCTCCTATCAATACTGAACACTTATTTCCTCTGCAAATGCTCGATGACTTCAATTAAAAGTATCTCCTCCCTAACTATTCCTAATACCTCCGTGTTTGTTTTCCTATCAACCCAACTTACTTTTTCCATTTTGCACCATATCCACATTTCGAAGGACGACAATCTTTGGATTTCCTCTTCTCCTAAGGCCCAGGTTTCACACCCAGCCAGCAAAACACTCCGCACCAAGGAATATACCAATCTTTCCCTGATTCTCATATAGAGACCTCTAGTCATCACAATATCCCTTAACTTCACCATAAGTCATTCTCGGCCAAATGCATTCTTTTTCGAACATAATACTCATAAATGAAACTCAATCATCAAAATATAGATAGGCAGGCCATGTGGCTAGAAGAAACGACAACCTTTAATTGTAAGCACATTTCAACTAGGCATGAAGAGATATTACGTAAGTAAAGATAGGTTACATGGTTTTATACTAGTATTAAATAGTAATGTTTGGGGTAACAGCAACGAGAAACTCAGCGTGGGGAGAAATGGAAAAAGTTTGATGCCTAAATCCCGGTGTGCCTGTGTGTATACGAATTGGAGATAAAAGTAGTACAATCATGAGAATCAATCAATAAAAGAAAAACCGCTAAGTGATCAAAACTTCAATCGAACCGGTTTGATTGAGACATGAGTAATGAAAACTCTGTCCGTATCTGATCCATAAGATTCAGGATAAAAGGCATGTCAGGAACTTGAAGAATGAAAGAGAATGAGTGAATGGACGTGTGGAACTTTCAGACGCAAAAGAGTATCGAATTATGGGAATGAATAAATGTTCACTGAAGACACACGTTCATACGTTACAACTAATGCAATCCCAAATCTGGGTACAAACGTCACTTAGCTGATCTTTTCACCTTACATTACGCGTACATAACTTTGAGCAACACGCTATCAACTTGTTTTCATATATTTATTTTTATTGTCAGAGCTACGTACATTTCTTCCTCATCTCGTTATCCTCTCTGCTGGATTTTCTCGTTCTACTTCTCCGTTTAGAAAAATCCACGTTCTTTCCACATGCCTTTTCATTCATCTCGATTCCAGCAATCTTTTCCGTTTTTGCAAACCAACATAAAATACCCAATTCTTTTATTAGTCACTCAGATATATTTTAATTCCACTTTCATTTATTACCAAGTCGGTACATACTCCGGATCTCTTACTACTTAATCTATACTCATTAAATCCATTTAGACTTTACCCAGTTTGCTCATATATTTCTCCAGATACACTCAACTATCGCCGCCAAGTGGGCACGAGGAAAATTCCATATGAATACATTTTTTGCCTCATCCGGACATTCCTCAATCCTCACCTGCTACTCCTCATCACACACCATTCACCACTCTAATTCTTCATGCATGGTCCTTCTGAGATGAGGTTAAAAGAAGGAATTCAAATGAGCAGAATGTAAGATAAAGAGGGAAGATGACTGGACCGATTAAAAATCACGATCACGAAGAAACTAAGGTAAAAAAGAATCTGATTTGGCCAGCACATGACTTTCTCCGTATTTATTGAAAATAGAAGCCTATGCCGGTAATATATAAATAACTCCAAAACAATGAGTGTTACAGGAAAATGTTTCATACAAGCTTTGTAGTAAAAAACATTATCTATAACTTTTGTATGTAGGTATATATACCTAAATTGCATTTTGACAGAGTTATGTATGAAGAAATTCCATTTCTGGATTAACAACAACTTCCGGTTAACCATTATTGGGGAATAACTCCAAAACAATCTGTGTTACGAAAAAATGTTTTCTATAAAAGTTGTAGTAAAATACATTATCTATAACTTTTGTATGTAAATGTATAACCTACGAGTAAAATGTAGCTTGCATACTGCAAGCAGATTGACAACACTAATTTCATAACGGCATTATATCGGAACGGTCCCGGAAAGGAAAAAAGGGATCGAAAATATTCTTAAAATTCGCTTCAATTTAATCGTCTGGCATCGAACCCGGGTCTTTTTGGTGAAATTTCTATGCAGCACATCAGAAGATCATCTTCTCTAAATACGTGTGAAAATTCAAGCAGAAATATTGGCTGCAACTGCCTCAAACGAAGACCTAATTTCACGAATGTTAATAGCTCTCTGGATTCGAACCAAGGACGATATAGGAAAAATAAAATATGTTTTTCAAATGTATCTATAAGTTCTATGTATATGCCGAATTTCAAGTTTTAATATTATTGGGAAGAGGTTCAAAATAATTCTTAAAAATCGGATCAGTTACTGATTGTAGAGACGCCTGGTGTCGAAACCTGGACGTATTGGAAGCTGTAAATGCGCGAAATGACTTGCTAGGACTTGATCTAATTTCATACAAAGTTTGAAGTCGATATCATACCGGGAAGTACCTAAAATGTTTTTCCGTTATCCCCATAAGAAATGCATTGTGGAGTGCAAATGACCCTCTGGGATCGAACCAAGGAACACCAGCGAATATGTAAAATTTGATTATGAAATATATTTATGATTTCTAACCCCATGCCAAATTTCAAGTTTCCATGCATTCGGAAAGGGGTCCAAAAAAAATCTTAAAAATCGCCACAATGCATTTTAAACGACCGATTTTTGCCCCGACCTAGCATCGAACCCAGGATATTATCTGTAAAACTCATTTATGTTTTCGATAGATCATGACCATATATATAGGCTCCTTGAGTTTTGATTCTCTACCTATCCAGAAAGTATTTTTTAAAAATTACCGAAAATCAGGGCAATGCATTTAAACGGGAAAAATCGGGATTTTGGGGCCCTCTGGAATCGAACCCATGACACTGAGGTTCAAAATCGCAATTTCTCTGAAGGTTACACGTTATGGCCAATATGTAGTAAAAATTTCAAGCCATTGACACTAGTGGTTTAGCCAGTGAGTTTGTATCCTCTCTATATATATATATGATATTTCTTAAAATTTGCCTAAATTCCATCGTCTGGCATCGAACCCGGGTCTTTACTGTGAACTTACTATGCAGAACAATAGAACATCACCATCTCTAACGAGATGTGAAAATTCAAGCAGAAATATGGGCTACAACTGCCTCAAAAGACGTTCTAATTTTCACGAATTTAAATGGCTCTCTGGATTCGAACCAAGGACGATCTTGGAAATCTAAAAAATGTTTCTGAAAGTTATTTATGATCTCTATCTATATGCCGAATTTCAAGTTTCTATATAATTGGGAAATGGTTCCAAAAAATTCTTAAAAATCGGATCATTTACTGATTGTAGAGACGCCTGGTGGTAAAACCAGGAAACATTTGTAGCTGTGAATTCACAGTTTGATTAGTAATGACTTGATCTTATCTTATGCAAAGTTTCAAGTAGATATAATATCGGGAAGCACCTAAAATGTGTTTCCGTAATCTCCATAAGAAATGCATTGAGGAATGTAAATGGCCCTCTGGGATCGAACCAAGGACCATAAGGGAATATGTAAAATTTGATTATGAAATATAATTATGATATCTAACGCCATGCCGAATTTCAAGTTTCTATGCCATCGGAAAAGCGTTCAAAAAAAAACTTAAAAATCGCCGCAATGCATTTTAAACGGCCGACTTTTGCCCCGTCCTAGCATCGAACCTAGGATAATATTCGTAGATATCTTTATGGTTTTCTATTGATATGGGGGGCATCTAGTGATCCCTCGAGTTTCTACTCTCTCCTTTTCCGGGAAGTGCCTCAAATAAATTTTCGAAAATCCCCGCCATGTAATCTTATGGGGAAAATCGCGACTTGGGGCCTTCTGGAATCGAACCCATGATACCGAGGATCAAAGTCGCTTTTTTCCTGGGGGTTTCACGTTATGGCCAATACGTGGTAAAAATTTCGAGTCAATGACGCCAGTAGTTTAGCCTGTGAATTAGTATCCTATCTGGGTATCTGGGTATATCATGAGTGAATCCGGAGAAGCATCTATATATAATAGATATTGCCTTCTTACAACGATATTTAAGAAACAAAGTTTTTTTCCTGATAAACCGCAACTTTCGTTTCAGCGATATTCACCAAAAACTAATCAACTTTTGGCATTGTTAGGAAAATTCTAATTATGAATTTTGAAAATGATCGGATAATTGCTTTTTAAGATATAGCGCCCACAAACTTTTTAACCACAGACAGACAGACAGACACACACACAGACGGACATGTTCGGGAAAATAGCTAAAACATGCTCTATGGGCCCCAAAACATCTATTTCAGTCGAAATCTGGAGGTCGAATTTTTTTGCGAATACAATACTTTCTCTATACTACGTACAGGGAGAAAGTAATAAGAACTGAAAAGAAGAAATGTGCTCATTGAGTGAGATCAGTGAAAGAAAGAAGCTAAGGAAAAGGACTGTTATTCTATAAATAGGAGATCCACACATTTGCGGGGGAGGTGTTCCAGAAGGGGTGACAGTGGAAGGACATGGAGGGCTAGAGGTTGACATGTGGTGACAGACGGAGGAAGCCTGCTCCATAGACGGATAACGATTTTTTGTCGCCCAAACGAAAATGTATATATAACGGTACAACTATAGATAGCAGCTACAAAAAAAACAGCAAATGCGATTATGAATTCAAAATTCAACGTGAAAAAAATATCGTGAATTAAATTGAGTGATGCATCATACATTAACTTAACATACAAATACGGGCCAGCCTGTCTCAATTAAGGGAATAAGTACCCTTAAAAAATATATCAACCCCACGAGGTTTTGTTTTAATAATGCGTTATAATTAATGTGAAAATTAATAATGAGTTTTTACAAATGCTTGTAAAAATGCTAATAATAAAATAATGTACATTAAAAATATTCCCGGAGGAAATTGCTAAATAACAATCGGCATATGCAAACAATGCTATACGTAAAATTTTTGTTGGCGAGATGAAAAAGATTACATTACGTGATTCTTTTGTCTAAATCGGATTGACCTCGTCTGAGGAGTCAACAATAATGATGGCCAGGATGAACAAAAATATAGTATTATTTACGCTTCCATGGAATTAATTTTCTTGAATTGATAGAATTCATCAATCATGATCAAAGGAAATCATTTAATGTTTTTATATTTTGATAAAAAAGAAAATTACACGTTATATTAGATACTCTATGGATCTATTGAGCAAATAAGATGCGGATATTTCACGGTGCTAACTGAGATAAGCTCTTCAGGATCACATTTATTTCAGTTTATTTCTACTAATTTACTTAATTTTATCATACTTATTATTTGCTTGTATGCATTATTATAGAGAAAACATTAAACGCATGCTCTACAGCGGGTAGCAAAATGAAATGTTTTCTTTACCGATGTAAAAAACGAACGTGATGAAGTCTAACATAGTTGGTAAGATAAAATATAAATACTAAGATTCCTTCTGATTAAATTTAATTTCTGACGTATTTTATTCGTAATGGGTCTTCCTTCTCTTATATTCACGTTAGATAAGACTTCAGCAATGAATGTCTGAAATGCCTGACTGACAATGAATTTGCTGAAGCCTCTAAGATATGCAATCTCCATCTATTTTAAAATTTATTTCATGGATTCGTCCCGACAAGTATCGGATAGGAAGATTCTTGTTTGAAATCCTTCTCTTTTGTTATAAGTCTGATTTTTTAAGGACATAACATGTAATTTCACCATCATAGAGAAACTAATTACACGAGCTGAAGAGTTGATTATTCTTACATTCTGTTAGTAGTTCGTGTAACCAAACCCTGAACGTTTGGATCAATATAATGTAAGTTCCATTTCGCAAATTATTGATTCGCGAATTCTGATAATTTTGCAATTCACGATATTCACTTTTAGAAGAGCCTTGACGATAAAATGTATCCATAGTGACACATTGTTATAAAGTTCCTGGAAAAAGCTCATTGCTATTCCCAATATTCTATTTTTGCATCACATTGTAGTGAAACTTGTCCTTACTTTTAATTATTACGTAGTTGCAACAATGCTGCGCAACAATATCGTTAGATTAAACTGTAAGGTAAACAGAAGTTGATTCTATCCATAGGTGAAATATAATAATAATAATAAATCGTCTTTATTTGGGCGAGATTGAGACTTAAAAGTCTCTTCTTCCATCTAACCCATCGTCATTAATTATAAAATAAGAAGTAGAAAAAATTAGAAGAATTGGGGATGTAAAAAACCTAAGAGATATAGTAACTAAAAATACAACCGATTTTGAGGATTCTTCCGCATCTTTAGGCGCATTTATATATTTAATACCGTTAGGTTTTTTCTAATTATAACTATCTCTTGCGCGAAGCCTTGACTAAATGAATTTTTCAGCATCAAGTTCACAAACAAGACCTCCATTTAATGTGTTATATATTTTCCCCTTTGTTATCGTGCGTCTGAATCGGAAATCCATCGAGCTAATCTTCGACAGATCCATCGTGGATGTGCGAATGAGAAGCACAACTTGGGCGTAAAAAGGAGAGAGATAGCGGTTCGAAGACGGACGTCCGCTCTAAACTTAGTCCGTCTCGGGCTAAAGACTTCTCTTTCACGGTTCTCTGCAAAAAGCCCTTGTCTGCCGCACCCGCATGCAGCAAGAAACCCAACTCCTCCAACTTATCCACCCTAATGATATCACGACTGCCTTTGACCAACGCCTCCTCCTTATGTGTTTATCTCTCTCTGCAGGGGGCGCCACTGGCTTCTGACGTCCCTCAACGTTCATAAGCTCTCTTAACGTATACATTTCAAAATTGATTTGAGAATTTATCGTTTTTGTCGGAGTCATGCTGACCTGTCGAAAAGTAGAATTGATAAATATTCTTTTGTTATCATTTCCACAAATAAATTGACTTATTCATGTTTCATATATGTTTCATTTATGTCTCATTTATCTATTTTTATTTATTTAATAGATTCTCATGCAATAAATAGTGATGCAACCATTTTAAAATGAATTCAAACCAAAAATATGCAACAAAATTACAGAAGATGCGCATGAAAACTTGAATAGAAACATAACAATTAAAACAAAGTAAAATAAATATTAAAAAATACGCTTCAAGTGGTAAAACTATTTAAATGAAGAATGACTTACATTGAAGCAAATATAGTTTTAAGAATGAGTTACTTCGAAATATGAAATAGCCTGTATGGAAAGAGATCAGAAGGAAGTCTATATAGAAGGAAATATGTAGGAAAATGTAGAAAAGTAGTATGACTAGTTACCCTGGGTGAAACATAATACTTAAATAGCTAAAATAATTTTATAGGATCATTCTGGGGCATTTTTTACAGCGTAGAAGAAAGGAATATCATATTTTACTGAGATTTATTTCAAAGATCTTAAAGAAAGGTATTTCGATATATAAGATGCAGAATTCTTTAAAAGGTCTATCCTCTTTGTTGGAGACACCCTTAGTCCCTGACCAAATATAAATAAACAAAGATGACATTTTGTATTTTAATCCAGCTCTGAGAGTGACTTTCAAATATTAGCATTTAATTTATAAAGATGCGCTAATTCATCCTCTAATATATAAAGCATTTTTGAAGTTGAGACTGGGTGGAACGATATGTTTCAAAGAAATAAATGTTGTGAAATACAGAATTCTGAATTCTATCTCAAGGTTATCGTGGTTGTAGAAGTCGATTTTGCTAGAGATCGTCCTTTAAAAGGTGGTCCAAAAAAGGATGATCGAAAATTCGCAAGTGAATACAGTTTTGATGGCAGCTGAACTTACTGGCTTTATTGTTTCTTCACAAAATTTTAACCATTTACCAAAAACCTTTAAATATGCACCTGTCCATTAAAATTTGATTTCATAAATATAAATTTACACAGAAGTGAAAAATAGTGACATGGCTGGGACTCAAACCCAGGTCTCCTACTTTCCGGACAGGGAATTTGCATCATTTTCATAAATATAAATGGCAAGATACAAGTTCATATCTAAAGATTATATCAGTAATTTAATTAGACATTTATAATAATACATTATTAATATTATAAGTAAGGAATATTTATTAATATTTTATAGCTTTACAACTCACGAATTCTGGCTTGAAAAGATTGGATTCCGTTATAGACACAGAAATAATGTAAATTAAGTTCTTTAATTTTTGACTTTGGGATTCCCTTCTGAGATATGAATGGTGACCCAGTCTTACTCCAAAACTAAAAAACAATATACTCAAAAAAGGAGTACAATAGCTAACGCCATTGAAATATTGATATACTCATAGATTTTAACACCCCCAGCGAGCCTTAAAGAGTGAAAGTCAATATTATTTTCATATTTCGTGGCAGAGTTGCTTAGAATTCTGTTTTTGAGCAGCAAGGAGGATAAATTCCGTTTTGAAGTGGGTTATTGACGACGCTGAGGCAGCTCATCTCCGATGCGTTTGATGTGAAAGACATTGCTTATCACTGCGAATATTCAATACTCGCTGAGGACAGCGTTTCGTTTCCAAGATTATTTGCTGAGGGAGCAGATGGAAACAGACCAATACGTTACGTGGATCGATGCCGTTGACATTGAGAATAGGAACGGTTTCGAGATGTATCCCTGGTGCGAATTAGCTCAATTAATGACATGAGTCGTCTTTGTATCATCATACGTAATATAACAACACCGAGTGTGACCGTGGCCCTGAGGAATGTAGGTGACATTTGAATAAATATTCAGAGGCAGACTGTGTGTTACTCTATGGAGAGGCACGGAAGCTAACCGTAGGTCTCAAGAAACGAGAATGATTTCTGCTGTAATAATACTTTTGAAGCAGGAAAGATACTAACACTGTTGGAAACTTTATCGCCATGCGTTTAAATTGTTAAAAATTTTGAAGTAATTCTGAAATTGATAATCGTTTTAAAAATCATATAATTAACGACTGTATTAAAAAAATGAGAACTGGAACGTCTATAATAATACCTAGACTCAAGTATCTATATAGTACCTAAACTATTCTTTCTCCTCCCAGGTTATCTGTTTAATCCAACGTCTGTGTTTGTATTTTTAAGAGATTTAAGGAAATGGTTCTTTTCAAGTGAAAAACTAGAAAATATTTCGTAAATACACTCTTTCTTGTTTATTATTTTTTCATTATATGGTTTCTATGTAACTATTGTAACATCGTAAATTTTTTGCATTTTCTTTGTTTGGCTACAGGAAAATATTTTGAGGTAACCCCAAGACAGGTTCTTTTTCCTCTGGGGTACCTATATTTTCCTCTTCTCTAGTGTTTTTTATGGTCTACTATATGGCCAAAACATTATACATTGTATGTTGTATCAAATTTGTAAAAGGGTGGAATAAAGTTATTATATTATTATTTTTCATTGTTGAATAAACAATCGAATTCAGGTTTGTCGCACTAACAATTGTATTTTATTTGTTTGATAATCAGCGCATTTCTAATTGTTACATTTTCAATCACACTAAAATTTGTTACATCAACAACGCATTTCAAAATTTTAAATCAAATGAGAAAAGATCTCTGTTTTTCCCGGCGTAGTTGCTGAAGGAATAGTTCTCGGGTCTCCAGCCGGGTGCAGGCTTCGGATAAAAGCGACGTTTCGGCCACATCCTTCGTGGCCATCTTCACTTCGTTCCTGAAGATGGCCACGAAGGATGTTGCCGAAACGTCGCTTTTATCCGAAGCCTGCACCCGGCTGGAGACCCGAGAACTATTCCTTTTAAATCAAATGTTATATCTTGGATTGTTATAATAAAAATTGGAATTAATATGCTTATATCACAATCGTATCTTGAAATACTACATATCATGTCATCTTATGTTGCTATATTGAGGATAAATAAAAGATTCCAACTCAGATTAATTGTTAACATAGAGATTAGAGATTTTAATAGCCGTGGTCTACTGGTATTATATTCTATGCTAATTTAAAACAGTCGTTAAATCAGCCAGAACTGTTTGCAATCAAAAGGTACTTCTAAAATAATGACTATAATGGCGAATCTTTCACGTGTAAAAAAGTAAGAAAGTATTTCGCTCCTTTTAGATTATCCAGAAATTGATTTCATTCTCAAATACCTTGATGTAAGGGCAAAATCAGGTAAACAAAGTCATACTTTATGCTTCTACGTTGCACGGTATAACTCAAATGTAGGTGTGAATTTGTGTATTCCAGTGCTCGGGGAATCACGGTTTGCATGGAAACAGGCATCCGGATAGAATCAACATCTCAAAACATACGAGTTTGGCAACGTCGGGATTTAACATATTGCCAATATTATGTATAACATCCCTTACTCTCGCGCCCGTATTTATCGATAGCGCTCGAGGTGAATTCCGCCATCAATATTTAAAGTCTGCGTATATCCGTCAGGGATAAAAGAACCCCCGCATGAGTAATTCCCCAACTTGGGGAGAGAAAATTCTGGAAGGCGGTTTCATTCCGGGAGATGCGTGATCTATCACGAAGTCTTCGCCCAAATCACGAATCATTCTATTCCGTCATTTTTTCGTGAGTTAATGCCCTTTCCCAGGCCCAATTTTCTCTACCGAAAAGTTTTCTCTTCATAGGTTACTGTGCGGTTTTTGTTTGAAATGTTTTTCGGTATTCTCCTCACGAATTGAAGAAATTTTTTATGTGTTGAATTGTAGAATTTGTTCATCAGTTGGATATTTGAATGAAATAAATTTTTGAAATTGCTGCATTATTTAACTCGTTTACATTATTGAATTTCTGAATTTCTTGAAGATATTGATTTGTATAATTTGTTGGCATTAGAGAATTCTTGATTTGTAGACATTAATAAATTATTGAATGTGTTGACATTATTGAACTATTGGATTTGTTGCTATAACTCTTATTGTTGACTTTGTAGAATCATTGATATTGTTGAAATTTCGTGCTTGATGAATTGTCGAATTTGTTTCGGCAAACGATAAGTCTTTACATATATCCCAAAGTACAATTGAATCCAATAATATCTGTTTCCATTTAATTTGGTGTCCATTGGAGTCACAACAAATAAATATGCATCTCAAATCGTGTCTTACTTCTACTTGTATGAATGGTGCTTTTTGGAATCTATATCGTTATGTTAAACCTAGCGACTGAATAATATCAAATTAAATATCTTTCTTTAGCATACAGTTGAAGTTTGACCCATTAACATTGCAAATAAGTAGAAAAGTGAGAAAGTCAGCGATGTGCAGGTTGGTACCAGGAACTAACATCGACAGCTAGGAAATTTGGATTTGCACCATATACCAACCCAAATTAGGGGTTATGTGTGTCAGACCGTTCCTGTAAGCTATTACTACTGAGATTGGCTAGAAGGGAAAAATTAGTTTCTTCCCAACTATTTCTCTATTTTCGCAGTATTCGATCGGCCTGTGTGATCTTTCTTCCTCCATTTTTTACGTGACCACCTCACACAAAACGGTTCTATAATAGGCCTAATGCTAGCTACTCCTATTTCGCTGCTAATTCTTTTTCCTTCCAACCGTTTCTCTTGTTTACCGCACAGAATTTTCATTTCCGGGTGAATTATTTCCCTACAACTTTCCAGTACTGCACCAAAAGTGTAAGAATTCGCTATTCAAAATCATTTCCTCAATTTTCTCAAATATGCTTCCATTTCAGATGGTCCTCACCGATTGAGATTACCCATTTGCTTATGCATTCCTATTCTATTCTATTCCTAAGAAACACTCGAGGCAAAAAATGATATATTAGAAAGTTTTAAATCAAAATTCACGTATCTTCTCTGGGGCCTTATATTTTGTGGCAGTGAATGCTGACCTTGGGGAAAGTTTTTTAAGCTGATAGACCAAAAGCTGAAGAAGTGCATAAGAAAAAGGATGCCAATTATTTTTTGGAAGTGGTTATATAGAAAGAAAAATGTTAAAATGTTGAAGGGAAAAGTCGAAGACAAACAATTGATCAAAATAATGCAGAAGAGGAAAATTAAGCTGTCCATGGTGATGAACTAATATGTAAAAAAATTATGAGAGTGATATTTTTATTTTTTATTTTTTTTAAAGCTTTTAAGTGGAAAAGAGTCCGGAAGTAAGGGTAAATAGTACATGAGTGTGGGGTCGATTGAGTACAATTGACCAAAGGGAATAATAGAAGATATGGTCTTCATGAGGTAGCGACGAGATGTCTTTTATTAAAATACGAGGGTCATCGGGAAAGTAGTACCCGTTCGTGAAATAAAGACACAAAAGTAAATATTAACAAACATAAAAAATTTTATTTGAAAGAGGATACTTTAAACTACTTCTCAACATAATCTCCAAGCAAATTAAGGCATTTGTCATAACGTGTGACAAGTTTCTGTATTCCTGCTGCATAGTTCTCCGCCGCCAGCTCATTGAGATACAGGGTCACTCCTTCTTTAAGTTCTTCATCGCTGTCAAATCTTTTCCCCGCCAAAAAGTCTTTAAGCTTGTGAAAATTGATGATAAATTGTGACGCGCCGATCGTTCCTCACGAATTCGTCAACTGAGCTCACCAGTTGGTCTGTAATGACAGACGGTCTCCCCGAACGCTCATCGTCGTGTGTGTTCCCCCTCCCCATGTTGAACTTGCGACACCACCGCCGAACAGACGACTCGTCCATTACATTGTCTCCATACACCTCCTTTAATTGGCGATGAATATCACATGGGCGAACGTTTCTTGCATTGAGGAATTTAATCACTGCCCTCACTTCACAACTGGCGGCGTTCTCAATTTTTTTAAACATTGTAAACAATCACAGAAACAACACAGGCAATGCTAGCGTCACGCAACTTGGCTCAGAGAAGGCAGACAAACCACTGAAGCTATCTGACCTTGTCCAGCGGCTACTCGCGTCGTCAGCACTTCATGCGGCACTAACGGGTACTACTTTCCGGATGACCCTCGTAGTACGATATATATAGGATATATTTATATATGTTGTAATACAGATTTATGACGCCATTAGAACGAAACAAATGTAACAAGACCGCATTTCAAAGTGTGGTATCGATGCACACTTTATTTAGATAATCTCTCGAAGAAAAGAGACAAAGGATACATGTGTGCGTGTGAGAGAGAGAGAGTCAGTCGGTAACAGGGCAATCAATCATCCACGGTGCGCTCGTTCGTATTCTTTTGTTATTCCGAAGCTTATGAACGTGAGCTCTCCAATCTTTACTTGATCCACGCACGTCAAACGAGCGCTTTGTTTAATTTCACTCCGTTTTGACTCCGAAAAATGAGGGCTTTGGGAAAAAAAAAGAGGACATCGATTTGAAACCGATCGACACTTGTGAGCACATCTGTTGGTAAACTATATCGAATGATTCAACTTATTCGCAAAAATACAAGAACCGACCGAGTACACTGCTTCTCAGTCGAACTACGTAGAAGATTCTATTCTATAATTTAAAATACTTGACGAAAGGTGACAACGGAGATGGCGATGTATTTATGTATTTTAAAGAGTATTTACACAAAATCACTAACATTTACTATTATGTTCTTATGGAACTGACCTTTTAATCAGATTGCGTTCTTTTGAGATTAAAACTAAGGCAGCAACTTGCTGCCCTTCCAGCTTTCATTGTAAACTTTTCTTTTCCATCTAAAACTTGAAATTATTCAAGGAATTTTATTCCCTCCCTCGTCAGCGAATTGTTTTCTTTGAGGTAGAATTTCATTATGAAAAGGAAATGGAACCTGCAAACGGTAAAACAGAACTTTTAGTGTATTTATTATGGAGAACATTTCGAGTCCTTGGATCGAAACAATGATCGTTAGGGTCGATTTATTTTTTCCTGGGATTCTCACGTTAAAGTCTATACGCTCTACAAATTCCAAGTCAATGACGATTGTGGTTTAGGATATAGTTTTGTGTCTTAAATGTTTCATATATATTCGGAGAAGCGTCAA
The DNA here is from genome assembly GCA_947579665.1 of Sympetrum striolatum. Taxonomy (NCBI): domain Eukaryota; kingdom Metazoa; phylum Arthropoda; class Insecta; order Odonata; family Libellulidae; genus Sympetrum; species Sympetrum striolatum. The sequence goes on along the minus strand of OX388349.1, from coordinate 19,366,800 downwards.
TATAATAGATACAGTATAACAATCATCTCAATACTAGTCGCAGCAAAACAAAATTGGTGCAAGAAAGCATTGTTGTCACATATATGTATGTTGTTCATGAATACCAATTTATAGAGGAATACCTACATTGAGCATACTATCAATGCATATGAATACACAGTGAAATACAGTCACGAGAATCAATTACACATGGTGAAAAATTAGTATGTACATTATGTACGGTAAAGCACACCTACACTCGTAATGTGTGGTTTTAATCTATGTATACGATCATACGAATTAACCGATTTATGTATTTAATATATATGGTATTTCAGGTTTCCTGATATAATTTCACGTATATCAGATTTTTACCATACTTAAATAAATCACCAACGCCTTTACCTACTAATAAAAGAAAGTCTGCAACTTCTTTTTTCCAAATTTACAAATATTTGCATGCATGTATTATTTAAAAAGTAGCACTAGGATTGTATACATCAATGAACTGCTCATTGCCTAGACCAGGATCAGTGAATCTTTTGAGGCAAGCGTGCCATTTATAATGAATGCAAAGAAATTGCGTGCCAATGTGGGGCGAAACCATGGAGGGAGAATTTGATATATATTTTATAATGTCAACAATAGGATTACGATATTGTAATTGGATTAATCAATCGTTAATTACTAATGTACAAAATCTACATCTATTCACTTCCGGGCTTCCAGCCAGCTTTCTTTACCATCATTTAGCTTGTACTATCAGTAGGTTTGCGCAGGTTTTTCACACCCCTCTTCTCTGTGGGTGTTTTCCTGCTGTGGATATTTTTTTCCTAACATATCACCTTAGGTTTTTTTTTACTTCCACTCCTTCTAAAGTTTTCCTCTCTATTTCTATTCACATATACTCAAGTTTTTATGTATATAATACCATTGACGAAAGGTTAGATAGAAGAAGAGACATTTTAGTCTCAATCTCGCCTTTAATGAAGACCTTAATAATAAAAAGTCCTTAATAGGTACGCCACCACTTGCCTACACTATGGAAAATCGACTTTCTTCCAAATTCATCGATCGTCATGCTGACTACATCTTTCCCGAGCACATTCTGAACGGGTAAAACACTCTCCGATTACAACATCACGAAGATCACGCAATCCAATCTTCGCATCTCCCTAAACGCAGCCAATCCATTTGACTCCCAATAACAACTAACTTAGCGTTTTTTTCGGACCCAAGAAGTTTCGGCCGTCGGCCTCTTGATTGATTTTTGATGGATTGATTAATCGCCGCGGATTCTAATTATAGTTGCGCCCAAGTTTCTGAGAAATCAATTAAGGAACGCTGCAAGTTTGAACTTTCCCGTCCGTTCGGTTTTCAAATTCCGAGGCTGTTTTTCTTACCGAGGGTTAGCTTAGCTGGTAGCCTTCTCTAATGAGATCTGTGTGGAAAAATTTTTAGAGATATGAAATAATCAATTAGCGAAATCGATATCGTGACTCTTGCTCCATCCACATAATTCACTTATGGCGTAAAAACTAAACTGTAAGAAATGTATACTTACGGGTAAGATCGTGCATGACATATGCGTACATCATAAGCAATTACATGATTCTCTTCGCAGTAAACAGTTAAATGCATCAGCTATTCAAAACGCTCCTCAAAATTTTGAATGTTTCTTACATCTTTCTTTAAATCCATGCATATTTTTTGTTATATCTATTATACTTGGCACTCCAATTCTCTTCAGCATCTAATCTACATTAACTGCCTATTATTTTCTAGGTAATCTTTTCCCTTTATATACGATCACCGTTTTCTGGTGCACCAAATCTATCAGTAATCTCCCAGAATATGAATTTCTATAATTATAAACCCTGTGCTCATCTGTCGTCTTTAACTTATTTCTCAATGTTCAACTTATTCTTCAATTCCTTTTTCTTAGCGTAGCATAAATTTGTGTTATACATGCAGAATGAGTCTTTATTTTTCCCTCAAAACATTAAAAGTAGGCATACCTAACCTTTCCAGGAAGGCTATGGAAAAAGGAATAGAAAGATACGTCCTCCTTTGACCTCGAATAAAGGGTAAACCTTCCATGTATAAATAATTGAAGTTAATAAAGTAAGCAGAGGGCAAAAACAAGACTTTATTACTTAAAATATAAAAGTATATAACCCATCCTGTTTACTTTCGCATTCAGAAAATTATTTCTCTTGATTATTCGCAACACTCCACTGATTGATCTAACCTCAAATAAATGTATGACTTTAAACAAAAAGTTACAAATAACCCTATAAAACTTAGTAAAAACATTCAAGGGCTGTTTTAACTTCGAGCCAAAGACATATCATGTACGAAATTCGGGGTGACATATCAAAGTATTGACTAAAAAGGGGTCTTAATTTACCGATAAATATCCACTCATGCATTACTAATTTAAATACTCAGGTTAAAAAAAGTTCTTGCATTTGGGTAATAAGGAAAAATAGCCGTCTCTGATGAATTCATACCACTACTTCAGAGAACAATAAATTATTGCGAACGTCTCTTCAAATTCTTCATGAAACCTATGATTTTTACAAATTAATCGTTAAAAATAAATGATTCTAATGAACTTATCAGAAATGTTAACGGTGGAATTTAAAAGATAAATTTTACTTAAAAAATAATATAGCTTTTCTGGACATTTTTAAGTTCTAATCTAAAATAGCAATGCATTGAATTAGTAATTTTTAATTCTGAAATATACATTTTAGCACCAGAGAAAAAATTGACTTTAAAACATAGAAGTGTTTCTTTGGAATATTTCTGTATACTTCATTTGATAAGTCAACGGGGTAATAGTTTTCGCTGTGGTTTTTCTATTCCAGTATTTAAATTTCGTTTGCTCCCATTTAAATTCACAGTCTTCTGGTTTAATCATCATTTCCTATCGATATTACATCATATGCTATAATACACCTTCTCATAATGACCCTTATTACAAAGCAAAATCTTTTAACTTGGACTCTACTGGTTAAGTTTAAAGAAACATCGAACGTTAATGGGGACAAAAGGAGGAGGTCGAGTCAAGTCCTCGAGGTTAAGAGCGTAAAACCAAAATTGAGCTTCCTTTCACAAAGTGGAGGCATATGGATATCGAGGAGTATCCAATGGAGAAGAAAATGGAAAAGAAAAACCTCTGTGATGTGAAGAGAAAGGAAGAGTTCGTGGAAAGGGCCGAATTCCAAGAAAAATAAAATGAAGAGAGAGAGAGAGAGAGGAAAAAATCGAAGATTTAGATGAAAAGGCTGATCGGAGGTGGAACGGGATCAAACGGGGTCTTTTGGACGCGAGGAACGGATCGAAGAGGTAAATACATGGAAGGAACGGACCGAAGATCACATTTCCTATGGAATAAAGAGGAAGTATAGTCACTTATTTACTCATTTGATACTCTGTGCAGAAACGGTACTGAGCTGATTGAGAAACGATTCCATCAATACAAGCATACGTTTTCTCTTTAGTAGTAAGTAAAGCATCAGGTTGGTTCTTCAACATATTTATCACTAGGTATCAAATGACTTTGGAGAGGGAATGAGGCTTACTGGGTAAGATGAGGAGTGAGGTGTTTGGTTTTTACTCTCTATATCGGACCAGAATGCTACTTACTGAATAAATCTCCGAATATGAGCGAGCGAATGTTTCATTCAATTAGAAGTGACCCAGATGAGTATCATCAATTTGTATCATTCATACCTTAGAACCTACAATAGTAACGTTGCCATTAAAAATACTTAAATAAAAGTAAAAACATAGATTCACATGCAAAAAGCGAGTGAAAATTGTGATGAAGAATTCACATGAAGTAAAGAAAATAGAAACAAAAATATTGCAAAACAACATCAAAAATCAAAACGAAATTATCTCAGATTGGTGACAACGAAAGGATCGATGCAAAGGTTGAATATATTTCATCTGTGATTACCAAAATACATTTTAGGAAAAGTATTGATATAAGGTCCAGGGAAAGATACTTGTCACTAGCCAATATTAATAGCATACTTGGAATTATTTTTACAAGACCGAGAAGTGGTAAGATGTTTACAAGCGATCTTTTTGAAAGATATTTTTAATGATTTTTTTTTTCATTTTTTATGCAAATTTCGAAACCAAATTATTTAATTTGCTGTTGCTGAAGCATGAAGGAGATGCTCTGAGCTAAGCAAAACTGTGATAATATAAAAATGGAATAATGGTGCATTGAGCCAGATATTATTTTTTCAATCTAAACGACTAGACATTATGCCCCGAGAGGAATTTATTTGTAACTTAAGTAAAAAATTGACTCTCAAAATGAACACAGTGTATGTTTATCACAACGGAACTAATGGAATAACAGAGAATGTAGATAATGTAACGGTTAGTGAGTAGTGAATACTGTTTTAAATGCCATATAATTGAATGCATTGCTGTTAGGCAGCCATTGCCTTGACTGAGAAGAACTTAAAAGGGAGGAACGGACCAGTGTATTTTTCCATTTCTAAAAGGATCAAGATGTGAAATTATGGAATAGAGCGGACCGGAATTGTAGGGAAGATAAAATGCAAGCGATTTTTATTTTTGTGAAGGAGGAACGGACCTAAATTTGATTATATTGGATGGGAGGAACAGACTTAGGGATGCTTACGTGTTTGAAAGGATCAAGACGTGAATAGAGGAAAGGACCGACATTGTAAGGAAGATAAGCAGCAAGTGATGTTTCTTTTTGTAAGGGAGGAACGGAACAAAATTTAAGTATTTTGGAAGGGAGGAACGGAACGGGGATGGGGCCTTAAGAAGATTTATAAACGGAAGAAACAGGAAATGAGCTGAGATTGGAAAAGCGCGGTGGGTGAGCTGGGATTAGATTACCTCCTTCGGTGATTTCTAGCGAGACACTTTTAGAAAGGAACACAATTTATTTCGCTTCGAAGAAAAGGCGTAGTTTCGGATATCTTGCACGATATGAAAATTTGTGAAATATCATCTGCCGTAAGATAAACCTTGGTTAAACTTGAGCGCTTCAAATTATTGCTCTTAAACCTTCTTTTATAGCCTCGGATCCGCATATTTGTCTCGAACCATATTGAAATAGGATAATCCTATCCCTAAAAATGATAACATAGACAAGATAGCCAAAAAATATAAAACTGCAAATGAGAAATGAGAAGACTCAATTTAATAGAGAAATATTTACATGAGATATACTATAATAATTTACATAGGTAAATGAATCTCATTATAAGTTGTCAATTGAAATTCACGGTTCTGAACAGGATAAGATCCCATAATTACATATCTATCTGAAAAACATCAATCTCCACTTTGCTTCAGAGTCAAATCCTTCCTGTATTATCTATGAAGAGCTTTGGAGAGGGAATGTGGCTTTTTAGGCAATATGAAGAGTGAGGTTGCTTTCCTCACTGAGCGAAAATGCTTGTAGCGGAAGTTCCACATAGGTGCAGCAGAATTCGAAGGTGAAGCAAAATTTTCAAAGTACTTTATATATAGAGTGATCAAAATTAATGCCGAATTTTCAAAGTACTCTATAAGTGATGAAAATATATGCCCTTATTTAGTTTCATTTATACCTCAGTAGTTTACGTGTTACTATAGTCTTGAAAAAACGAGATAAATTGCACTAAAGAAACTTTTACTTATGCTACACCAAATGTATTCATCTTAATTTCAGAATGAATATCATCCTTTTATGCTATTTATTACATACTTGAATAGTTCTAATAGGCTAAAGAATTGCTTTATACATTTAACTTAATTACTAGTAGAATGCTGTTGAAAGTTTAATGTTATATTTTTTGCCGTAGCTACAGTCAGTGTAGCGTACTAATGTAATTTCAAATTAGGCTTTAATCCTGTTCAAAGATACAGAGCAAAGGCATCTGTCATCCCCAGGTAAAGAAATTTTTATCAACCACAGCTTCCCATAGCCCTGAAGAAAAATCTCGTACATATATATGCAATGGTCAAAGCCAAAAGTTGCCTGATGACATAACAGATCCTGAGAAGGATAGGACTGATTGTCTGTCACTGATTTGCTACTGACATTTTATTGATATCAAAGTATTTATTTGTGGGATATCATCAAGTAAATTTCGCCTTTATAGTATGTATTATTTAAGCAGAGATGCGAATTCATTAATTAATCTTTTGAGTTCAATGAATATAGTATTCAAATAGTAAAGGACAGTCCGTAATCAATATTAAAGAATTATTGAACATGAGTACAATAAAGATAAATCAGTTTATCACTTTGTCATAACCTAAGGTCAATTATGCAATAGGAAATTAATAAAGGACACTTCGGTGACAACTGCTCGTGATCTAAATTTAGAGAAAATATATATTAAAAAATAAATAAATATCTTGTTAACCTTTTCATCAGAAGCCCTTTAGATACAGGAATGCAAGAAATTTAATAAATATGTGATGCTAAAATTATAGCTGGTGTACGATGCAAATTATATTACATATTTTAATAATTGAACATGATAATGTAATCTGTGATACAAATTACACAGGAAATAATTAAAGTACTATCCTAAGACCAATGATAACGAGCGAAGAGTTTGAAAGAAAATATCTAATAGTAAAATGGGAAGAATGTGCAATGCGAAAAAATAAAGGTGCTGTATAAAGAATATATTTCATACAAAAACGTGAGGAACGAGCTATCTTTTTTCGCATACAAACGAAAATATTATTTTCCTAATTGGAATAGATATTTGGTTGCTCAGCGTAATGAAGCGAGCAAACAGAGTAGGTTTTAAATGTACCTTTCCCCCAAAGTATTTTTAGAGTATATTTCCAGTATAAATTAATGAGTTGGCCGTACAGTTCATCACTGACAGCTCCATGTGAAGAGGAAGTAGAATTTTTGATTTGCTTTTTAATAGACACGGCAAATGGAATCGGCAAAAAGGATTCATGTATACCAAAAACAGACACTACTTACTAAATATTCTATTAAAATATTTTTAATGTGTCAAAATAAAATTTTAAATCATCAGTTCTATAATATTATATGATAGAGACTCGATTAAAATATTAATAGGGATAAATCACATCGACATAGAGGTGTAAACAAAGGAAAATTCGGCTTAGATAATAAACGCCAAGTTCTCTTATTGGATTAAACCTTTGGAGGCAAGGAGCGAGGCAACAATACGTAAATTCAATACGCATTCATTAAATAATTATTGGAGCGGTCGCAACAATGGAATTAGTTCGGAAACAAACTGATGAATATTTTATTCCGTTGATTTGAGAGAAACTTTTCCGCGATAGCTTTTCACGTATTTGTCTGGATTTTCACAAAGAGGAATTTATTCGAGATCGGAAGCAGGGATCTTCATTATAGGCGATCCATTTTAGCTTATGGATTCTTATCAAATGAACATACGATTTGAAAGAGGGATGGACAACAAAGGAGAAGGCGAATTATAGCGCTAGCATTCTATACAATCATTTATAGCAATCTTCTGCCAAAATAATAGTTTCTGGGTCTTTGCATTAATTAAGAAACAATCTTGAAGTCAATAAATTGTTTGCTTAATCCCAAATTAAGGCGGAACGATCCTTTTTATTATTTTTAATTTGTTTTAAGTGAAATATTACAGCTGAATGCCTCATATACTCCTAAATTACTAACCTAATATATCACTTCAACGTTTTATGCCATATACAGTTTTAAATGTATAAACGTTTATGTTAAAGGTGATATGAAAGTATGACCAAACCTTAAATGGCAACGTCCTTTAGAGGTTATCTAACTAACCCTGCCGTTGTTATTGGTTCAAAACGTTCCTCAATACATTCATTTTGTTTAAGGAATAGCAACTGTTACGTCCAACTCATCAGAATTTCAGAGGCAATGAAAATTAAAACCAAACGGTAAGTCTAGGTGGTAATATTTTTCTTTCACATTGAAATTAATTATTAAAGTTTTAAATTTGTCGATATTAATTTCGACTTATTTCATCAAAAATTTCGTCTAGGCTGATTAAATTACTAATTTTAAGATAAATTATTGTTTAATTCTATTTATTTCTGTTTTATTACTATATAAAATTTTAAATCAAATTATTCTTAAGTCTTTGGTTGGATAAATCATGATGTTAAACTTAATAAATTATAGTAATATTTAATTGTAGATCTTGCTTCTTTTAACCACTAATTTTAACTTATTTTCAAAAAGTAAAAGAAAGAAAATACTACTTAATTGATGAAACCGATGGGAAGACGAAAAAAAAAAAATCACCCCAAGTATCTTAAATATATAAATAGCTCTTTTTAATTACCTACGTTACTGGTGTGTCCTGAACTTCAATGGATTAGTATTAGGTCATTTTTAAACTGAACACATTTCCTATTTTAATCGAAAAAATCCATATTTTAGGCAAATTGAGATGCGATATTGATGTTAGTTAGAACGATATGCGCCATTCAGGACACAAACCCCCCTTTCTTGTATTCACCCTTTGACGACAGCCTCACTTTCTTATCGCATTAAGCCTGCTCTAGTCTCAAAGCCCTGCAGCTGAATTTCTCAATACTCTAAGTTATTAGATACTTATTACTGATGTACGACAGTTTCTCTCGGCTTTATTCTAGTTAGAAATAATCCCAGACGCTATAAAGACTGCGGCTCTTTCGTAACGTCTCTCCTCTTCATAAAATAATTTTCGTCCACACATGTTCCTCATACAATCAAATCCAACTGCAAGAGATGTATCCATTTGTATCCCTTAGGAAAAAACTCAACTTTAACTGCCGACAAAGACGGCGGGCACATTCAAACGCCCATTGAGCCCGCGCAGCTCTAATCCTTTTCGGTCCATATTAACGTCTCCCGAATTAGCTGAGTATTTACAGTTTTCACGTCTGAACGCAATTTAGAAGGCGGGCGGTTGTTTGGAGACGGTCTTTTAAAGTGCGCAGATGCGTTTAAGACGCAAGCTGCAGATGTTTGGGGATGCCGGCACGCCCTCAGCATCCCCAAGAGACGTTTGGAATACCGGAACTGCCCCCTGGAACGTGCTGGGGAGGAAGTTGCCTCTTGGAAGAGAAAGGCAGACGTCACTTCCGATGAATCCCATTTAGGATTACTGTTGGGAGGATACAACAGATTTTTAGGAGGAAGTAAGGAAAACGTCGATTGCTAAATCCCGCTTTGGAATAATAGGAAGATCTTTACAACTTTGTTAGCGCTGTGGGGTCTGTGATACCCAACAGTATATCTGTTTATTTTTTCCACCAAACATTCACGTACTAGAAGAACTTAGATTTGATTAGTGCTCATTTATAATTAACATAAGGTATTTAACGGTTATTACGGTTATATATACGGTTTACGGTTATATTTAACTTGTAATAAGAATAACTATTATATTATATATTAAACTGAATAAATTAATACTTATTGTGGAAATTACGAATTTTTTCCTTTCAACCTATGAGGGAATTGTTTATTTTTAATATCGCGATGGATAGTCGTAGGTATTTTTCAAGAGGAGGGAAGGTGGAAAGGTTGTTTTCTGGAAGAGGATAGATAGATAAACGCTTAGGAGTAGGAATTCTGGAGGAGTCCGAATAAACAGGGAGCTTCCGTTTCGGGAAGAAAGGGCAGTGCGTAAATCTCGGAAGAGGAAGATAAGGCAGGAAATTGAAAGAAAGGGAGGAAATGAAATGTTTAAAACTGGAAAGGAGAGATATTGCAAATCTACCACTACATTTACATACTACTACACATGCTGCATGATTTGATATTCCTGAAGACCCAAGTTAGGAAAAGATATCTTTGTATACATCATGGCAGGCTATCTTTAGTGTTGGCCCATTTTAAAGAATACGGTGAACATTAATCGAAGATCAGGAAGCAATTGTCTCAAGATTGAAGAGTATTTTGGGGTAATGTTAGATATATTCGTTTACTATTGTAGTTTTTTCTGTTTCTGATTTTTTATTATTAATTTGTAATTTAGTTATAGTACAATTGCTTTTGTCTGAAGAAGAGACTTTTTAGTCTCAATCTCGCCTTTAATAAAGACATTAATAATAATAATATTAATACTGATAAGGATGGGTACACAATATGTAATAATAAAAATATATATCAACGGTTCAAAAAATGACGTATTTCTATGTAATAATTTTTCCAACATTACACATTACTATAACAATGGCACACCTTCATGAATTTAAATTGATCTTATTCCTTCAATTATTGATTAAAGTTAAACACTGATGTTTAATGAGGTCGTATATAGGAGAGATTGTTATAGGAAAACTGAGAATAGGTGTTTAAATACACAAAGGATGATTTGCTAAATTAAAGGGACGCATCTGGATGAAAGAATAGAATAAATGCAAAGAAGGATACAAGGACTATCATCGAAATAATTATCCTGAATACAGATTGAAACTTCAGTTACTCTACCAATAACTAGGAGAAAGGAATAAGGCTTACTTAGCTGGATGAGGAGTTAGGTAGTTTGCCGTACACAAGTACAGGAGGGATTCAATCACAAGTAACCAATAAAACAGTAACTTGGGTGTTTAAAATGGGCGTGAGAGTAATTCTATATTTTATTCATAAATACATATGAAGGTATACATGAAGATATATCCTAAATAAAGTGAAAGAAGAAAGAAGGATAGTGATGGAAATAAGAAAAAGGAAAGCTAACTGGTTAGGTCACATAATTAGAGGGAATAGCGTACTGTAAGTGGCATTAGAAAGCTCAGTGGAAGGAATAAGAGAGGAAGAAGAAGAATAAAGATGGTGGAAGAGGTTAAAATAAAGAATTATAGAGAGACTAAGGAGAAAGCTATGGACAGAGGGGAATGGAGACGGCAGTGGCGTACGGGATCTGCTTCTGGGCAGAACGCCACATGATGATGATGACATGAAGATATATATAATATTATTGGGTATGTAAGAACACCTTTCTTAGATAGTAATAGGCAAAAGTAATGAGTAAATGACTTTGGATTTTCCACCCCTGCCACTCGCAAACAGATAGCAAGGTATATTTACTACATGTATATTGCTATTTAATGATATTGAAATGGGGATAGCGAGAAGTTCGAATGATTAAAGCTCCAATAACCGAAACAGACTTGCGCTGAGATAACTAAATACAGATAGCGATATGTTATCCGCCAGAAATCTTTCCATAAAGGAAGAACAAAATTGTTTTACGTATCGCATTTTATCCGATAAAGAATTGAAGGAGGAATATCAAACAGATGAGGTGGAATTCAATAAGTGCGAAAGAACAACACGGAAGGCCATCATCCGAAAGGAACAAGTATCGAGCACACGGATCCGATGATAAACGCGGAGAAGAGAGAAGATAACAAAGAGGGACCAAACTCAATCCGGAGGAATCCGAGGGTTATATAGAAAAGAGAATATCGCTGTTTCTTCCCCGGCGAGAATCGCATCTGAGGAAAGAAGATAGAAATCGTTTGGGGAGGCGGAGATGTTTCCAGCACGAAAGGGGAGGCGCCAACAGATTCGCATAATGATTTTTCGCAATGTATTCGCGCGTCGTGAATTTTTCTGCGAAAAAAGAGAGATGGAAGGATGTAATAAAGCACCGCTGCTTGCGTTCCTTTTCTCGGGAGTGATGATAATTCGCCTTGTTTACGTTCTGCTTGGAATGATTCCTTAAAGGGATTGGGCAACGCTTGTATATGACACCACTTCTTGGCCTTTAAATGATATGTGTATTGATGGTGGGAAACGCACCTAATGTAGTTGTGTTGTCTTACGGAAAAGAAATTTACGTAATTGTTGACTATATATTTCTCAATTCTTGACTTTAAATTTCTTCATTGTTGACCGCTCAAATTCTAATTGCATCGCAACAATGCCGGTGTCAACAATATTTTTACTTATTACTACATAGTAAATGTATGCGTAAGTAAAGACCGAGGGGAGCTTCTCCCAATTAACTTTAATCTATTAGTATTTGTTATGATAAAAACTTCAATAAAATCTGCGAAGTTTTTGTTCTATTCCTCTACCACCATGAAGTCAAATACTATCTTTCAACTCAAGTTAATGTTTATTTTCTAACCATCATTACTCTATGATAATAACTTTCCAATTCGGAGCCACATGTCTGAAAATAATCAATCATGCTGACCTGTTCCACTTATCTAAACCACATTCAATGGATCATTTAATAGAAATAGAAGAAATATTTAAAACCTGAGGTGTATGCGGTCGAGAAAAACATTAATGTTATTTTCAAATCATTTAAACATCTGAGGGCATACAAAAGGATGTTGAAAATAGTTTCTCCTAAAAACGATTATCGTCTTTCACAGTATGATATTTTACCATCTTATAGTCGAAAACGTTATGTTAAGATCGATAAGGATTTTAATGACAAGACAATAGCAACAAAACTAGAGACAGCAGTTCTCTGGTTTCCGATTATTTTAATATTGTCAAACTTGGGGCGTAGTACTCTATAATTCGTTCGCTACATATTGCCAACGATTATCTAACGTACTTAGAGGTTTAAAATTGCCAATAGCCGTCTTTGTCGGCGTTCCTCACCTCTGTTGCCGGTATTTGGAGAATACAGGAAGGCTTGGATCGCTGATCCTTTCAGGAAGGAAAGAAACTTAATGCAGAATACATGCAGTTGGCCAAATCACTCACGATCATTGCTATCTACTAGATATCAGTTAAAAGAAGAAAACATGCCTATTTTCTAATATCTTTTAGACACTCAAACGTTATTGAAGTTCATACCTAAAAGATCAATAACTTCCAAAAACAAAATGAATAACAAGTTTCGAGTTGCGAAATATCGTGGGAGAAGAGATGAATAACAAACATCTGGACGGAATAAAATTAAGTTAATAAACAAATTCGTCCCTTGATGTTTATTTTGCGAGTGACACTCTGATTTTTCGGCAGGGAAATACACGAGGGAGCAAATTAAGAGAAAGGGACAAAACAAAGGAGGAGAGGAAATCGAATAAAGTAAAAAATATGAAAATCGAAGAGCGCTGTTCTACGCAAGAGTCGTTATTTCATATAGAGAAACCTCTGATTCAATAACAAAAAAGGTTTACGAGGGAATGAAAAAACACGAATATGAAGAGAAAGGTGGAAAATGGGAGAATATATATAAATATTCCGGAAAAAAGACCATATTCGCAAAACCCGAACCAAGGGTCACAGAGAAGATGTGGAAACATTCTCTCGCGTAAATTGAAAGTAGCCCTTATCGCATCTTGATGAAAAGAACATTTTTAGTTTGCCTTTTGGTCTGGGGAATAGGTAAATGTATTTTAAATTTCCTTTCGTCTGGCTGGTCTATGATTACGTTGTATGAAATCTACTTTCTGGTTGCTTTGTCCGCCACTTTACAGCATGGAAGGTAACTAATGAGAAGATATTAGAAAAATTATTTGACATGTATGATACCTTCGGCGTGGAAAAAATCGAAGATAAAAGGTTATTGATTTTATATTTGAAATTGTTAACAAAAGAAAAGCAGGAGAAATTAACCTGAGTGAACCTAAAGTTAGTCCACAGAAGAGAAAGAACAGAGAAGGGGATTGGAAGGATTTTAAAAGTAATGTTCAATGCATGATAGAGGAAAAGAATGCAACATTTAGACCACGGGTGGAAAGAATCATTTAACCTGAATTAACTAGTTTTTATGTATCTACTGAAAATTGAATTGAATTTAAAGGGAGTTTGTTTTGGTTTTGACTCTTTGGTGGTTTCAATCAAACAACTTTGAATACCAGATTTGCGACAGAGTTAGAATTAAATTTGAAATTTACCTTTTACTTATAAGATAACTGAATGCCTTTGTTTATTATTTTATTCGCTGCGCTTTTCTTACGATAGATTTTTATGGATTGTATATGGTTATGTAATTATTGTTATGTATTATAATTATTTTTTGTTTTCCATTTCTAAGTAGTTTTAAATCTTAAAATGTAATAAAAAATTAAAAAAGATAGTTTAATAATTAGTCTAACCGACCATCAAATAAAGTCACAATTTCGCCAAATAAAGTCCCTTGTGTGTATGTATGTTTGTATCAACCGGAATATTAGAGATTTAGAGAAGTCTTTCAGAAAAATTAAATCCAGCATAACTTCTATCCTTGGACATTTTAACGGAATACAAATTATTCTATGAAATGCTATTTGATTCTTCTTAATGACTGGCGAAGTTCGATCATAGTTCAAATTATGGTCCTCTAGTTATAGGCGAGCCTTGATGGTACACACTAACAAACTTTCAAACTCTCGCATTAGATTAACCTACTCGATTATCAACAGAGCAAGGACAGAGCCGAATAGCAGTAAAGCGAGGGCATTATCCGTGCATAGACCAAGTAAACAGACGTAAAACCGCTGCGCAACGTGCTTTAAACCGCTCACGATCACGAGTGGTGTGGAAAGAAGGCCAATCCTCTGAAACACCAATTTTCGCAAGCAAAACCAATAGCCGAGGTCTAGCAGACATTTGCCTTTCATCAGAGCTAATGGATTGAGCCGGAAATAAAAGTTTACCGCCCTCCATCTTGTTGATTGCCGGGGCAACGTCACGCGCCCGAGTTCTTTATTTGCCAAAAAGGCAAGCAAAACCTCCGGAATTTTAATAGCGGGTTCCTTACATTATCTGCAGCCATCGGATCTTCTGTTTGATGATCTCTAACGTCAGTTTTAAGTCGATTTTCCGAAGAGCGCAAACAGACTTCAGCACAGAAAGACTAACTGTTGATCATCCGCCCCAATTACTCTCCACTAATTCTTAAAAACACGGGTATTACTAAAAAATACAGAGTAGAATGAATGGAGAAAAGAATCTTTACTATAAGGATATGGAAATAAAAAAACCGCGAATGTGAACACCGGATTTCGAGAATTCAGGCTCTCGATAAACGATTTACCGGTTAACCGAGAATAAATTCTTCTAAAATTATAAGGAACGGTTTTTGTTTGTTAATGCAAAACTACTCTCTCGCGATATATGTCTATAAGTTTAATATTGCAAATATATAGTTCACAATAACTCATTCAAGATAACAGTAGTTATAAAATCTACAGTAGCATTGCTTCTGATCCAACTTAATGAATATAACATAAATTATAATTAAGCTTTTATGCAACACTGTCATGTTCACGGGTGCAATGATAGGATAGGTAAAAAAGATGCTATAGAACAATGGCATTTTTTCTAGTAACTCTATTTTGAATACTGATAAAAACAGTTTTTTATATGATCATGTTGTAGGTTTTATATTTCCTCTATTATGAATCCAGCTCAAAGGAAAAGGGGATAGTAAACGACCTCACTCATCATTTCGCCTCCTTTCTCTTTAAAGCTACTGTTAGCGAAAGAGGGGATGAGGGTTCAAATGGCCTATAATTAGATTATAGGCAAATTTCATTGATCATTTTTCCATTCAAAGTATGTTAATCATAAATATATGCCTCAATTTCTACATTGATTAGCGTAGTTCAGCTTTGTGATTTCAATCAATGCACTCACAGTATTTTATTCACTCCGAAAAAATTAAAAAAACAAAGGGTAAATGATCCTAAGCCATTGCTAAAAGTCTACTCAATTCAATCTAGAAAAGAAAGTAAATGAACAGCATCAAAGGAAATAAAAGTCGAAAGGGCATTAATAGACATCCGTAGATATCAAAAAGCAGAAGAAAGGGCTAGCAGAGGACGACCTAAATTAATAATTTTTCTCTATCAGTGACATCGCAATGAACCTCGTGACTAGTGACCGGTAATATGGGTAACGCAAAAAGGAATATGCAATTCATTCGTCAATGTTCCAAGTACAAAGAAATGCCCTACATTTTTAAAGTATCTTTAAATTTTTGCTTTCCGTAATAAAATACCACAAAATCAAGGCTTCCATAACCAATAGAATTATGAACATTTTATTAGTAAAACATAAAAATTATGGATCATTAAAGTGGTATACTCAGACGTTATAGAAAGTACTGTCAGCCGCTAAGATATATGAAATTCTCAAATTGTCGGAAAAATATGGCAAAAGAACATTAGAAAATATATCGTATATAATTGTTTCAAAGATATCGTAAAAAAATGTTCAATTTGCTTCATATTGTTTATCTTGTATTAATATCACTTCCAGTAATACCTTGATCGGCTTAAAAAGGCGTAAATAAGTTAATAATGTAATACTGTAAATAAGTTAATAATGCAATAATAATAATACTCTTTCTTCAATTAATAACATAGGATATCTTCTGTTTGATATGTTTTTTATTATAGAAAAAATTTTACACTAATATCTAATCACTTGCACTACATCACTACATTTTGGAATGATAAAACGTAATTAAAATTATCATAAATCTGTGAACGAATAAACGTATGATGAAATGAGGAAAGAGTCACAAATTACTCCAACCACCATTAAAAATGAGAACAACCGATGACCTATTTCACAGCCATCAGCAGAAACTTCAGGATAGGATATAATAAACTGTGTATTAAATTGGCGAATGAAGCAAATAATAGGCTGGTTTAAGTCTCTTCGATTTTTATTTGCGAGCAATTAATTATACTCCATTTGTTTAATTTCACGATATTTTAATCCCTCAAAGCTCCTCTTTTGTGCCTTCAATAATGTGTAAGCTTTAATTACGTACGTCTATATATTCAAAATGTATATTTTTATTCCTGGATATATTTAGAATAATCACGAAATGCATGAAAATAACAATCAAGAATGTTAAGATAGCTATCAATTAAATATTCGGCATTAAATTCTGGGGAAATTAGCTTCAATACTATTTTATCTGGTTGAAGTGAAATTTTCTGTTGATTAATAAATGGCAACAATGGTGGTACCCATTGAGGATTATAAAGGATACAGTGAATAATTAAATTAATTGCGTATTGTTGTTTAACCCCTTATTGCAATAACGATACTTGTGAAATTCCACAGTAGATATTTTACAGGTTATATTTCCAAGCTAACTGACAATGAGATGAACGCTAACCTAATTAATGGAATTTTGTTAAGAACAGCTTAATTGCATTTAATTATTTTCGTATTTTTGAGAGAATTCGGATCAAAAAGTGAAATAATAGAGTACAGTGGATTACACACCGATCAAAGAGAGAGTAAATATTTATTTATAATATATACTGTAATCACCATCGCCATGTGCGATAAAAGTGATTCAATTTACTTTCCGTTAGAATATTAGACACAGCTCATCCATCGTTCCAATTCAGAATTTCTTCCTTTTATAAAATGTAATATGGTGAGAACAGAGTCATTAAAATTTAACGGATGTTTTAATAGTCATTTTCAAACATTTTGATGAGCTAAACTAGCGAAACATTAAAATAGTTTTAACTAAGTAGATAAAACATCGATTCTTAATCAAAGCTTGGAAATTTGGTAAATTTTCCCAAATTGCTCCATTAGCTAATATTGAAAGTATAGTTCTCATCGCCAGATGAGTAGTACATAAGACGTGATAGTTAAGTATAAATGGACAATAATTAAGAAATAGAGAAGTGATTGAATATATATATATATAGACTATGGTAGATATTTAAGGCATTGGATTTAGCATTATAGTTCTTATAAGTAACTATTATACACTATAATATTAAAATATATATTTAAACTCCTATGCCTTAATTGATAAAATACTACACGGTAAAAGACATAAGCGGTAGCAAGAAAAATCTAAACAAAAGCAAATTCCTCTCAAAACCTTAGCATCACTTTTGACGTTGACGTTAAGCAGATAAGCGTTTTAATGAGAAAAGAAGAAAAGCGCTGGAGTATACACCGTACTTTAAAAATTAGGTTTCCTCGCGAGTCCCGCAGGGTTCGTCATTGGGACCGCAGGAATGCAGCATGCAGCCGTCACACCCTCGTAAAACGATGCCACACAGTCCCAGGATTAACCGAGGCCTCCCTTTGCCCAACTTTTTAAAGATTCATCTTCGGTCGCCTGAATTATGTCCGCTCTGCGTCTACCCCATCGCTTCAAAAGCGCCCCCCTCCCCTTTTCTTCTTTCTGGGCTTAATATATGGCGACGGCCGACCGTGTGGGCGCCGTTGCGGATCCACAAGACCCGGGTTCGACGCTTTTGCGGGGCGGATCGATTTCGGGTTAATTTGGCCCATCTGCATTTCTCAGCTCCTCTTTGTCGTGCCGCGATACAAGACGTGTCTGTATGATTCAGTCCTTGATCACGATAAATATAAAAGTGCGGCGCGGCCGAACACAGAGATTACGTTGAGCTGTACGCGCTCACAAATCAGAAGGGCACAGGCAGATTATGGAAAAGACAGTTGGAGACCACCCCGAAAGCCGTAATTACGTACAAGTTTGTTGTTGTGAATTCTCTTGTAGTTCAATTTAATTTGATTTCTTTCTGTGTTGAGTCATTTTTTAAAAATGTATCTAAAATTCTGTGTTTTCTTTTCCGTTGTGTCTTAATTTTCCCCAAATTTTATTTTAATTTTCTTTAAATTTTGCATGCATTTTCGCTCGCTTTTTCTGGTTGTTTTTTCCTTGCTATGGCATATTTTTTCGTAATTGGAAAGTTAGGTTTTTCGACTCGGGAAGTAATTCTTTTCTTTGCAATTTTTCACGCTATCTTTTTTTCATTTAATCAGTATAGGTGATAGATTTATTCACTGATCTCAATCTCGCCTAAGAAAGGACGAATTTTCTTATCCTTTTAAATAAAAAAATACTATAAATTAATCATTACCCGCTTAAAATGGTACCTTATCAAATATATTATTTAAAGACTAAAAATAAAACAAATTCTGTGACACATGATTACAAAAGTCATAATTGTTAAAAAATATGAAAGAATAATATTCATAAATCGTTAAAATTGATAAAAAAGGAAAGATTTTCGTATAAAGCTGGTAAATATTGTAGTAGATTCCCTTGGTCTAGGAAATTTCAGTTGGAAGTGAAATAATTAACAATGAGAATTTCTCAGTTTTTATTAAATATGCAATCAGGAAAATTTATTACGATGTACCTTAAAGGTATTTAATGATTTCAAAAAATCCTCCAATGTATTTATAAGTTACACGGAACTCATATTACACAGAAGTTTAAAGCCAAAAATTTGGGAATCGATCGTGGGTATGTAATTTATTAATTATGTATATTATAAATTTGTCTCTATAGAAAAAATGTATGGAAAAAGTCATCAAACTGATGCAAATCGCAGGAAGCTAACATCTGCTTTTAAACGCAAAAGCTCATTCATCCAAATAATGTCCGGTTGTGTCGTCGATAAATGGAGTGTAAAATACAAATTACAGGATTAATTCAGAGCACACTGGACAGTCTGGCATCGATTGATTGCTTCGCGTATGACGACAATGTTTTCAAGCGGATGCTCTGTTCTTTTGAAAACATTGTTGGCGACAATGAAACGCCGTTTAACAATGGACCAGAAGCGAAACATTATTTGTTTATACATAGTTGCGACAAATCTAAGCTATTGTTAAGAGTATGTGAGCCATCGAGTGTCCATTCCTAAAGGAAATAGGACAAATTGAATTGGAGCGTGTTTAATCTGTCGAAGCATATTAATATATTCCATTTGTAATTCATCGGACGTATTGCTGAGTGTTATCAGATATATTGTGGTATTTGGGAAAGCTTTTTTGATCGTTTGATCAGCAAATATAACTTCTCTCTTCGAAAAAAACAGGTTGCGTTATTCTTGAAGCAGATGTTTTAGTCCATGAAGAGATTCGCTATCAAAAACGTTTTCGTATTTCTTGTATCTTTTTCTCGATTTATCTATATAATAAGGACCGTTTCAAATTTTATATGATAGCAAATTTCAGCTAAATTTGTTGAACTCGAATTTTCTAAGTTTTAAAGGCTCCTAAAGGCTTCACTCTTAGCAGTGTCGGGCTCTACCACAGATAGTTCGTAACGGCAAGAATGACGGAATTCCGTTAGAAAATCATGTAAAAATCCTTTTCTTATTTAATGCAAGATTAATTTATTTTACAAAATCAAATTAAAAATAATTATTCTTTGAGTTTGATAAAGTTACTAAAAGAAGGAATATTGGATCAAGTTTTTCATCATTCCTAGTACGTTAGATTCGAAATAGCCATAACTCAATAAACTACTCGGACTTTTGGAAATATTTGTGTTTTCAAAAATCTGTTACCTTGTCAACTAACGATTTTGCTGAAGCCTATTCCCATAAGAATAGCAGAAAAATATTTGCTCATAAAGAATTAATGACGGAAAGATCCCCTCAACAAGTGTATTTATTGCAAATTCAAAAAAAGCACGATTAATGAATTTTTTTTTTTCAAATTTTCATTAAAATGTAACCCATTTTTTGTACATTTAATGAATCAGCAACAATTTTCAAAACTCCACCAGTATTCAACAATCCATCAAGCGAATAATATCTCATTAGCTCATTAATAACGTGAATAAGTAATGTGATAACGACATTATTACAATTCGATTCAGAATACGTTTCATCATTGTTGCCTGTGAGGGTTCGCGATTATTAAATATTCCATTTCAATCGTTCAATTGTTAATTATATCCATATTTAAAGCAGAGAGAGCAGCTCCTACTGCAGCGACTGTAGCTCTCCCCCCTCCCCTTATCCCCTTGGCAACTGCGAATTCTTTTGATTCTCAATTCTCTGTGATCCGCCAGAAAGATTCAAGCAAACACAGACGCACCGGAAATATGAAAAAGTCTAAAATCGGCCGATGGGAGAAGTGCTCTGAAAAAGTGTCCGGTGTACGAGTGTTTTTCCTTCTTGGCGAGAAGAAAGGAACCGGGGAACGTATTTTTAAATCAGTGTTTGCTAGAAAATCGACCTTACGGAGGGCCAACGTATTTTTAATCTGCAAGTATTTTTTGAAGGTGACCGAGACAGGTGAAGGCTTAAAAAGAGCTTTGCGCGGGGAAAGGGAGTCTGCAAGGATCGCTTGCCAAATGCTCAACCCAGACACACTATTACGGTATTATAAATAAACTTAATAGATTACTTCCTGTCAAAGGTACTAAAATCTAATTAATTTTCAACGTTTAATTACTCGGGTATATCCTTTACTAAAAACGTACTCATGTGATGATCATTTTAGAAAAACGTAGTACTTGTTCCTTACGATTTGACACGCATTAATCTTTCCATTAATCAATGAAACGCTAAGTATGGGTGGGGTATATGGTTCAAGAAGCTGGGTTACTATTTCTCTACGTTACCTTCATTCATAAATCGTCTTTGCATCGATTTACTTTTTATAGAAATGCAGTTTATTGAATTGTGTCAACAATGTTGCGTTTTTTATAGAACCTTGGTTTACAACAGTGTGCTTGTATTGTTGCATTAAATGTAGCAATATCATTTGTAACAACTCCTCTGCATTGTTAGATTTATTGTAGCAACTCAGATACCAACAATAGGACTGCATTGTGAAGCACATTTGTTGATAAACAACTCATATTTATTGCTACATTATTACAGCTAACCAGCTTATAATCACGTGCTTGTTTTAATTGCTGTAATGGGGATAGCTCTCCTAAATTCTCAACCATACCTACATTGTTGTTTTGATTGTTCATTTATGAACTGCATATTATTGCCACAATTTGACTAAAGCTTTGTAGTTTACCAGAGCATCAAATGTGTTCCACAGCAGATCATCTACTCAAGAGAATCATAATAAATCAATAACGAAAATAAGAAAAATTTAATGCGTCGTTTTAAATTTATATACTTGGTAAATATATGAAATTTAGACCTGTAATATAGTTTAATGATATCCAGAATACACCCATTTACTAATAGAATCTCAATTTCCCATTAATTTGCAATATATATTGTTCTAATCACAACGGAGTGTGTAGTAACATGACCGCATTGTTAAACAGAAGCAAGACTTTAAGCAACTGTGTCAACGATGGTGATTAATATAGAGTGAATAATCCTCGGCGATCATTATATTGGGGGTTGGATAAGAGCCCTCGAGTCCTGAATATAAATAAGGGATGTAATGGGCAGTCTGGCTGGAGGAGGAAAGCAAACGCACCAACGCATTCATCTTCACTTCGCAAAGTAAATCTTCATCCGAATGCAGTTGGTAACCACGCCCATGTATCAAAGGGAAACAAAAGTTTGCAGAAATCTCTGCTCACGAGGAAATGAACAAAAAATGGCGTGAGAGTATGAAAATTACTCCCATGCGAAATAGCCAGAAAAGGGGTAATGCTACAGGAAACATTTCTTTTGAAATGTTGCCGAAAAAAGGCTTTGTTTGCAAAGACTAACTCTTCCTTCAAGCTTTACGATTTCATTTCATTAATTAGTATTTTCAAAAAACAGGATGTTAAAATTTGGCGATGCCATTTTTCGTTACTAATATAATTTTCCTCAACAAAAAACTTCAGGTTGGATCCACTTACATTTCGAGAATGTTACATCCACATGTATGACCAAGAGTCTGAAGTATGGTAGAAACCTCAATCCCTTCACCATCAGCCATATAAAGCCATGTAGTCAGAATGAGGCTTACTAGATAAGGTGAGGAGTGAGGTAGTTTTCCTTAAAGTCCCCATACAACGCTGTAATTGGAGTAATTTTACTCTATTGAAGTAAAAAAAACCCAATGACTAACAAATATAATTAGATTAAATAACGAGCTACCAAAATAAATGGCAACAGTCAGCATCAAGCATGCCGCAGATTTTTTCAATTTATTACAGTTTTAAATAAGAAAATATCAAGTTCCAAATTTAAGTTAAATTATTAGGAAAATTATACAATGGTCAATAAATACGATTAGATTCAGTAAAGTGTTACCTAAATTTATACATATACTCATACCTCGGAATTTTTCCATTTATTGCAGCTTTAAACCAAAAACGATGAAATTCCAAATTTAGGTTAAATTATTAGGAAAATCAAATATATTTTTCTTTATCCCGTATCCTTAAAAAATACCAAAAGAATCTCATTTGGCAAAATATGGATAGCGTGGTCGAGTAATTTACCATTCATAGTACCTTCCCTCTTTCTTATTGATCTAATAATTTTGGTCATCTCCAATTATAAGTTTGCATGCGTTCCCCGCATTTTTCTATTGTGTTCAGCGGGAGAATTAATTGCTTCGGAGAATTACGTGCTCTTAAGGATTGGACGCAAGACATTACCACGGAATGGATCGCCGTCCCCGGCTAATGAATGTGTCCGATTCCATTATTCATTTTCCCACGGTTTTAAAGTTAACGAGCGCTACGGAAAAGTGGGTCAAAGTGCTCTAATCCAACATAGATCTCCCGCATTATCCCCTGCGAATGCTTGTCAGGGCTGTCTTAACTGCGAGGACTCATTCTTATTGGAGAAAGAGCCAGGGGATATACCAGAGGGAAAGTTTAAGAAAATACTGCAATGGACAGCAGCTCGGAATTTCAATTTGGGAAATTAACACGACAACTGCAGTGATACGTGTGAGGGTGTGTTTTTATAATCGAAGTAGTATATATGTTCACAGATGGATAAGTTTGGATTTCATAGAGCTATCGGAAACAGAGATATTTTCATTTCTGAAATGCTTTAAAATAAAAAACAAAACCATGCGAGGTTGTCGTTCAGTTATTTAGTTAAAGATTCCTTCAATAAATATCATATAACATTATCTTTCACCTACTATATGTGCTGATCGTATTTTGAAAACAAGAACTACATTTAAAACAGAATAAAAAATAATTTTAAGGAATAAAAACAAAAGATAAAATAAACTTTACTTTATTACACAAATTTAATACGCAAATTCAAAAAAGGATCATTATTTATTTAATGTTCTTTAATCCTATGTTTTTTATGACCTTTTATGTCCATTTTTATGTCTTTTTTACAACATGTATTTGCGGAACAAAGTTAACTTAATTTTATCTTATGTTTTAAGATGAAGTTCCACTATGTGAAGGCAGAAAAGATTGAATTCGATTAATTTTAATTATGCTTTCTTAACGAAGTTTACCAGAAATTAATATGCATAAATTTACGTTTCCGTTAATAAAACGTTCAGTTGCCGTGGCAATGAAACTTATATTCCATCCTAAAGGGAAAATTTAGATTGCGGCAAAGTAAGAATCTTGTACGCAAAACAAAGAATAAATATCCTGTATAAATATATAAAAATAATTAAAACATCCTGTGAAATATATATTTAAATATTTCCTTCAAAAATATATAGGTACATATCAAAACTGAAACGTATCAAAAGAATTGGAGGAAATATAGTTTTAACTTTAAGAAAAACAAAAAAATGAGCAAACATACAAAGTTGTAAGAACACTACCGAAAATACTTAAATGTGAAAACATCTATCGTCCAAATAGAAAGCTATGTCCACTCAGAACCAATTGCACGTACAAATACAAACAAAACAACAATATCGCCAACAATACCAATGAAAGAGAGAAGTAAATAAGCTCGCAACAAAACTGTAAAAAGACGCAGCAAAAAGTGAAAGGGAGCCTCATTGTTACAATGGCTATTCTCCGAGCAACACCGAGGTATCTCTAGGCCGTATTGTTCAAACAGCACTCGCATACGACTGGCATATCCCCTTGGATACATTCGACAGACTGCGCACCCGCGAATCTCATCTATGTTTCAACGGAAATTAAGAAATGTGTGACTAATGGGGAATGGGCCGAATTTCTGGGTGTAAAGAGTGCGTCCCTTTAATAGGAGAAGTGAAGATAAAGGATAGTGAAAGGGTGAGAGATGAAAGGCGGTGGACCGCCTCATCAACCATTGAAGGCTCCCTCCTGAATGGTCTCTATTCAGCTCCTTAATCTCGAAATATGCCTCCACTACCTCCAATGCCTTTTTAGCGCTTTCACACGATTCTCTGTCGACACCAATGTCTCACGTCAAAGTGTGTTTTGTGGTTACTTGCACCTCAATTCCTTTACAAGAATGTTTTATGATTAATACAAAAGGCTCAACGTCACTTGGGCGACAATTAACTCGGCCATATGATCACCCGGTGGAAAGATAAGTGATGGTAACACAGCAAGTGAACAAACCTACGATAAAAAAATTGGTAATATGGCAACTCGGCGACAAGACAACTCGGCGACAAGACAACTCGGCGAAAAGACAATTCGGTGACAGGACAACTCGGTGACAAGACAACTCGGTGACAAGACAACTCGGCGACAAGACAAATCGGCGACAAGACAACTCGGCGACAAGACAACTCGGCGACAAGACAACTCGGTGACAAGACAACTCGGCGACAAGACAACTCGGTGACAAGACAACTCGGTGACAAGACAACTCGGTGACAAGACAACTCGGCGACAAGACAACTCGGCGACAAGACAACTCGGCGATAGCTTGTCGACAGAATAACGCGAAGACGGTCTAATCGTCGGCTAGAGAATAAAAAACCAACGCAAAAACATAATTATTCGTACCAGGGTAGTTGTCGAGCTAACGATTTTATAAAGTCCTTTATCGTCGAGTCGTCCTGTAGCCGAAGTGACCCAGAATTATTAACTATTTGTAGCTACAATGTATGTAATTTAAAGTGGATAATACGGTTCAAAGATTATATTGAAATTTTCGAAAAGATAAAAAAACGCTATCCGCCTAGAAATATGTGAAAATTGAATCAAGGACTTTGTAATTGTATATTAATTATATTTACAAAATCACACATTTTATACCTTTTGTATGTGCCATTTCTATCTACAAAAACCAAAACATTAAAAATTCCCATGAAATTTAGAGCTGAAGTGAACTAAATTATGAATGATGGCTCCATCAGTGTTTTGAATTTAATTTCGTTTCTTCTCTGATGAATCCATCATAATTTATCAGATGAAAACAATAAATAGAAAATGGAAATGTGAGTTGAAAACATGGATATTGAAGTTTTTTTTGTCCTTTGCAGTCTTTCATTCCGTAAATTTGAAATATATATGATATAAAATATCAAGGAATACCATAAGACTAAAAATTTACCTATATTCTAATTTTTATTATAGAGTATTCTATCCGAGGTCGTGGAAACTTTAATGAAATTTGTAAACTTTTCTTAAAATTCTGCGTTTACAATATATCGTTCCCATGGCAACGAAAGCCGAATACTTAATGAATTTCCGTGTAAAATAAAAAAATAATCCATGCTAACAATCTTTCGAAATTAATATACGAAAAAAATATTTAAATAAAAAATTAACTGTTGATGTTTTCAATTGCTAGTTTTATATTGTTCTAGCATTATCAACCATAATTATTTTTACTGAGTTTACAATTACGAAAGGAAAACGATATTCATTGCTTACAGGAAAGTAGTTGTATTGTTTTATGATACAAGCAATTACTGCTAAAATTATGTAGATAATATAATGTAAAAAAGAAGACAAATATTTGTTCAAAACAAATCTCGAGTTTCATAATTTAATGCGAAAACGTACTGAAAATTTGAAAATTATAGCTCGAGGGTCCATAGGGTCAAGTTTTTTTATCTTGATATACTGGAAAATGTTTCCCTTGTATTTTCTTATAATTATACGAATATCGTAATCATCGTAATATGGCAGCAATGTAATCCCGCATGTTTGCAATTTTCCTCCATTCACTTCCTTGTCCCAGGGATCCAACACGGATGTTTCCTAACGCACTTAATACATCATTAAATAAACGATCAATGAAGTAGATCCAACTCTGAATGCTTTGGCAAAAACAATAACTCAAACAATCTTTCATTGCTTGGAAATATGAGTTTCACTATTTTTTATTACATTTGGAGTCAATGTCTCTCTTCAAAAATTCCGCGTTACTATTACAACAGTCTTTGAAAAATTGAAAGTCAAAGTTAAATAAAAATTCGGCCTTACTTTGACAACGCAAAATCCTTCTATATTCTTACTATAATTCCTCTTAATCTCGGAGAACTGAATTGATTCGTCAAAAAATAT
Source organism: Sympetrum striolatum (assembly GCA_947579665.1). Lineage (NCBI taxonomy): Eukaryota > Metazoa > Arthropoda > Insecta > Odonata > Libellulidae > Sympetrum > Sympetrum striolatum. The sequence continues at coordinate 19,339,759 of OX388349.1, read as the reverse complement.
GCACACCAAGTGAATGTACCATAAACATTGGTATATTTCAAGTGTGAGGGCAATGTTTGGATTTTACCTACTAAATTTTCTCAGAGATTGAAGAGTTGCTTGATTTAAAATTTTCTCTCATAAAATATATTCAAAAACAAATCGATCATACAACACGGTAGGCCAACTACTTAGCAAAGTTCACGAGACTTGTATTTACGTATTTTTAAAATTCAATTTTGAGTGCTATTTCAGGAAATGAAGCTAATGAACCATGAGAGTTTATGAAACTAATCAAGAGCTTCGATACTCAAAAGCCCATTCAGAACGTTTCCTATTTCTTTTCCTTGAGAGAGAAAAAGGGATGCTTGAATTTTCCGCCAGACGGCACTGATAACCTGATTATATAAGAGCTAATCTATGCTAGGAAATAACTTAAGACTAATTTTTATCTAGAAACAAAAAGTGATTTTGAATCTAGTTCCAGTACAATTCGGAAATATTCCAGTGAAATAAAAAATGACAATAATTGCTTATAGCGCAAAGGTGAAGAATATAATGATTAGATAAGATATTAACTAGATATTACGAAACATCATTATTTCTTTGCTAATTTATGCTAAGAAATTAAGCTCAATCTCATATTTTCTGTTTCTTGTTTTTAAACATATTTAAGGCTAGATATCTATTTTGTTATCGAATACAAACTAATTCTTCATTCTTCTTATTTGAAGACGATTTAACAGAAGAATATTTTGACTTTAGGTTTTTCAACATGCAAGGAAAAATTTTCTTCTCTGTAATTTTTTCATGCAATCTCTTTCCTTGAAACTTATTTGACGAAGGGTTAGATGTCAGAAGAGACTTAATAGTATCAATCTCGTCCTAATTATAGACGGTTTATAATAATTATGTATCAATAGCATATCATTATCTTATTACTTCTCTTCTCAAGTGTGTTTTTAGTAATAGCTTTATTCAATGTTCATACATATGTACTACAGTGTATTACAATAAAATTACTTATTACATTTAATTGTTATTCAACGAATATATCTTTCCAGCAGGCTTCTTTATCAATGCGAGTTAAATGAAAAATCTCTTCCATATGATTTGTAGATTAAATTTTCCGTAATTTTATTTAAGCAAGGAAACAAGCAACTTGGGCGTGGCCTTTCTGTTTTACATGCGGCCATTCAGCATTGCACGTGGCTATCCTGTGGAAAGAAAAACTATATCCCCTATCCCTGTCCAGGAAAGTATTACACGCCTCATCACAACTGATGGTATGATTTCGAAATATAGCAAAACTTGTCGATGGGACACCCTAAAAAAAAGGCGGAGTGGGACTCGGTGCCACAGATGCGGTCGACGCCGCCTTCCTCGGAGCGTGAAATTACAAGTGACGCGGTTGCTATAGAGAAGTGACGTCAATAAGAAGACCAAACTCCTCACTTCCTCCAAGGCGTACACGCCTCTTACCTTTCACCAACGCTTCCTTCTAAGCAATAACCAAGGCTGAACGAGTGGAGGAATCCAAACATCAATCATTCCATTCCCTTTTTAGGAGAAGTGTGTGACCTTTATATTCGTAAAAACTCCTTCATTATCCTTGGGTACTTATTTAGTGATACTAATACATTCCAAACGTCATTTCATGAATTCTTTTACATTCTATAAACAACCCTCTCTCTCCATCACCGTATTTAACCAGCTTTTACTCGTCTATTTTAACCACATGCATGCATCAAAATAGAGTTTGTGTGGTGGTGTATTTTACATTGCTCTGGAAATATACAAATAAAACTTATAATCTCCAAGATTAAGATGATATACGAAGGTGGTAGAAGGAGAGGTTGACCAAGAATTGTGCTTCATGTAGAAGTGAACTTCTGTCTTTCTTCTTGAATGACAACGAAAGATGGGTGTGTCTGTATAACCATATGAGTAAACTAAATGAAGTCGAATTGGATCATTTGAGTACTTTAGGAAGATAGAAGAGACAAGGTCAATAACTAATGGGTTACTAATGGATGAGGACTCAAGGCAAGCATCCCATACGAAAGGGATGTTGGTATGGATTTATAGAAAGGATAGTAGAAGCAAAGTGATTGAGATAATTTCCAAGGAGTACGTAGATGACCACAAAGAGAAAGGTAAATCGAAAATACGCTGGTACACTGTGAATAATAAGATTTTACAGTAAATAGTAGTTACTGCGAAAAATAAATAACAGAATATTTACATAAATAAACAACAGAAATATTTACATATAATAAATTAAGGACTAGATAATCTATAATCACGGGTAAAATAATACTCTGATTAATGCAAAGGCAACTTTCCTCATCCTCTAATTATAATATATCCCCGCAGAGATTTCAGCAGTAAGATGAGTGTAAAGTTTATACGGAGAATTCCGATAACTTTAAATTGGAAATACCTTAAGAGGAAAATCTTTCATTTTTAGCCTATGGCCACTCACCGATCATTGCTGATTAGAAGCGAAAGGAAATGATTGGAAATGGAGAACTCACCTGCGAAAAAATAGAAAAAGCTATGATTAGATTGGATGCATATCAATTTTGCTTAATGGTCGATTTCAAAGGAAACATTCGCAAGTAAAGAAAAATAATTTATACGGAATTCCAACGAAAAATATATATTGGTAGTATAAAAATATAAATTGGCAGATGTATTACACCTTTTTTATTTGGAACTTCACAAGCACCCTTTTCAGGTTCCAAAATAAAGTATCATTATTTTATTGTTATGTTTTTTCCCACCAGCCGTTACTTCAACTTTAATACTTAATACATCCATTTACTATTGAGTCCCAAATCCCTAAAATTCACCGTATTTCTCCACCAACATTTCCCGAGATTTGCGAGCTAGTAAGAGCGGAATTCCCGATCTAAAGGAGCAAAGGAATTTCCTCTCGGAAACCAAAACTGTAATCTTTTACGCCAACATCGAGGAAAGACAAATTCCGTTCTCTATAGAAAACTCCTTACTCTCTCTTCAAAGAAGGTTCTGAGACACGTCGGATGGAAACATCCACCAGCCATCTTTGTCTTTTTATCGCCTTCTTTTCATCAATCCAACGGACCTAATGTGACGAAAAAGTCCCCTCTTCATCTGCTCCCATCAAAACCTTCCTCTGCTCATTCATCTCGGCTTCGATCGTTCCTCAAAGACGGGGAGCACAGATTGAAACGCTTTCCCACCTGAATTACGAACCGTAATTCTTAAGGTAAAGTCTCCCAATCTGCCACACTCATTAACGTATTAAACTTTGAAACCCTTTTTTTAAGTGGAATTGTACTGGTTTTCAAGTTGGGCGCTGACAGAGTGAATAAGGTGCCAAGAGTATGAAGACTTTAAGAATTAGCATAGCGGTGGTGCGGTATGTTCCGAAAGCGTTACTGCGCATGCGCGAATCGGCTAATTCAGGGTTGAATGAAGTCATTTTCCCGCTCAAGTGGTGCCACAGCTCAATTGGTTGAAATTAGCTAAAGATGCGTCTTATGTCAGTCATTTACCAGCAGTTTAGAAGGACAGGAAAATTGCTTGGAAATCGATTGCTGCCACAAGAATAGCGCTATTAAAGAAGGTTAACAAAGAACTGAGACTTAAACCATGGTTTTTCTCTCTTAGGATAATGTTTTTAACTAATGAGTCTATCATGCAGAGCAGTCTCCTCAATCCTTTCTGGTGAAATTTTGAAGTCGATCTACTTAGCTGTATCCTCAAACAAAATAAGACTTCCCAATGTGATAGTTCAGTAAGTTTTGAGAGATAAATAGAAATATTTCGTTTAAAAATGTGTTTTTTTAAGACACAGGACGATTCGTACAAAGCGATTTCCAAATTCCCTCCTTATTTTTATTTGGGGCGAAGGCTATACTTAACACGTCTTCGTAATTTAGGTGGCTTAATGAAGACCGTGGCGGTGAATAGTGGCGTTGAGTGGTGCCTCAACTTAGCGGCACTCTTCTCCATGCATACTGGGTTACTGAATTTCTTTGGAGGTTAAAACTGAAAAATAGCACTACTCATTAACTTGTGATTGCCATTTAATTTGCGATTGTGAAATCTCAATTCGATATAGTGTACAGCAAATCTTTAAGAGCGCCGCTAGACAAAGATTCCCTCTCTTCAGGGCGGCACAAAAATTGAATATGCGACAATCCATTGCTATAGTGTGATTCAGTTTTTCTTATCAGCAATTATTGATTAAGTAGGGATGAAATCTTATGTATTTTTCTTTGTACTGAAAGATTAGCCTCACCCGCCTCTATACGGTGTTCTTCAATCTGATCATTGAAATTACAATTTATTACTAGCTTTGGTGGAGAAGTGGTTAATGTTTAGGCTACGCTAATCAAAGCTGGACCCCTAGGTCCCGGGTTCGAATCCAAGCTGATTGGATTTTTCTGATCAGGGAATGGTTGTGTTTGGTTATTGTTGCTGCTACCTTGGTGAAGCACCTCCTGTCGAGCTCAGGAGAGCTTAGGAGGACATCGGATAGTGGTAACAGCAGCTTAGCAGAAAAAAATGGCTTACAACGGAAGATTTCAACTACTGTTAGAGGCTATCAAAATGACTGGAAAACATACCCAGTCTTAAGGTATAGCATGCTATATTTTGGCATCCTCTCTTTTTCACTTATTACTATATCTGCAGCCCTTCGCATTTCTTTCAGCGATTCTAACACGATCTTTGACCACGTCTGAGTAGGTAACTAGTCATCCTCCAAACTACATTCACTAGCTCTCACTGTGTCTGCATCTATTGCACCAATAATAACACAGCAAAACAGCTAGAGTCCACCAATTCCGCACCCTCGACCAGTAATGCGGAACCCGCGATCTTTTTGGAACGTAACGAAATTAAAACTCAATTATTCACGTCACCGTCCGCAGCTCTTTCGGTTTCGCGAGCACCATTAATATGGGGCGAAAAAGACGTAAGGAGAGCAAGAAATGTGTTTGTCATCTCTTTTAAAGGGGATTTGTTGCTTAATTTATTCGTTCTCGTGTTTAAAGCGAGGCTATTTGAGGAGTGGGGTCTAATAACACGACGCTTTACAGAGGCAAAAGATAGCGGCTTAATTCCCACGATGAAAGATACTGAGGATTATTTATCTCGTCCCCTCCCAACACGTAACACTAGAGAGTTCTGACGGTCCGTGGATGGCCACGAACGAAAAGGGAAGGATTATGTGGGGAAAGGGATTAGGGTTCGGGGGTGGAGACAGTGCTGCCAATGCGGCTTTTTTCTCAGATATATCTGGTGGAATTTGTGGGCACTTAGAGGTGAAAAAAAGTAACGTATAGCATACGCATACGGGGAGGCTTTAACGTGGGAAGACCGCATGTACACTTATGCCGCATTATGAAACCATCAAGTCGCACTCTATTGACGTATGGTTCGAGTTATGAATTTCAACATGTTTAACGAAGGAAAGAGAATTCAATAGCTGAATATAATCCAAGCAGAATATTTTTTCTTTTCATCCTTTTGCTTGATTTGATGAAAGAGACAATGGAAAAAAAACTATTTAGACTCAAATATTAGCAGTGAATGTATTATAAGGGAACAGAATATTGTCCAATTAAGTAAATATCCTTCCGAAACCCGGCATAGTAATATTTTAAGCAGACATAGGGGAAGGACAAAAATTGAATAGCTGAAATAATCAGAGATAATTGACATTTAATTATATTGCTGTAAATCTCGAAAATATTCCTGTTTCCAAACCTATAATCTAGCAAATAATGAATGATAAACTTACAACTTCTCCTAATATGCCTCATAATAAACAGTTGTGACGCATACCTTTATCGAACGATGCATAATCCGGTCTTACTTGGTATTAATTATTAAAACAAAAACTTCATAAAAGAAAACGCTTACTAAACCACAAATAGTATACACGACCTCTGTTTATTTTTATTATGGTCAAGCAAAAGTTTCCCCTTAAGGAGTTTTTGTATACATTTATTGATTTCATATTTAGTCCAAAGTTACAGCAAAAAGTGACTTACTTCTTTCATACCATATAACAACTGATGCATCTAGTACCACAATCATAAATGAAAGGAAAAGAAGCAACATCAGTGTCCATAGAAATGCCTGTAACCGTAGAGACGTAACCAAAGGGTTGAGGAAGTCAATCGCATTGGCGTTGAGGAAAGGATTTGATTGAGCTGTCTATGCAATCAGAAGGAACGCGTGGATACAGAAAGACAGACGTAGAGTTCAGTTGGTCTTGTGGGACGACGGAGAACTCATGGGGGAAATGCGGTGGGGAGATATATTTACTATTAATTAGCGGTGTGTCAACACACTGAAGCCACATTTGAACTTACTTAATAATATGTGCTGTAAAATAAACGTAGAGTTATTTTATTAAATGTAATGAATATTTACGCTGTCAGCAGCTAATGCTATATTAATATCTGTTATTCAACAACGAAACTGTTAGCAGAAAAGGGGCATGGAGCATTAGCTTACATTACGACTACGCATATAACGTAATTAACAGCTACGTTAATACTACAGTGATTATCTCAGCTATTTATGTAACTTATTACATCTACATTATTATCAAGTATACTATCTGACTTACGTATATTGCTATGGTTACTCATATGAATACGTCCATTTCCACAGCAATATTAAAGACAACGTACGTACGTAAATTAATACGGCTATTGCGAAGCTCGTGAAACAACGTAATAGAATTTATCGTGGTCTTTATTAGGTACACTATTTTAATTATTTATTTTAGACGTTCGTGAATCGTTGGTATTTTAATAAGGTATCAAGACAGAAATGGCGAAGAATAGTATTAATTTAAGACATTCTGTTGTGGAAAATAATTACAGTTTATGTTAAATACCTTCCAAGCCATGGGATTCAGTTTAAAGAAATAAATCAAAATAAGATGACTTTTATAAGGGGTTGATGTTTCACACATTTAACAACAACTCTGTAATATATTCATGGAAAAATTATTTACGCCTTATTTTAAAATTTAAATACACTTGATAGATAGAAACAAAGGCAGATTCACGATTAACTGTGCTCTTAAGAACGTTCGCTTGAATAAATCATAGAAACTAAACTCTAGAGAAACAGAAGATAAAAATCTGAAACTGGAACTCCTACCCAGATACGATGAAATCCCGATCTAAAGTTCTCCTGTATAACGTTTTTCCGGCTCTTAAGTTGAAATTTTAAAGCCCCAAATACAGAAACTACATCATTTGCTTTTCGCATCTTACGCTTTTCCACATCTAAAGTCGATTTTCCTAAAAAACGTGAGATCGAGATTTCACAGTGTTCCGCTTCCAAGGATCCTCTCTAAATGTCAATAGCCTTGGTTCGAGACCCTGTAACGTCAACTTCTTGACTTCCTTTTCTTCCTTAAGCTCTCCTCATTTTTAAACCTCACCGTCTCCTTCGGAATTTTCTGCTTAATTCTCGACTCCTGATCGGAGCATTATCAAAGTTGGCAGCCCTGAGTGAGCGAGGGTCTGTCAACGGAAGCGTTCCCTTTCAATCTTCGAAACCCTTCGCCTCACCGCAGGGACCGGAAGCGGAGGGAAAACAAGCGACTGTCAATATTTGTGCTCAAGGGACTATTTTTACTTGCTAAGATAAATTTGTGAGAGACGGAGAAATCTCCGCAGGGCTCCCGCATTAGCTCCTTTGCTCTTTTTCTTCAGTGGAGATTAATTGCCCGAGAAAATCGTTCCAATCAGAGTCATTTGCCTATCGCTCGAACGTAAGAAATTGGATTCGATATGCGTGACGCTGAGGCAATCGATTCTACCGTGAATTCGGCGAAAGGGACTGTCACGAAAGCTTTATTTCACCGTTTGAGTTCCCAAAAGTTCCCTTGTGTAGCTATTCCACGTGGAAAGCAATCACGCCGTTCCAATCCGTGTTGAGGACGCCATTTGCTTCTTTCATTCCTTCTCGATACTTTTCTATGCAGTGGAAACTTGGTTCACGAATTTAATTCGTTCCTCAAGGCCGTTTGTTATACGAAATGTTCGAGGACGTAAACAGTTTCTGCCTTCGCAATCCATATGAAATAGGCTTTTCTTTCTTGAGCCCAAATAAATTTTTATTTGAATTCTTACAATACTTATTTGTACTCATTTTTCATTCCATATTCCACATGTCACATTGATTTAGTGGAAAAATTAAACACAATGTTTTCAATTCCACAACTTTTTAATTCCAACACATACACACGACCGGTTTCGGCTAGTCGTAGTCATCATCACTAGTCGAAACCGGTCGTGTGTATGGAGGAATTAAAAAGTTGTGGAATTGAATACATTGTGTTTATTTTTCCCAGTAATGGAATTCCACAAAGTTACGGCTGCTACAACTGAGTTTACATTGATTTAAATTTAGATTTTGATATACACCCTGCGAGCCGCCAGAGGCGTATGGCAGGGTGTGCAATACACCACCATTATTCAAACCCTCCTATTAGCATCTCTAATAGCCAGGGGAAAAAACGACCGAAAGTAATTAATAAAAATTATCAAAAGCAATTGATACCCCGCCTTCTCGGCGATACTCCACCTCTTTTGCAAATTGTACTAAAATACTTTTTAAATCTAAAACTGATGATATTGCGCGTCAATAAATGGGTAAATATAGTTTGATAAATCTATATTATTATTATTATTATTATTAGGGTCTTTATTAGGCGAGATTGAGACTAAAAAGTCTCCTCTTCCATCTAACCTGTCGTTAAGTTATTACATTATTATAAGTATATTACATATATCAATGAAACTTAGAGGAAAATAGAAGAAAATGTGAGAAGGGATTGCGGATTTAAAAAAAAACCTAAGAAAAGCTTAGGAAAAAATATCCGCTGCAGGAAAACACCCACAAAGAAGGGGGGTGTGAAAAACCTGCACAAACCTACCGATAGCAAAAACTAAAAGACATTAAAGAAAACAATGTACATATAACCTGGAAAATTACAAGAAGTGTTAGAGACATATTATCAAGAAAAATAATGAGAGTTAATAAAAAATGAAATGCAGAAAATACAGTAAGTAGATACATACACTTGTGATAAAAAATATGACTGAACTAGAAATAAGCAAAATAAAACACGATCAATACAAAGATTACGCTCTACAATAATTTTATAAGAGAGTTAACATCATGATTTAAGCATAAACAATAATCTAAAGTAAGTTAATATAATGGAAATACAAAATAGTAAAAAAAAAGAAAAGGTTATACTGGATGTAAACTGTAGTAACAATAACGAACAAAATATTCCAAAGTAAAGAAGGAAGTTTGAAGTGTTGTTCCGTGCAGCATGAAAAAAAAACAGGAAAAAACGAACTTGACTTATGGTAAAAAGTAAAATGCTATGATGGAGATAATTAGCGTTATTGATTCTCTAGAAGATATGAAAGGCATCTCCTCTTGAAAGTGTGGATAGAACAGGAAGATTTGATACTCTGCGGAAGGGCGTTCCATAAATTAACCGAGGTCACTGCAAAGGATTTATGTAGCATTTCCGTCCTGTGATTTGGAATGAGTAGATTGTTTCTTCCTCTAGTGTTACAATTATGTACCGACCCTAAGCTGACAAATTCTGAAAAGAGGTAATCGGGAGTTTGTAATAGCATGACACGGTAAGTTGTTGTTAAGATGTGTAATTTTCGACGAGAAGCGAGCTTAAGCCAAGACAATTTCTCAAACGCACCCGAGATATGGTCGAATTTCTTTAAGTTAAAGATAAACCGAACCGATGCATTCTGGGCACGCTGCAATTTGGTAGCTAATTCTTTGGATAAGTCTTGGTAAACAATATCACCGTAGTCAAAGTGTGGCATGATTAATGAATTTATCAGTTGAGCTTTAATCGAAGGCGTCAGGAAACTTCCTAGGCGTCTAAGAGAATTAATTGAAGAATAAACTTTTTTACACACATTAACGATGTGTTCCGACCACGTAAGATTATTATTAATGATAACACCAAGATTATTCACAGAGTCGCAAAATGTGATCTTCGAGTTGTCTAACGTGAGCTTTGCATCGTTATCTTGATTAAGCCTTCTTATCAACTTGGGTGTCCCGATGACAATGGCTTGCGATTTTGAAGGATTTATTTTCAAAAAATTGTCTTTACTCCAGTTATTAATTTGTTCGAGGTCATGATTTACGTGCTGTATGCATTCATGGAAGCCAGAAATCGTGGTGTCGATGTATATCTGTAAGTCGTCTGCGTATAAATGATGCTTACAATGTTTAATTACTTGAGGACAGTCATTAATAAACAGAGAAAACAATAAGGGGCCAAGGGTTGATCCCTGTGGGAGACCACGATTGATACTTATCCAAGCTGATGAGGAATCATTCGAGACAACTTTCTGCTTACGGTCATGTAGATAGGAAGAAAACCAACTAATTGAAGATTTTGAGAACCCTATAAAACGCAATTTGGCAAGCATTAACTCCGCATCCACCGAGTCGAAGGCTTTACTAAAATCAAGTAGGATTAAAGCTGTTAATTTGCTTTTATCCATCGATTTACGAATATCGTCAGTTATTTTTACTAGGGCTGTTGTGGTGCTATGCGACTTCCGAAAGCCTGATTGTGTACTATTGAGGATCGATTTTTTATTTAAATATTCTGTAATTTGCCGATGCGCTAATTTCTCGAGAGCTTTTGATAAAACCGGAAGGAAACTGATAGGTCTAAATTCATCAATATTCAACTTGGAGCTCTTCAAAATTGGTTTAATTAGTGCTCTTTTCCATGGTTTTGGAAATTTACCACTAAAAAACGATAGGTTGAAAATATTTGTTATAATATGTTGCAATAAAGGATATAGTTTGCTAATGATAGTGATTGGAATACCGTCAGCACCTTCTGCTTTAGATTTGATGCTTATTAAGGTATTGTATACCTCAAGTTGAGTGACCTCCTTAAAAGTAAATTCCGATTGAATGGTAGAGCGGTTAACTTGCCTGTTTAGATTTTTTAATACGCGATCTTTATGGTTCGGATCAATCATTGTTGGAGGAAGGGAAAACTTATGGTTAAGGGAGTCAAGGGAAATATTTCTTAGCGAAGGAGGCTCCTTAGATTTACCAATTCCCAGATTACGTAAGTTTTTCCACAAAGCAGCGGAAGTTTTATTGCCATTCGATATTGAATAAGCATATTTAATTTTGGCGTTTCTGATGATTTGTTTGGTTTTGTTTCTGTATTTCTTATACTTATTGAAAATTAACTGATCTTTAGTGCGTTTAAATTCTCGGAATATGAAGTCGCGCTTGACCATCATTCTTTTGATGTCATCTGTGAGCCAAGGCGCTCGTGGTTTCGAAATTCTAATTTTTCTAATTGGAGCGTGCTTATCGAGCAAATTTGTCAGTAGGTTATTTAATATTTCAACTTTAAGATCGATATCATCAGTTAATTCTATCTCATACCAAGGTAAACTATGAGCATATTGAAACATTTCTGCATCATTTATGTTATTTAAATTACGATGATAGATGTATTTCTGTTTATTTTTCTTAACCTTAAGTGAGTATGACATGAAAAGTAAGTCATGATACGAGATTCCAGGTACTGGAATTTGACCGTGAATTTCAACTCTTTCCGGATTAGCGGTGGCTATGAGATCAATCCATGTAGACGATTTTTGTGTATTATGTGTGGGTTGTAGTGGAAGAATTGTTAGATTATGGGTATCGAAGGTATTACGAAGAAATTTTGCGTCGTTAAAATCTGCGTTAAGATTCGAATTGAAATCACCCGTAATTACTATATGATCGTAATTGTTACGTAGTTTCGATAATTCTTCGTCGATATCTGTTAAATGCCCTATATTAGGTGGACGGTAGAAGACCCCAAGAAGAATTTTTTTGTGCTCGTTAACTACTTCTAGAAATAAAAATTCTGGTCTCCTACAAAATTTCGGATTGCTATGAGAAATTATTTTACAACGTAGATCATTTCTTGCAAAAATTGCCACCCCGCCTCCTCTCTTACCAACACGGTCGTTACGATATAAACTATATCCTTGAATATTTACTGTAGAAGATTGAATGTTTGTATGAAGCCATGTTTCACTAACGGCAATCGCATGCACTCCTGATTCTGGTATGATTGAACGAAGCTCGTTGAGATGCGGAATTAGGCTTTGCGAATTAAGGTAGATAATTTTGAAGGTGCTCGGGAAAGGTAGAAACTTTTTCTCTAAAATTTCCTTCGTTGAAGGGATGGAATGGGATAAACTATTGTGAGAGATAGCAATGCCAGACGATGATGAGTGTAAAGTGTCAAGGGTATGACGCATTGAATTTCTGTTATTGTCTAAGGGCTCGAAAATCTTTGCTTCTGGATTTAGGACATGACCTCCGGAGCTGAGAGGGACGGATGTTAAGAAATTAGGGTCTAACTTAGAGGGAGAAAGAAAGGAGGGAATTTGTGACGCCTTGTAAGGGTCGGTCGGAGACTTAAAAGAGGAAGTGCGGCTGTAAAGTAACGGGCTAATATTATCCATTGAAGATATATGGCTGTGAGCTTGTAGAGGGCAAGAATTACGAACGGAAATAGAGATTCCTTTAGTGGGAGAGTAATAGGAAAAAGTTTAGGAAAATTACGTAAGGGGTACATGAAAAAATAGGGAAAGGCATTGCAAAATTAAAGTAAGGACACTGACATAAGTTCCTAGAAATTAATCACACCCTGTCTTGTACTGATGGCGAGAACTTGGTTAAGTTAGCACAGAGGAAAAATTCAATATCTGGTAAATAGCACGTTGGGGAAATGAGAAAGGAGATAAGGATAGATTGCACTAAGCACTTCACTTCACTTTCACTTCACTTAGAAAAGAGCGTTACTATAATTACGGATAAAATTGCACTGAGTGGAATCTACACTACGGGAACACTAAGATAATCACTTCACAGAAAATAACACACAAAAACAAAGTAAAGGACTATATGTAGACCTACGAAGCATTTTTATCTCAATTTATTACGTTAGCAATTGGAGTTTTACACCCGATAACCAAACGTTGCCGACAAACTTTGTTGCCGACTTACATGTTCAATAGTAAATACACCGTTCTTTACCGGATACGACTTGAACTCGGAAGACATGTTCAAGAACCGATTTGTTCGAGATTTGAGTTGTTCTTCAACTGAAATCCCATACGACTTTTTTTAGATCCAATCAATCTTTTACACATTTCCCTAAAGGCAAGGCTCTTCTAATCTGCATAAAATTATCCTTATACTACCAAATTGTCTTGTCCTTCTATCCCTTTAGAACAGCATAATGACTACACAAAGCTATCTTGGTTATTTACAATTTCATGTATCTATCAACTTTGAAAGTCAAAACTAATATCTTGTGAGCCTATCATTTCATAAGAGCCAAGATTACGTAAGAGTCATGTAACCATACCTAAATGATGAACACATTTGTGATTTTAATTTTAATATAATTTAATGATTTTAAAAAGCATGATGCACCTAAAAGGTATCCTAGAAGTGTAACGCAGATATGCATCAACACAATAGATGTATAGAAAGCATCATCTACCCTTACATTGGTACTCTGTGAATTGACTTAAGGATTACCACAGGGGAACGTCATGCTCAAATCCACATTCCATAGGCAATGTGATTATTCTAATTTATTTTAATCAAGGCCTCCTCATTCCCATTAATTTTTTTCAATTCACCCAATTTTGAATATCTCTCTCCAAAATTACGTATATTATTAATGATTAACAATGTAATTACCTTATCAAATTTTTTATCTTTTACTTAAAAACACGCAATTCTTTCGATTTCACGTGGAATATGTTCTATTTAATGGACTACATTTTCCGAAGACGATATCAGCTATATGTTCCCAAAGGTTCCAATCGCCTGGAGGTGCCTTGTCCCTATCCATCTAGACCCTTCTTCTGACGACCCTAAGATACATCATCATTCTTCAATGTTATAGAAGAAAAATGTATCCAACGTTCTGAGCAGACGGCTTAAAATGTATGTGACGTACAAGGAAATGACATTCCCGATACTAAAGGCAAAAATCTTTCAAACAAAAATATCAGGAATAAATTAGTAGGCGATACTCTAAGTGTTCCCAAAGAAAGCCTAAGTTAGAGATTGTAAACGTTTTGCCTCTATATAGTATGCCGCATTTTCTCCTCCTCTTGAAGGAAACAGGATTTTAAGTGGTAATTGTTTCTAAACTCCGTCAAGTGAAAATATAATGAGATAATAATATATATATAATATCAGTTAGAGAATATCGAAAATAAATTAGTTTAACTAAGGACGAATTCGATTCTGAACTATTTGAATAGGTATATTTCAAAAATCTCCCATGATTGACCTTATAGTTTCACATACAGTCGAATCATACTTGCAACCTTTAAATAAAAAAAATACTCGCCATCTGTTCTAGGGCCTTCTTCTCTCCATAACATTTATCAAGGTATTAAAATAATAATCCTAGCTCCTTTAAGCATGTAGTTCATACCTAAAAATATGGATATTTATAAAGCATAAAATATGTAACCTTTTTCATAGGCAAAAAAATTAGTCTTCATTAAATTGGATTGACAGTTCAACTATGAATCAGGGTATTAGACTAATCATGGGTTTTTGGCGATATATGGATTTCAATGAAACTATTAAATGTTTTCCTCATTTGATAAATAATTCCAAAAGCGTAAATATGAGAGAAATGTATTGAATGATGTAAACAAAGATATTAACTTGAATATACTTGCTACTTAATGTAAATAATGAAAAGGAAAGTAAAAAGTAATGAACCCAAAGATTTAAATAATTGAACTGGAGGTGTATGATTTAAACTTCGATTACTCATACGTTTAACTAAGTTCCCGCTTGTATTTAGTATACACATATGTGCCTTTCAAATAAAATAGAAAAGCTTTCAGCCATTATAATTCGTACTACTTTTTTAGATAGAGAGGGACTGCTAAAGGAAGTAATTGAAGGTAGAATTCAAGGAAAAACATAGGAGAGGACAGACACAGTAAATAAAGGTTGGAATAAACTTCTAAAAAATGAAGGAGATAGCCTCGAAGATGGATTCTTAATGCGTACGAACCTACTGAAAGGTATAACGCACATAATATAAAAACCATTGTGTAAAACAATCAAATTAGTCTTTGTTGTAAGTGGAAAACATATAAGACACATTTAGAAGAGGGTAGTACTTGTTGATAAAAGTATCACACAGAAATCTTCATTTTCAGCTTGACCGTAATCTTACAATAACGTATTAGTTCAACCCGTACAATCTAGATGATATACGTACTTTGTTTTTATAAATAATTATGTAGCGTAGGATATAGAATGATATATATATGGAAGATATGTTATGAAGAAATAGCCGTTTCAGTATTCGACATCTTGTATGAATCGATACTTTATAACAAACGGAAATAACTCACGAGGGATATAACACTCTAAGCACTTCGTGGAAACGTTTTTACGAGCAATGGCAGTGCATGAAATTTTCTGGAGGTGATCGACGTAACTCCGGTGTAGCCTGAGAGATGCTGCTTCACTTTAGTCAGACCTCATCTGGAAGATGCGGCATGAATGGGATAGAAGAGATGCTGCGTATGAAAGTTGTACCGGCGAACGAGGGAAGGTGCAGCACCACGCGTCTTATTTAAAGTTGCAACGATGAAACTGCGTGCCCTGCGTCACAAAAATGCTCTGTGACGAATTGGGGAAGGGAGTCACGAATAAGTTAACATAGGGTACCCATGTCTTTAATAATTGCAGACGATCGCTTAAGAAACTTGACTTTATCTTAGGAATCTTTGAAACAAGGAAAAGAGTTCCACAAGCACTAGTTCTTTGCGGTTATCGGACCTCTAATTGAGTATCCATATAAGATATGGAACTAAAAATTACTTCGTGAATCAAAAAAAATCTTAATCAGACGTCTTCATCCACGTGAGATTGAGAACAGAAGTTTCTTCTTCCATCAAACCCATCCTCATAAATTATACAATGAAAAAATGTATCGACTGAAAGAAAACATCCATGAAGAATGAAAATCCTGCGCAAACCTACCGTTAATAATAATCAATCAAATAAACTTTTACTTCATGGAACTCCATCCAAGTAAATGGGTGGGAATAATAAATAAAAGATGAGATGAAACATGATAAAGTGTATTAAAAAAGTATCAGTAAGTACATTTATGCGATGAATCAATAAATATTGTCACGTTGACATTAAAATAATTGTTATAAAGATAAAAAAACCTAAAACAATCAAAAAGTAAAAATGTACACTCCTGGCCAAAATTAACGCAGCACCGGCCGTAAGTATCGCTAGGGAGGTGCTGCGTTAATTTTGGCCAGGAGTGTACATAAATTAGCACCTTTAAAGTAAAATAACACACAGATGTATACATATTATAAAAAACATGACAACGCAGTATATTATTATTATTACGTAGCAGTAAAGTAAACACACGACAAAGCTATTGTAGATAATTTCGGAGAGTTTACACATTCTAATAAATGCGCTTAACGATAAAGAAGGGGAATTTGAGTGGAAAATAATGTGAGTATAACTAAAATAATGAGGTTTGCTAGGGAAAATGAAGCTAAGTTGACGATTAGGGTGATTGGGGAAAAACTGGAAAAACATGATTCTGACCACAACTCAAAACCGCGTCTTATTGCTAATGAATAATTTCTCTGTGGAATAGATGAAGCATTATATTTCATAATTTATAAAGCAACGCATTAGGATCATGAGCAATTAAACCAATATTTAACGTTAACAATACCAATCTCAAAGACTCAATCAAATAAATATTTAAAATCGAAATACCTTATCCGTCGCACACTTTTTATAGGTATAACATTATGGAATCACTGTTTTATCTTCTTAATTACGAAAAAGCCTTGGGCAGTCTTCAGAAATTTAGCTTAGATATGACAAGGGAAACTACTGTCTCACATTTAGTCTCTAATTCGTTTGGAAAAGGACAGAGAAAGTTAAGAGAAACTCTAATGACGTACTACATGTTCATCACTGGGAATAATGCCATCAATTAACTCTTTTTGCTCCCCAACTTAGAAGTATATAGTCAAAATTGCATAAAAGGTAGTCATTAAGGTATTTCTTTTGACGAATCAGTAAGGGTAGCTCAGATTCTTCGGGACGCAGGATAGAATTCTTTAAATGAAACAAGATTTAAACCAAGGCTTAATTTCATGAATGCATTTAGATAGAGTACATTATTACTGAATAAAGCCGATATCATGCGTCCTTCCAGTTATATAGGCCACCCCAATACTATGAGGAAGATCAGGGAAGTAGATGCTAGAATGTTTCTCTTTAAAAGTTCTTTTTTCCACGAAATATACGCGATGGGAATCAATAAGGGAAGTAGAGTCATGGGGCATGCACCTCTGTGTCTCGCGGAAGGGTGGCTTGCAGGGTAAATGCATAGATGTATGAGAGAGAGAAGGGATTAGAAATTAGGCATGATTGCTACATGAGTGCAGAGAAAGTACTTTTATAGAAGGTATAGGAAACATTTAAGGATCCAGCAATATAACTCGACAACGAGAATGTGAAAATTCGAACACTATTCGTATCTCATGATGGGGAAAATGTAAGTCACTTGGGAAAAATTCGGAATAGCAATCAATCACAAAAAACGGATTCTTTCACGTCAAAGAAGGTTTTTGCTCATCTCCGAATTCCGTATCTAGTGTTGGCCATCGGATTTTCGTATTCATATATTCGACACATTTGGACGAAACACAACCACTTTGGGGGGTCCTCGATGGTGATCGTCAACAACAGGATTTCCAGAAGGAACGGAGGAGAAAGTACTTCCTCATCCCCTCCTTTCCTTGCTCCTCAAGAGGATGCCCATTCGACCTCCCGGAGAGAGGATCCTCTCAAAGGCCCTTGGAAATCGCCAGGGATCCAGGCTGGATTCCCCTGAAGACTATAGGGGGTGATCACAACCGCAAGACTAAATTTCCCTTAAGATTTCAACACAGACTGTGGTATAGTCATTAATAAATACCATATAAATGCTGAAGTATTACAGTATGGCAATACATAGGTAAGTAAATCGATAATTGATTCTTTCTAAATTTTTCGACGACTCTCAAATTTACAAGCACCCAAAATTTCTTGCACCATCCGTTGCCTTGGAAATAAATGTACTACTAATTTCAGAAAAATATAAATACATCGGTAATCAGTATAATAACGAATATCATCCCGAAAGCTGTTTGGATCCTTAATTTTTATAGCATTTGTTGCTAAAAGTTTTGGACGAGGAGCACTAAGGAATATGTGGAGTTTGCTAGTCTGTATATACTTTCCTCAATGAGTTGATCAATGTAACTGGAAAAAACACCATAAGTATCTTACAATGACAATGAAAGGATGAAGGTGACCAAAATAGCTGCGCGAATGTAATATACAAGATCTTGAAGAAGATGATGAAGAATTAAAATGAATAAATAAGGAATATACCTCGCCTTAAACAAAATATATACATTAGCTTCTTCGTTCTTACGAAAATTCCATTAAAGACACACTATTAACAATAACAGTTATTTAAAGATCGAAAGCAAAGCGATTCAATCACTCAAAACCCCTCGTACCTCAAATGTTTTCTTATTATGACAGCCATGAACGAGGCTGAAATAAAAGTGACAAATGAAAGATAGACCTTCTCTATCTTGTTGCAAAAGACAAATGAAAAATACAGCATTTATCACGATGGGGTGGCAGAAGGATCGCTCGAGCCAATGATTCACAAGGTAAGCATAACCCTACTCTAAGGGTTCAGGACTAATCTAGAGAGGAATTGACGCAAGGGTACTTTATCTTGCGGTGGATCATAATTCTTTTTTTAATAGAACGGAGTTGGGTTCAAGACTGCAGGAAATATGATATAACTGCCAATTTGCGATACGGAGAACGTTCTACCATTGGTGTGTTTGCTTCGCTTATCTTACCATCCGGATTTGATATTGTAGGTTATCATTTTTGTGGGCGACGGTTGGGATGGTTATATGGAGCCTTAGTATGGAAATATTGCACGAAAAGGTTGGGAGAAATTTATGTTTCATTTGAATGCAGCTAAAATTCAAGCTAATTCAATATCTCATGGCGCTTAAATGTGTAACTTGTTATTTGAAATAGTAATTTGGAAGAAATCATGCTTCGAAAAAAATATCCATGCCACGTTATAAATAACACTACCAGATACCTTCTTTAGAAGTGGACTCTTCCCAACCAAAATTTGCGCATTGCGCAAGTGCCATAAGTTCTTGCTCAATTCTTGTTCTCGAAAATTCACATTCCCTGGCAAACCCGCAGATGCAAAACGGGATATTTTGAAAAAAATAGTACTACAAAGGCTCTCTGAAGGAGGCGTATTCGTTGTGGTACTACATTAATCGGATTCAGATAAGGACATGAAAGGAAAGCGATGCAAAGAGCAAGGTAACTGCTAAATGGCATTAATTCTGTAATGGCTACAGTGAACTAGGACGTCCCCCAAGGTCACGCGATCGGACCTTCGTTATTCCTTGTTTTATAGCTGCTTTTTTTAAACCGTTAAAGGGATCACAGATAGTAAGGTAATTCTTAAATGGGATTAATTTCAAAATAATGACAACAGTAAAACAGAATTCCCCAAAGTCATGTAATCGGACCTTTGTTACTCATTGTTTTCTAGTCGCTCTTTACAAAAATAAAAAATAAATCAGAAAAAAAGGTCATTTATTGGGATATAGGTGGATAAGAGAATTGATGAGCGCTATAGTAGGATTTAGATCGAATTTCAAACGTTGCGATAACTGGCAATTAGAACCTAACGAGTATAAATGTCCCATCGTTTACGGTATCTAACGAGTCAATTAATTCATTGTATCCTCTTTTATCTGTCAAGCGAAGTTTTTCTCAGAGCTCTCCAAGGGATAAAACTCAAATTCTAATTCTCATTATTCATGTCTAATATGCAGCCGGAATAAGTACCTTTCTTATCCTGTGTTCGCACACAAACATAAGCATCCGCTCTCACTCTCAAAAAATCTCAACCGCTCTGATTAGGGAATAACAAATTCGGGGCGCACTGAAACATCCGCTTATCCTCTTTGAGGATCCCGCTAAGGTCGTTCTAATATGTTTTCCTTATCCAGGGATCACGCCAGGTGTATGCGCTGCTTCAGATGGTCTCAAGCCTTTATCCCATTTCCATTTTATGTGCCGTGCTTACATGGAGGTCTTCCGCCATGGCTTAATCTTCTGAGGAAATCTTCATCGCCAGCATTCAGTGCGGACGTTAGCACGCCTTTCGCAAATTAGCGCATTGCCTTTCTGCTGTGCTATTGTTAGTTCTAGGCGTCGCGGGCCAATATGCTAACATGAAACGTATTCTAGCTCTGGATATTGGCATAATAAGGTCACAGTAAATCTTGAGGTGGCGACTTAGCACTAATCTGATTTCATTAAATTCAAATTGGTTCTAATTTTAGTTGTGAGACAGTTACAAAGTTTCTCAAATATCTAACAGAAAACGTACCGAAATATTGGAAGTCTAAGGAATTGTACAGAAGAAGTTCACCTCTTCCGGTGTTATCTGATGGAGCTTCTCAATTACGACAGTAGAAGAAAAAACACTAGTTTAACTCCAAAAAAATATATATTGGTATTTTATTACTTAAACTGCACAACGGATTTCATTGAAATGCGACATCATATGGTACTCAAGAAAAAGTAGTAGTATATCAGGAAATAATGATTACCTGAAGATATCGCATTGTGATGAAATAGATTGTGCAGTTTTAGGAATAAAATATATATTTTATTAGGATTTTACCTAGTATTTTTTTACTTCCTGTGCCGCTACTATCCAGAAAAATATAAAAGACAAATAGGTAGAGTATTATGAAAAAGATGAACCTATCAAGATATATCTTCTACTTAGGAAGCAGAGGACATGATGGCCATCCTTCTCACGATTCCTAACCAATAAAAATCCCCGAAACGTCTTATTTTGTTAATACAAAATTACTTTCTGTCTGCGTTAATTCTAATTCAAGTCTATACTAAACACTAATTTAACTAAAGAATTCCAATTGAATTTTATTTACTCAAGAACTTTTTCGAACAGAAGATGGTTTTTCCACCACATAAAAATTCGGTCGCAGACACTTCTATGGAAAACTACTACAGTTTGTTTCAATTATCCCCAACCACAATCATCATTATAGAGAGGGAGAATTTTGCAATTTAAAAAAGTTATTTGTTACTACATTACGGTGATACTCTCACTTATCTCGGTCGCAGTATCACAGAACTGAATTCACAAAAGTAGGAGCACTTATTGCTTAAGCGTAACATCAACATCATGTCCTCTCAACTGAGTGCTTCTGATGGATAACGTAACAATTAAAGAGCATTATGTTATTTGAATAACATGTTAAGTATATTTATGCTTAAACTGTTTTTATAAATTAAATATTAAAACTATATAAAGATAATTCATAATAAAACTCACAGTCGTTGGCGAAGTCTGGTGGAAATTCATTGTGATAAGAAAAGATAATTCGACAACTCTTATCAATTGTATTATAATCAAATTGGTAATATGTATCATGCTGTGACGCTATAGAGGTTTTCGCAATTTCCAAACTGTGGTACGTACAGAGTTTAAAGGGCACAGCTGCTAGAATAATATTTATGCTAGAAGATCGATTCACAACACGAATGAAGGAATTGAATCAAATGTGGACATTAGTATAAGCAATAAAAATATAGCATCCAAAACGCATCAACAATAAACATTTTAGACTCAGAGTAGTCTATCGAAAACCTAAAGTGAAGACTGGGTTAGCGTGGAGAACCGACTTCTTCCAGATCTACCTACATCTCACATCACAGGTGTACACTCTCGCGAGAGCAGCTCCCTCAAGTGGAACGCGCTTACAAACCACTATCCTCCCGCATGACTTCCTAAAACCTCTTCCCCTAAACTTATTCCCTTATTAAAAACCCCTCTCCATGCAAATCCAGTTCGTCTCAATATTCGATCTACGCCCAACTCAACGAGAGAAGGATTTTCGCCTCTTCATTCCGAAACCTAATACTCGTCCCAGGGAAATCCGTTTCTACGCGGATTACCCACTCCTGAAAGGCGGCCCAATATTTACGGATGGCGGATATTTTAAAGATGCTTCGGAGTAATATCCTTCTGGGGCTTTTTATTCCATCCGCTCCGTCGGTTAAAGGGAATCGCCAAAGGCCTAAAAGTGACGGGTCAGCCGCACCAAGAAAGGCGCCCTCGGCAATATCGTCGTCTCCGAGGAATATTCATTCGTGAGCGCACCCTGATGTGCGCATCTCGCAGAAGTATTGCTTCCTAACCGTCGGAATGCGTCACTCCACAACGCATATGCATTTCACTAGGGCTTTACACTCTAAGGATACGCCTCGTATATATTCACTATATTCCTCTGTACTCTCTATGATACGTGATGGTAACGGTAGATATATTCAAGGATAGGAACGTAAGGAGTGTTGAAAGCCAAATGTGACATTATCGGGATTACCCAGAAGGGAATACCTTGACTGCAGATCCTTTTAATACTTATCTTACGGAAAAATTAAATTAATTATTATATAGGCGATTAGATGACAAATCCGCATTATAGCAACGAAGGAATGAGATAGACTCCCAAATTAACAACATAATTAGTTGAAAAGCAATTTTCTTCTAAATATACCATTTAAAATGAGCGAATTTAGCATTTGATCTTTAAGGCAATAGAAAATACTAGATTCGATCGTTATGGAGTTACTTAGTAAACTAGAAGAAGTTCTAAAATTTGCTTGTTTGGTACTTGAAAAGCATTTGTCAGCCGCTCAGACTAAAGCTTGGAGAGAACTGTGACATATGTGATATTATTATGTATATGAGTAAAAAAGGTTGTTACCATTATATATAGAATTTGAATCAATATAAAATTAGGAGCTTAATAAAAGTAAGTTGAATTTAGTAATGATAGGGTATATAATTATAGTGAAATGGTGTTAAAGCTGCGCGATCTTATGCAAGGTTTTTCGTTGGTTTTCACGTATTTAAAATGATAGACAGAAATGAAATGACATACCATACGATGAGGCTATGAGTAATCAAGAAGAAGGGAGAAAAATACGATTGAAGATGATAAAGGATATGCTAAAGAGAGGGGACATTCACAGTTATAGAGAAATAAATTTAATAAAAATGTATTAAATGAATGCTCTATACTAATTTAAAAGCATGCACAAAACTGAAGGAATCTGAATGAAAAATATTGATTACGAAGAAACTTTAAGTGCTACAAAAGAGAGAGAAGGACCTAGAACAAGCTATGCGAATGTTGTATACGAGATCCTGAAGAAGAGGATAAAGGTTTTTTTATGAATAAAAGGGAATATACTAACCCTGAAGCGGAAGATGTACATGAGCTTCTTAGGTCTTATGAAACGTTCATTAAAGACTCACCAATAACAATAATAGTAATTTGAGGATCGAAAAGAAAATTCGAAAAGAGGAAACCGGAATAAAAGGAGAAATGAGAAATGTCATTTTGCGGCCCTTACTTCCTCCGTTCTTTCGTTAAATGCGAGGGAATCACGAAGATGTAAAGAAAGAGGCTTTCGCTCGAATAAATTTCCTCTTCTTCTCTGTCGTTTCGAATCCGCGTGGGATTTTCGGTGCGTTGTCACTCGAGGAGACGATGAAATCGTCCTACCGGAAAAATCTTTCGCTAATGATATGTCACTCTTCTCTCTCAATCCCCTCTTTGATTAACAAAATCAACTGAAGAGGTGTTGTTCGTCGTAATATCTGAAATGTCGGTACGCTCGTCGTTCACTCACTGGCATTAGTTTCTACTCTACCTAACGTAGACTTCCCCGTTTCATATCTATGATAGTATAATGCAACAATTTGCTTGAAAAAATTGTCCAACCTTTTTCCCCATCCAAAAGAGTCTACAAAAAATTAGAATTTACCCGATTATTAAAATTAGCAACTATGTTAAATAATAAACTATGTATAAATAACTTATAATTAAATATATTCCTATATTACTTGGTGAAATGTAGATTTTATAATGTAATTGTCTGACGTACTGCCTTCGGAAGGCAATGGAGGGTTTTCCTCCCTGCTATGGTGAATACATGGCAGGGTTTTTAAAAAACAACGTCTCGCCTCAGCAATGATTATCATCTTGTCTTTTGCCTATTTAAGGGTCTATACGGAAAGATAAATAACTGCTTCCAAGGAGGAAAGGACATGAAAATAGTCCAACATTACCGGGACTCGATATGCAACAAATATATATAATTAATCTTCGGTCATGATAAATCAGTATACGTATCTTTCATTTCATTTAAACTCAATCTCGTATGGGGCAGAGTCAACATGATAGAAAATGCGGTATAAGTAATGGATCTATGCAAACCATCCCTAATTTAGGAATAGATACCGCTTGGAATCGCCTGCATTACTCAAATTGGGTTCCAATTTCCAAAACATCCTCAAAATTTCGAAATTATTATTTGCTGATTACCAAACACTGATTTATTGAGAGATCATTATTATTATAAAATGTCACAAGTCGACTAATCGTCCGGTGGCAACACAGACACATATATTACACATATTATTATAAATCCCATCTACATTTTTTTTACAAAAAATTTATATATTCACAAATTTAACCTTCACTTCCCTCATAATACAAGTTTTTTTTAGGGTTCCCAGTAGGCCTTCACGGCTACCGTAGCAGTCCTGGGGACAAGTCCCCACAGTATATCACCCTACCAGGTAATCCCCTACTCCACCTGTACTCTTCCTTAATATGTTTACCCAATCTTTTTACAAACTCCTTATGATGTTTTGGGAAGTGCTCCAAGACTCCTGCAGGCAAATCATTCCGATCCGTATCAGCACGACTTAGAAAAGAGAATTTACTAATGTTTGTTTTCTGTTTTATTAATGTAACTTTATGACTATGATCTATTCTGCCATGAAAATTTGCCATAGTGACTTTGTTTGATAATTCCTCTAACGATTTAACTTCTGTATATAAAAAATATAGCTAGCCTTTTCTTTAATCTCCGCTCCTCTAAACTTTCCAAACCTAATTATTTTAGCATCTGGGTAACGCTATCAAGCCTTGCATATCTGCCTAAGAAATATCTTGCTGCCTGCTGCTGCATTTGTAATAAGAATGATCCAGATATATAATTAAAACAATCTGACCATGAAAATCTAAGAGTAATTCAGAAATATAACAATTCCAATCTTTTTTCTCTTAGATCTTGAAGAATAAACCTCTACTCATATTCCAAGGTCGCGTTTACCATAAAATAAATGTTTCTACGAAATTTATAATTCCGAATATTTTGTGCTTCTTTGCTTTTCTTGAGAATCACTCACTTGGAATCCGTATTAAGTTAATATGTTATATTATTCTCTTATAATTAATAATGCTTCTTATTTTTCTGTGAATTTATTGATTAATGTATATATTATATGAAATTTAAAATTGTCAACTCCACACTTATTTTTTACTGTGTTTTTGCGTGTTTTTTTTTACCCCACTTCTCTGTGGGTGTTTTCCCGCAACGTGGGTTTTTTCTTTGCCAACCTTCAGTTGCAAAGATTTTTCCCCACACTTTACTCTGTCTTTTTTGTTTTAATTTAATTTATACTTGTTCATGTTCATATTCTGACAACATACGAGGTTAGGTGGAAAAGGGTTGAGGCCAAGGGAGACTTGGGCCTCACGTCGCCAATAAAGGGTCTAACTAATAAGAGTAATTTTCAAATCGTCTAGTATGTTCAGATACGTCAGCAATGGGGTTCCTCTCCCATACTATTTAATTCATTAAAGGCATTCACTGACCAGGAAAATTTAATTTCGGATGCTTCTGTTTGTTCAACTCGAAACTAATAGAATCATAGGTTGATGCGTACAGTATAGTAGAGACTTCCATCACTAGATAATATTATATTCGGGTCCCTTTCTAGATTTAATTAGTAATTTGTTATTATATTCCCAGACACCGTTTAAAGAGTTCATTCTATTATTTTAGTCATTATCTTCTTAGTTTCTGCTTAAAATTAAATAATGAGAAATGTACTATGTTTAGATTTGTTTTGATACAATTCCACTGCTGTCAGTTAAATTTACATAAAAAAATCTGAATAACCAAAGGTTGTGGGCCTATGCATATATTCATCTTATTTTATTTTTATTCTTCGAACATTTTCCTGCCAATTACGACTCCACTGAGAGCAGAGTTTTTCTTCTTGGTAGTTTACTAGCAGTCTTCACGTACCATGATAATAGGTAACCATAGATTTCAGACAGTATTGTCGAAACCTATAAGACCAGCTCAGCCCGATTCTTATGCAACCCACATGGGTTACGTGTTGCACCGGTTGCATACATCGCTCGAATTGCTTTTTAACTGTGCGTTTTTGGACAAACTTCCATCTTTTCAGCTCTTCTATGCTTTTATCACTTCGCATAACCTGACCTTGGGTACAAAATGGGTCTGCCACTGTACTTTTGTACTTCCTAGAGGTAGAATGAACGCATTGCTACGTGAACTCTGATCTCGATATCCAAGAACGTTGAGAACTGCAACTCTACAACAAGGGGTAATGCTGAAAAACGGTTCCGGTTGTAGTTAGGATAGCATCCTCACCTCGGAGTGTAATAATTCAAGAATAATGCACTCTGGAGATGCATTTCCGCGGAACTGATGACAGAGTGAGGCACGAAAACCATTATTCAAAGTAAGCACGTTCTAGAACAACATCACTCAAACAATAGAGGGAGTTCCAGGTTTCCTTTTGTTCGCTTCAACTCTTTTCACTCTGCTTGATAAATTAGCTCCAAAAGTTGTAATTGGATGCAAAGGTTACATTATAGCAATATTTGTATGGGAAACTTCTCATTCGAAAGCAGAAAAATACTAAAATTTTCAAAAATAAAAAAAACTTGATAGTTCTAACAATTAAATTGTATGCATGCATATGTTATGTTCTTTTATTAACAAGGTGTTATATTTTAAAATACGTTTCATGCTATTATCTATATATCTATGACTATTATGTATAGTCTACGCATATATTGTATAATAATTTTTCTTTACGATTTGAATTATCGTTTAAAGTTGCTCACTACCCCGTTAGAAAAGTTCCCCAACTTAATCTTACCACGAAAACTCCAAGCAGGAGAGATGTAACATTCTGGCGGTAGATAGGTAGTTGATAGGTAACTGTAGTATAAATGAAGACAACATTAAAAAGATGTGTTAAGTCAAAAAGAAGTTTTTTAGTGGTTTCACTTTCTTATTAATGCAAAATGACAAACAACGTTCACCTCAACCTTTGTCAGCTGTTCCAACGACCAAACTGCAAATTAATGTGAAATAAAATAAATTTATAGGAAAAAATAAGCGACCTCGACATAAATATATTAATGATTATTCCCAATAGTACAGTTCTTTATTATGTTCCGTAAATATTTGCGTTGCCATCGATACATTTATGCGTCCACGAAAGCGAAAGATGAGTAACCCATATTTCCTTCCCCCACGGAAGTCCTCCAACGCAACGAACGTTATTCTTGGATTTGTTCGCGTCTGGATGGAGAAGAGGGCAAACATGACCTTTTGACCTATATTTCCCGGTGGAATTTAGATGGTTTGTTTGGCGATCAAGAGCGCCATCAGTTCTTTCGGCGCTAATTCATTGTGTCGCTCGAATGCGAGTTCGGTGTTTGCTGTGTTGGGCTGTCATATTTCAATTAAGGAGAGCGAAGCCACTTGACAAACGATATCTGTCTCCTAGGAGAAGGTCGCGACCGTGTTCAAAGATTGAATCTAAGTTTCCTATCCATGCGAACGGGTTTAGCGCTGGTCTGAATTACGCCGGTGCCACTTGAGAGCGAGAGAGATACTCACTATTAGGAAAATGAAGAATATGAAACGCCAAACGTCAGGTCAGATCTACGTTGATCTTATAGACAAAATGAATTCCAATATTATATTTTGATTGTGGAAGGTGTGATTGGTACTGACCGTGTTTAAACGCATCCCCGTAATATGGTAGTGATTAAATCAATTCCTTAGCCAATCACTCTCGATTTTCATTTAAAATGGAATGCACCCACTTAAAAATCATTCTAGGCATCGATCAACGAATTCGAAATGCCAATGCCGACTTGCACGTGGCATAATTACAAATAAAATAGAATTCGATTCAGTTGCGGCAATCTCAATCTATTCGCTTTTTATTCATCAGTTAAGATAAGTCATTGATTGGAAAATCGAATGCTTCACTTCTCGGCTATGTATTTAGCAGCTAGTCGATACCACGAATGTACGTGATATAGCTTTATATTTTCAGTATTTGGTTTCAGAAATTTCCAAAACTGTAAAGTTCAACTCTTAATTCAACAGTTCAAATCATTGCTAAACCAAGAGAAAGGTTATATACCCAAAATGAAGGAAATGGAATCACGAAAGCATTACTGGATAGAAGAAACGTTTTTGGAAAAACATTAGAAGGAATTATTTACGGAAATAAATAATTATTGTGTTCTCTAATAAGATAAGAAATATGTTTGTGCATGTTTGATTAATGAATGTCAATAATAAAGTCGAAATAATATACAACTAAATAACTTTCATTCATAGACTTCCAAATTTGTCAAAATATTCACATGAGTAGGTGTATGGAAATGCTACTTTAAATCTTTGCAAGCCTTAATCATGTTACAAATGCAATAATAATAATGATGTATACGGCAAAAAGAAGATCCAGTTACACGGAAGCCAAATAAGAATCATTACGATAAAGGATCAGATGATCTTCGAGGGAATGAACCGAAATTTTAGTCGGGATTCATTAGTTTGAAACGCCGTCAAATGCCAAGGTTGAAGCAGAGCTAACACGCACTATCCGTTTTTGTGTAATTACATTTGAAAATAACCCCGTAGACGATGATAGATGAGGAACTTTATGGTTCTCAGTTGAGATTCCAGATGTAACCTTACGATCACACTTCTCAAAACAAAGGCTTCTGAAATTTGCATATTTCCATTACCATTTCCCTGACGATTACCATTTTTTTACTCAAGGTGAATATTTACTGATGGTTTTAAAATAAACAGTGTTGATCAGCATTTTAAGCAGAATATTATGAATATCAGCAAAGTAATATCCTGATGTTTTAGCCTAACTTTGTGCAACGCCACCTAAAAAGCTCAAAGGAAGAAGCAATTCGTATTTTCCATAAGAGTTTTTACTTTCTGTAAAATAGCTGATATAAGTGTAACATGAAGTACTTAAGCGATTGGAATTATATCTGTAAAGATTTGAATTATGACAAGAGACGTCAGATTCACTTCTGAAGGAACTAATTTACTGCATTTTTCTAACTAATATCTTCCTCTTTGTTAATCAACGATCAGTGAAGCATATTTAAATCTTTTGAACCCTCTTTGTTTGATTGCAATTCATCTGAGGCGTATAGATATAAATAAATTTTATGTGAGCGGGTATGAGTGAGCTGGGGCATATCTTGGGTGAATTTTAAGTTCTAAATATCGTTTCAGTCTTCATCTTTTTATATCCCGCAAGATGTTTGATTTGAGTTACACTCAGTTATGAAAGACAAACAAGAAGAAATACAACAGGCATTAGCGAAGGAAATACATTTTCTTTTCACCTCAGTGAGATTAATGACCCAAAATGTCATAGGGTAAAAACAATAGCGTGTATTGCGATCGGTTTACATCAAATCCCTTTCTCCAATGAATTATTGCTTCTATTAAGGTAGAAAGGGATGGGAATTGAATCAAAGTCTATGATAATTGCTGTTGTAACCAAAAGAACGTGAAATTAATCATTAAAATATTCCTCTTAAATAGGCTGACTTCATCTCAACAAGCCGAAGCAGATACAATTTCTGCTATAAGAACGGGAAACGTGAATTTTTGTTTATAATTGAAGAATATATATTGATAACTTCATCATATTGAAGATCTTAAAAGATTCTTATCAATTTTGAACCTTATTATTTCATTTAACCCAAAACATTTGCGTCAGTTTTAAAAGCCTAGCTTTGTTATTTGTCCCTGAAAATTTTTTCAGCCTGTCCGCTATTAATCAAAATGGTAGCTCACACAAATGCATGAGAAAAATTGAGATGAATGGGAACTCATTGGGAATCTAATACTATGGTATTAGAGTATCTAGGGATGTGTTTAAAGATAGGTTAGCCTTTATGTGAGAATATTTATAAATCTGGAAAATAATACGTTCCTTTATTAGAAAATACTTCGTATTAAATTTGTGATTTTTTTTAAATATTCCTTTTATGTGTAAATAAAGACAACAGAATCAACTTTCAGATATTTGCCATTTTCCACAGAAATTAAGAAAAATATGCTCGATGAAGGTTAATGAAGTTTATATATACGGGAAGTATAAAAAGAGAATTAGGAAGGCTAACGGGGATATTAAAAAAAAACAGAATCTCTCGTGAAATGTTGAATTCCATTCTCCGTACAGAAGGCAACTATCATATTTCCTAATTTTCAAATTCTCGTTGAGAATCCATGGACAGTAATAGCGTAACTGATATAACTTTTTCATCCACACTCAATGTGTATTAATTTAGTTGTTACGTGAGTTTATGGGTAAGATAACTGCAAAAGTCGCCGAAAGAGGCACTAATGATTGTATATATTTATGGAGTGAATACAGCTCATTTTATCGTACACGTGGATGCAAACTACTGCAGAATATTCTAGGGATTAAATAAAACGAGATGACAGAGTAGGCACTCCATCCTTGAAGGCGTCTACCGGAGAGGGAGTGCGTGCAGATGAAAAGGACACCACACCGTCTACTTGTCTTAATCATCCCTTTTTTAGACCCCAACTCTGTAAGTGCCGTTCAACTTATCTTCGTGCCGCCTTTAATTTTCAATGCGTACGTTTCTGCAAATCTTTTCATCTTCGACCTTTGACTTGTCCGTCTCCTCAATCATTCCTATACTTTCATCCCCTCTTCTTCGTCCAACCCCTAATTGCATCCCCAGAGGGGAAAAATAAATTACCCCTAAGGAAGTACTCAACCTTGATTCAACACTCGAAAATTCATACGAGAATAAATAAAGATTACATAAATATATGAATTAAAAAAAAAATGAATTTACGAAGTAAACAATTATAAAATAAAATATAGCATGAAATGTTTAATAAATATATATTCATACACGGCTTCATTGAGAGCGTGGCACATGCCCAGAGGGAAAATTCGTTGGGGGAGCCAACTGGAGGTGAAAATTCGTCGAAAATGAAATGTCCGAAAAATGTTACTATTGGGATTTCTCTTGAAATTTACACATTTATTTTGCACAAAAAATGCTGCGAATTTCATGCGCAAAAAATGCTGTAAATGAAATGCTGCTGGTTTTAAAATAAAAAGAGGGAATTTCTAATTCCAATTCAAAACATGTTTGCACTCACGATTTTCGCGAGAATAAGCAATGGTTTTTTAGAATAAATTTATAGATTGATACAGCACATAGCTGTGGTAAAAGTGATATTTATATGTAGAGACAAATTGTATACTTTTTAGAGGAATGATAACCTCAGAAATACTTTTTCAGAATAAATTTTCAAAACTACAAGTTGCGTAGTATTAAATAGTTTTTGGGCCTAGAAACCTATCCTACCAGGTCTACATATAAATAAATATAGGGGTTTCTATACAAGTAATGCTTGGAATCCCAAGAAGAGACAGGAAAGGCTATACCTGGATGACGATGATGACTTGATTGATGGACATGTTAAATTAGATTAGATAGGTCATATGGCGAGAAGATACGACAACCGTTGCAAATCTGCAGTTCTTAACCAGGCTACAAAGAATTGGAAAAGACCAAGGAATAGATGGAACATATACTTAGAAGCAGTCAAGTACTTAGGCGTGACGTGGCAACGAGAAGCTCAGGATAGGAAAAATTGGTAAGCAGGTGGGGAGGCTTACACTTGACGTCGGATTGAAAATTGTTGATGATGACGATATAGATGCATATAAATATGTAGTACTTACATGTGAATGTATTAACTTATATATATTTTCAAATGTATTCATATGCACATACAAATTCGCTCACGCATTCACGCACGTCGCCACAAAACTTCACACGCATTAGAGGAGTGTAAGTCCGCTCTTACACGTTGTGGTCTTACGCTCTACGTTTTTCTCTTTTTTTTAATTCTATAAGCGCACGAACGGTTCGGCGCTTCCAAAAGCCAACTTCGTATCTCGCCACCAGAATGCGCTGCTTTCCTCTGTTCACGCTTTTGCATGTCTGAAGGCGAAAAAAAGGAAAAGCGTGTTTGGAATAGAGGGATGAATGTAAAGGTTTCCATATAAATATATGCGAAAGATGGTGAAAGAAATGAAGACTCAGATCTACCATAGGTTCGTCAAAGTATGTGCAATATAAAGATTCCGCGTCGTGTATCATTTGCGTTAAATATGATTTGAATAATTTTTCTTTCAAACATCAATGAACCATTAATGTAATCTTAAAATGCGATTGAATACCTATTTGGAAATTAAGGACATTTCTTACAAAACCGATCGTATATACTCGAGTTTACACCGACACAAATACAAGACGAAGCACCGAAGTTAATCACAAAAACACAGGGAAAACTTATTGACTTGGGTATAAACCAGCTACTGGTGAATTTCAAAACAAAAATAAATCCCAAAAAGATACTGTAATTGAGGCATCGCTTGGTTAAATATTAAAAGAATTGTTTATTGTGTAAGTGAGGAATTAACAACCGGATTTCAGCCAACGGCAGACTTTTTCCACCCGATAATACGCAAGTGGGACCCTCACTCGAGTATAAGCCGAGAGGGGCCTTTTTAGTAAAATAATGTACTGAAAAACTCGGTAAGAATCAAACTAAAATCGTTAGGGGTTACAGCAATTTGTGGTAAGGAGAATGACTGCACAACTAAAAATGTAAGTTCATTTAATAGTGAATGTGACATCTAGGCTTCTTCTTATCTTGCATATATATAAACACGAAAATAATTGTAACTCACGCTCTACCCTGTCGGGGTGAGCAATTCATTTGCTT
The DNA here is from genome assembly GCA_947579665.1 of Sympetrum striolatum. Classification (NCBI taxonomy): domain Eukaryota; kingdom Metazoa; phylum Arthropoda; class Insecta; order Odonata; family Libellulidae; genus Sympetrum; species Sympetrum striolatum. The sequence continues at coordinate 19,306,465 of OX388349.1, read as the reverse complement.
CGATTATTCACAACACTTCCCCACACATGTCTAAACATGCTTACATATTTCACCTCATCGATACATCTCGAAACCCTTCCCCTTTTATTCTTAAAGGTATGCTATTAGACCTGATTTTCTCCTGTTGTTAAATTTTGTCATCTACCTGCATCCAAAGCCCTATTTCTCCAAGCCGATATAAAACACTCTTTTCATTTTTCACATTCACCATCCCTTACTGAATCTTTTACCTCATTAATGATAACATAAATTCCTGGCTCTGCCTCTTATTTTTGCAGTGCATAGATACATAACTATTCTATCCATCAGTAGATTAATGAGCACTTCTATAATAAGTCAACCAAATTGTATTCATTGTACTCAAAGGACAATCCTAAAATATCCCAATTTCGCAGCAGACAACGGATAAAAGCAAACTTCTATTTTTAATACAAGACAATTCAATAAAAAAGATTTCTTTCAGCGAGGTTCGGACAAGGGTGACCCAAGTTTCTTCCTCCTTTATATATAGCCCGAAATATTTCCGTATTCAACTATTTTTAGCCCTCCAGGGAAAGATGAAAACAATCTTTTCCAAAACATACATAGAGAGATATCCATGTCATATTTCATAATGTAGACGTTCATCAGAAATATTTACTTCAGACGCTATTTTTAAAACAACGATTTTAGCAAATCCTTCTGCAAAATCTAGGTGCTGCGTCGCTTTGATAAATTTCGCGGGCCGCCGAGCGCGAATGTTTTTAGAAAAAGCCGCTCCGGAAAATGCACTTTTTAACGGAAAATAACTGCTCGTTTTTATGTTTCATGCATCGCGGGGTCCATGAATATGAAAAGCGATATTCATTAAATTTGCTCCACGGCTTTCGATCGATCCAATGTTATTCTTGGCTCTTTAATTCAACCAAGTGGAAAATTTTTGGCCAAAAGCGGAAATATCATTCCGGGAAAAATAGCAACCTCTATTCATCCATACAGATGTATACGCTAATAAAATTTGAATAAGTCAAAATATTCGTAATTATGCTACCAAAGGATAGTAATTCCAAGGAGTTTTCATGTTACTACTGTCATTCTATAGCTTGGTATTATATAAAGAGTATAGGTTGGCAAGAACGTAATATCCCATTTTCTGAGGTGAATTTCATAAGCCAGCGACTTTTAAACGAAAAACAATCTTAATAAAGTATAACATTTTTCTCAGAATTTCGCTATTATTTTAGAATTATTTCTCCATTTTCCTAAATATACTTTACCTAAAACATTGGATCTGGTAAAGCGTAACCTCGTGGAAGGCTATTACTAATATAATAAAAACGTCTTAATCTTCCACCAAATATTTATAATAGCGAGTAGTTTCTGGTTCTAATTGCTGGATGCCGGATAAACTATTCGCTATTAAAAACACATTTTGTGGAAGATTAACTAGTTTTTATTTTATTAATTACTTTACCTAAAGTTATTTCTAATCTATCCTATAACAGGATTTCTTGAATTTTCTTAAAATATGATTCTTTTTTTAAACATCATCTCAACGTTCAACGTGAATGATCTCCCACCTAACTATTTCTTAAATTTTCCAATTTCAATTTAGAAATTGAAAAATTGAGGGTTCGTCTGTTAAGTCAATGGTGTTTGCGATTTCGATGCTGTTCCAGAACGTCCTTCTGGTGAATGTCAAACTTAGTGAAAGGAAGCCGTTAAACTGAGAATATAAGCAAATGTATTGGTTCTTTAAAAATATCAACGATGTTGAATCTGAAACAGAAATTCATTTTATTACGGCTAACCAAATATAAATGAATCCAAGAGAATATACACAAATAACAAAATCTTTGTCTTATAATTTGATTGATTCGGCGGTTAATGGTTGTTATCTGAGGGTTATACCGTTACTTTTTCAGGTAGAAATTTAGAGGGTCTCCATCCTAATCCGGACGTCACCTTCGCAGCTCAGGAGCGCCCGGCCGCCACAGCAGGGGGTACCATAAAAAAAACTGACCGCGTGGAATACGATTTAAAAAGTTATAAAAAATTGAAATGAGCAACAATTTATTACCTTTGTCGTCTCACTAGTCCAAAGAGATATACAAGCGTCTTTTGATCGACATTCTACGATGAAAATTAAGATTTTTCGTGATTTTGCTAGAAATGACCCGTTGACGCACGGCAACGTTACCCCGGGGATGGGCTGGGTTGGGGGGGGTAGGGATTTCTTGCAAAAATCTAAAAACCTAGAAATCTAGAAATCCTTCCCGCCATGCCAACCCATCCCCGGGGCAACGTTGCCGTGCTTCAACGGGTCATTTCTAGCAAAATCACGAAAAATCTTAACTTTCATCGTAGAACGTCGCTCAGAAGACGCTTGTACATCTATTTGGACTAGTAAGACGACGAAGGTAATAAATTGTTGCTCATTTGAGTTGTTTACAACTTTTTAAATCGTATTCCACGCGGTCAGTTTTTTATGGTACCCCTTCTGTGGCGGCCGTGCGCTCCTGATCTTAGAAGGCGAGCCAAGGGTCCGGATTAGGATGGAGACCCTCCAAATTTCTACCTGAAAAAAAGTAACGGTATAACCCCAGATAACTACCATTAACCAATTCGGCTAATGGAACTCAACTGAACTGTACACAGAATCGACTTCAATTTAGTCGAGAGTGATTCTATGTAACAGATAAAAGATGCATGATGGAGATAAATACGACAGTACGGAAGTTTTCAAGGACAAGTTACCGACTGAATTACGAAGATCAATTCAAAGTATTTAAAATACACGAGAGTGAAATTTCATTACACGTGCAATGAAACTCGTCGCAGCGTCAAGAATTAATCATAGCATTTCCGAGATATGCTAGGAAGCTCCCGTGAACGACTCCCCTTATTTACAAGGTCAAAGTGCAATTATAACTTTTCTCCATGAAAGCACGGGGTAACTAAAACTGCCCTCAAAGCCCCTCGGTAGGAAACCATGAAAATTATTTGCAAACCGCGAGATTATTTATACGTTGAAATTCGAATTCGCGATGAAAAGGTTTCCCTTTGAATACGTTTCGCGCAGAAAAAAAATCCGCGAGCTCCGAACTTCGTTTCGAGTCAAGTTGTGCAGAATATACGCTCTCGAAAAGTATCGACGGTGGAATTTCCGGCGCTTGAAAGCCTTCGCTTGGGTCACGAAATCGCTGCACGAAACGCACGAGAAATGCGATCTGCAAAACGGCAATTCTCGCCTTCCGAGTCAGTCAATTTTTCGCATGTCGACTCACTCCGCGTCTCACTCGTCAGAGATTCCAGAGAGAGAGGCTGCGTCGGGAAATGTCAAGAGCTAAGGCTTCTTACGTAGTCATTAAATGTGTCTGCTGCCATAACTTGATGAATGGAATATCCATTCAATTGTCTTTTGGTGCACCATAAAGCGAGATGTATCTTTCATCTGAACGTGGCGGTTATAAAATGAGTGTTACCGAGGTAAAAACGACGCTCTATGACGGTATTTATTTAATTCTCTTTCTACTGAACGCAATAAAAAATTTATAGTACAAACGGCTACAAACTGCACTTAAGGAGGGAACATTTTTATCTAAAGCAATAACGGCTCAGAGAGAAAAGTAATTTACTTGCCTCACTCTTCACTGATACGTAAAATACGTGATTAAATACACCTGCTGTACCTCACAAGTAGTTTATTATGCTTCACGATCACTTTTATAACAGGTTAAATTATTCTGGTTCTTCAATTTAAGATTTTCATCTGGAGAAAAGAGTTGCAAAACATTAAAATTACTAACGGTAATCGCTTAAGATGATGTTACGTTTCTATCAAAAGAATTTCTCTCAGTTAAAATCAGAATCAGTTAAATATACAACTATACCTCACTTCTCAAGTACACGTTTATCTTTCGAGGGAATTTAAGGCTACTGTTCAAACATGAGCATAGGCCTGTTTACTTAAATGTAGTTAAAATAATAGAAGAGTAGAACGCATGGCAATATAGAAGAATGAAAATAGTTACCAATATTCAATGATGCGCTCTTATGGATCAAAAAGTGAAGGACTAAATGTGGGAATAGACCACAAAGACAACACTGAAAGACAATGTAATGACTGGAAAAGTCTAGAATCAGGAAGGTGAATATAAACATTATTATATCCTACCTGGAGTGTGGGTGTGGGTGTAAAACTTAGGCTCTTATTAAAAAGGATACTAAAATTGAGCCTTCGAGATGTTGATGTGATGTAGGAAGGGGGTTTGGTTGATGGAAAGATAAACGCGGAAGCTCTGGAGGTTGAGGGAGAAGACAGGGGTTGAACGAAGTAATAAAGTGATGGCAGAGTGGAAATGGGTGCGTCGGATCTTAACACAGTTGCTGAAGAAAGTAAATGACGGTGGGATGCAAAGAAAACGACAGTGAAAAAGAAAAAGGCAAACGTTATTGGACGATATAAAGTGACGAATAAGCTGACAAGAAATGAATTAAAGAGCATGGAGTGGGATGTTCTTTAGCTCATGTACCTGCAGAATGCAGAATTGGAGAGAAGGCTTTGACAATCTATTTTATTACGCAGAGATCAACTTATTATTAGAGCTTGAAAATCTAACCGAAACACAGGAAAATGAATGTGAAATTTAACAAATGGTAAATTGTAAATGTAATGATTGACAATTTGGCAAAATGATGCGTGAGTTCTCTAACGAATGATGAAAAATATGTAGCGAGTGTATTTACGAGATATCTGGGGGGTGTGTGTGTGTGTGTGTGTGTATTATAGATAGATACCAAGGGGCATGCTGCATTAATTAAGACATTTTGCTGGATTTGTGTGTTTGTGTCTTGAGTTAATAGATATATAATAGTAACTAATAAGTAGATAATGGCTGCAGATGACACCTGACGATGACCAAACAGCAGTTAATGACAACAATACCTGCCTCTATATCTGGGTAAGATTGAGACTAAAAGTCTCTTCTTCTTTCAAACCCATCGTCATAAATTATGAAACAATCTAATTAAAGAGATAGTATGAGAAAAATGAGAATAATTGCGGATGTAAAAAAACCTAAGAGATTCTTAGGAAAAAATGTGTCCACTACAATACCCACGTAGAAGAGGGGTGTAAAAAATCTGCACAAATATATCGATGGTAATAACTAAAAGAAGAAACATGACAAAATGTATAAATACTATCAATAAGTATATGCATATGATATATCAATAGACATAGTCACGTTAAAATGTAATTAAGTGTGATCAATACACTAAATAACAAAACAAAGAAGGCAGAAGGACTAAGCTAATAATATAAATCTTATGTGGCCAGCACATGACTTTCTCCATACATAAGATGTAAATATTTATCAACGACAGTATTTTCGAACTCTATATTCAATCTAAACTTGAAAGATAAGTGATTAATTTATATCATGTTATATTTTACATCACAAACATTATAAATAAAGTTTTTCGGGACATATTCGATGAAAAACGATGAAATTGGCCTTTCGCCCACAGCGCCCACAATATATATAATCAGCAACTTCCGGTTTATCAGTATTTCATGAATAACTCATTAAACAATCAGTTATACAAAAATATGTTTCATACAAAAGTTCTAGTAAATGTTATTTTCTAAAACTTTTATAAATAATAGTACATACCTAAATATCATATTAATGGAGATATTTTGCAAAACAGGAAATTTGCTTCGAAGAATAAAGCTCGACTTCCGGTTAACCGATTTACTCCAAAAAAACTAATCAACTCTGACAGCACCAACCGCAGTGCTATATATGAAGTTTGGTATTGATACAAATAATAGTTTTCACGTTAGAGCGCCCACAAGCACGCACACACATACACACAGACATCATTCCGAAAATGGTCAAAATGTGTTCTAGGGACCCCAAAACACATATTTCCGTTGAAATCTCGAAGTCGATTCTTTTCATGAAAACAATACTTTCTCTATACTACGTATATGGAGAAAGTAAAAATGGATAAATATATTAGTCACACCATGTGCCATGAGGGATTTTTCAACATTTTAATTGGAGAGATATACCGGGAGTATAGAGTTCCAGGGGTCAGTAAGTAATCAAACTGGCAAACTAGTCAACGCAATGAAGGCGGAACAGCATAATGAGCCCCCCGAGACTCGGAAGACTAACAATAGTGCACGTTCCGCTCACGTAGAACCGGGGAACGAGTGATTAAGCCGAAGCAAGAGTTGCACTGAAAAGCAAACCCGGAGTTCATCCCCTTCTCCATTTATACGGAGGTGATGAAGAGGAGATCTCTTTGAAGCATCCCTAGGCGACAGCATCCCGGTCCAGACACGCTCTTTTTTATTGAGACGAATCGTTTGAGAACGCGTGTCTGTTGCTATGGCAATCTTTCGGCGCCGCAAAACTTCCGTTTCTTTACGGCACTTCCTCTCTCGGGATAATTTGATTACCTCTGAATCTTCCACTCCATTGAATCGATGGGGAATGTCTGCAGTGAATCTGTGCACTAAAGGAATGCGTCTGAGCGGGGGAATAAAAGAGACAATAACTGAAAGGGAAAATGGGAGATAAAAAGTGTCATGGGAGGGTAGAATGATTGAGACGTGGGAGAGAATGCCAGATTTAGACAAGGGTTCCCTTTATTCATAGGATAGACACAAGTAAAAACAGCCGCCCGTGAAGCAATTTTGTTGTGCGTGGTTGACGTTATGTTCGTATCCGAATCGTGGAAATATATTTGAATAGTAATAACACAAATTTAATCGCTAAGTAAATCCGATGCGTCTATTTTCCTTATTGTTTTCCATGAAACTTCCTTTTCGACATAAAGGGAATCAACAGAACCAAATAATTCAATTGCACTAAAATTCCCCTTAACCTTTTTCTCGCTAATGGCTCACGGATTAAAAAGATATAGTCGTTTTAAGTAACCGGAATTTTAATAACCGGTTTCGAATAAACCGTAAGACGATCTGTTTGCATGGGAATAAGAGATACAATTTGGTTCCAGCTTATATAGTCTATTTTACAACCGTTTTTATTTTATTCATTTGTGTGTTAAAAAGAAGATGTAATGTTTTTATTTACCTGATGTCGGATTTTATTGGTCCACGTTGAAATGCATATGTAAATATATTATTCAGATTCGTGATAAATAAACCCAAGGATGGAAGCTGAAGCTACAATATAAAAGGGACGTAAAAAATAACTTTGAAAATATTTATTTGAATATTGAGAAATATATCAGGGTCGAGTTCACACCAAAGCAACATCGTTCACCTCCATGTCTTATTCTTATAAAAAAATTTCCTAACGTTTTACCTTTTCTTTCTCTAAATTGATAAATACCTTGAGATTTCCTCATTTTTATTGTGCAATTCAACATATAAGTCTCCTCCATAATATTGGGATGACTAAAATTACTCTTCAACGTTGTCAGCAATTTGTTTGCCGGTATTGTAAATATTGAAATAATAGAAAAAATATGGTCTTTTATTCTAAAGACCTCTTATTCTAAGACCTTATTAATAATTCTTTTGATTTTTTTTAGAATCTCGTATTTTTATAGAAAAATTAATGAGCCCCGATTCAGCAATCAACTCAGCTGTTAGAGTGGACGGATAAGCATGAAATTACTAAAAATACTGGTTTTATTTATCTAATTTCTCCCAATTTAGAAACGAAAGCAATATTATGCGACTGTAATAGGAATTGCTAATATATTTATCTACTTGTATTGTTCGTTTTATTTTCCTCCAAAAATTACTTCTAACCCAGTTTTGTTAAAGATATGGAGCCTGAAT